>JAOXJM010000001.1:176338342-176351528 GCA_026413425.1 Tringa solitaria
GCGAGGCGAGGCGAGGCGAGGCGAGGCGAGGCGAGGCGAGGCGAGGCGAGGAGAGGAGAACACCACTCCAAAACCTTTAGAGTCTCTTGACTAAGGTAACTTCCTGCTAAGCATAGTACTGGATCACATAAGCAGCTTTTTAGCTGGGAGATATTTTAGCAGCTTGTTAGACTGGCTGTAGTTGAATGCAGCTGTCATTGACTTTGAAATTTTCTCTCAGCTGTGATAGCAGTAAACATCAGTTTCTGCAAAGTGAGAGTCAACCTCCACCCACTTTAATTTAATTGCTTTCTAATTCAGATAAAACTTGATTGTGTAATGCTTGCCTCCTTCAAAGTTTCTTACATATTTGGGGCCTTGGTTTCTTAATTACTAAGGGTTCAAGCATTTCAAGGCATTTTCTTCTGCTGCCAAAGATTTCTTGTAAGCAGGTTTCAGTTAGTGGGCTGTTCTTTTTTTAACCTTCTATATCTGTCTATGCTCCATATAAAACATTCTTGTGGATTTCAGATTTTTTTTTCATGGGATTTTTTCCCTTTTCCTTCACATTAATCCATTTTGGAATCTCAACTTCTCTTTTAATTATTAGAACGCACATATAATTTGTCATAGAAACACAAGCTTTCCCACATTTAACACATTCCAATTTAAATTTAAATGAACACTGATGGAGACAAAAATAATCTAAAATTTCATCTTTCTACTGGGGACCTATTGAAAAGATTACAAGAGTATGAAAATCTCTTCTCCAAAATTAGCCATAAACACAGAGGCAATCCTGACTCATTTCACCTCAGTCTCCCAGGTAGCAATCAGGTGGTACTAATATCTAACCACCATTAACAAGGGTCAGATTTTAACTGGTGTCCTTAACCCTTCAATGTTTTATCTGCAAACTACTAATCCTTTGAACTGTCCAGATGGTTTAATGGGCTCTTTCATTTGCTCACATCTAATTACTTGTCTCCTATAAATATTTAGTTTTGATTCATTAGAATGCTTACTGTGTGTTTGTGAAGAGCTAGTCAATTCATAAAACCTTTACTGAGGATTATAATCATTAAGCAATCCATTGCACCCTATTTTTCATTCATGGCACCAGGTTCTCTCAGCAGGTCAAGGGCCATCATCAGGGAAGGGTGAAGTCATAGACTATATAGACTTGAAAACCAGGAAGCCCAATTATTGTAACTCAGCCACTGAAGGGCATCTGGGAATTGCTACTGATTAGCAGCTAGACAATAGCCTAACAAGCAGTTTGTCTGCATTTCATCAGAGGCCTCCACAAAACATATGTGGTATTGTATAAATAGTACATAGGGACCAGAAAACAACCAAATATAGCACTCAAAAAATATATAGTTTGAACTGAACACATGGTGCTGGTAATGATTGGCATTCCATTGCACACTGAGCACAGGGTTAAAGTAATGAACCAATTACACAATAAAGGCATGAGAGAAGATCGTTAGGGGAACACATAACACAATGTTTAATGAAGTAATTATTTATATAGGAAGGTGAGTCACGTCTGACTCTTTGAATGTGTGCTGAGGGATCTGCTGTGGGCTGCTTCACCAATAGACAATGCTATGCTTCCTAGCTGCCCCATGGCCTAAATAAAGGAACCTGCATTACCACTCCAGTTCATCTACATGAAAACTGTGACCAGAAAAATAACCAAAGTTGGCCACTTACATTTACTGAGTGCCTGGAGTCCAGGCGTCCAGCGGGTGGGGACCATCACTCTTTCCATAGTATCCTTTAATCACTAGCAGCAACAGCTCTTCCCTGCACAGCCCCAGAGGTCCTCAGCACCTTCTCCAGCCCTGCTGCCATCAACATGAGGCATCAGGGTCTGCATTCACCAGCACTGAGGAACAGACAAGCCTGTAAGGAGGGGAAAGACAAAGACCTTCTCTTGCTACATGGGCAGCTGCAAAAGAGGCAACTGCATGTGAGGATTTGTCTCCCTTCCTTCTCAGAGACTGGTTACCTACTCATGCCACCCTCGTATCTCTAGTGAGACCCACATCATCACCGGGGTGTAGAGCAAGGAGAGGAGCTTATTGTCTCCTCTGCTGTGCTCTGGTGTGATCCTAAGTACCTGACTGGGCACTGCTTTCAAACAGGTTGGAAACAATCCACCAGACAATTTCATACAGGCAAAGAAATCAGCATAGATTCATTCATTAACGTCAAGGCTACATCTCCTACCATACTTAAAATGTTCTAGCTCCACAATACAGACTTGTCAGGATGCTGGGTAGGTGTCCCAGGGAACAGGATCTCTTCACCCTGCAGACTTCAGAAAGAAATTAAACCTTTATGAAAGGTGGAGGAGAGGAAGAAAGAAGAAAATGAGACATGAACTTAGTAGCCCAGGTGACAGGAAGCTCACCTGTGTTTGAGGGGTAGCTCTGGGCTGTAACCTGCTCTCAGGACTACTTCCTTCTTCATTTACATCCAGGGTGTGTTTAACCGGTGTTTATTCACTGACTGTGAATTCAGGGACATTATCAGAGGCAATTCATCGTAATCAGCAGCTTGGGTTATGCTCTCCAGAACAAATGAAAGCATGAGTAGGACTCTTCCATGCTGAGGAGAGCTCTGAGAACATCTCTTTCTCCAAAATGAATGCTCTAACCACTACATTATTATGTAGAAAACTGGCAGAGAGAGTACATCCTTGGACTGTGGAGGTTTGTTTTTTTTTTTCTCCCAACACAAGAATAAGGTTTTTACAGCTTCAGGGACTCCAGGTCAGTTCACTGAGAGTGAGCACAGGGCAATCCCCTGAATCTGTGGCTCTGCTGCACGAGCATATGGGAGGGCAGGAGTTCATTCATCTCTTTTTGCTCAGTGCTCCCCGGCTCTGTCAGTCCATTGGCGGGTTGGGATTCCAGCCAGAGACGTTTTACTTCCCTCAGATACGGAGAAGGGAGCTTACACACCTACCTGGGGATTGCGGAGTACAAAATGAGGGCCAAACACTTAATACCTAATAACATCTGGCTTCTCCTGTTTAAGTTATAGTCTTTCACCATTTGATTCTAACACACCATCCAGACTGACTGAGTATGAAAAACAATTATGATCATATACATCTACTTTTTGAATCATGTTTAGTAATTTTACTATTTTCCTTTCTTTGCTGCTGTATATCTAGAGCTTTCACATACACCTTTAACTTAGTCTGTCATTTGTCTGAATGTTTTCTTTGTTAATTTGTGTGTGTGGCTATGAACTTCTCTATTTCTCATTCATTTTGATAATATCTAAAATACATTGATGACTTCTTTTTCTATCTATCTGGCAGAGCTTCTTGATTTTGGGGAGTGATGGGGAACATCTACAGAAGCACTCATAAAAATTGCAGTTCTCATATACCTCTTTACATTTAAATGTTTTCTCTCACTAACTTCATTCATAGTTATTTTCATAATTGCTAAATTGGCCATCTTAGAGACACAGGTCAAAGTATTGTAGGTCAGAAGTTTTGTTCACAAGAACAAGGTCTTATCATGGTATCGAGCTGCTGGAAGTCTCAAGGTCCTGAGTGCATCAGTGGCCCTGCACTGTCCTGAGCAGACTGGCTTGAACTCAGATCCACTTCGTCTCTGTGATAATGTCTGGTGGTCACTGGGCTCTTGGATAACCCTGAGTCCCTGTCTCCGCTCCACTGGCCTCACTGGAGCACCAGGGTATAGTGCCCTTGAAGGGGAGAACACTGACCCTGCCTGCCTTGCCACCAGCCTCTGCTCCCTTCCCCTGCCGAGTAATCCTGTGTCTGCCCTGACATCAAGACATTTATAAAGCCTTTGTGCACTGGTGTGTTATTATATGTAATATTTAGATCCTCTGATCTATTTTCTCTTAGTAAAACTCGGCATGCATCCAAGAGGCAAGAGTGCACTGGAAGCACATGAAGAAATGCTTCGCGAAGGAAGTGCAGTGATGCCACTGACCTGAAGCACGGTGGGATTTTCGCAGCAGTTGATATATACTAGGATGCCAGTGACTTTTCTTCAGTGGGACTTCTTGTCTATGTCCCTTCACTGTCCAGAGCTAGGGCAGCTCCCACAAGCAAGCAGTGTGAGTAATTGATTTCTCAGGTCAGCCAACAAAGAAAATAAAAGAAAATAAGCCTCATTTCAGACCATTTGGAATGTCTTTTAGCTCTTCATCTCTAGAGGAGGAAAAAATTAATGAAAACTATATTTTCAGTGCCTAATACTGTATTCCACTGTCATAATATTCCACTCAACAGAGTGATCTGGACACCAAAAATGGGCAAACAACCCCTCTCCCATTTGCAACATTGCTTCATGCATTGGTAGAAGAGCACCATCTTAATGTCTGTTCCACAAAATGTAACAGCTCTAGGAAGGATACTCAGCACATGCGTCTCCAAAACCCTGTTGGCCAAGGCTACCTAATCAGCAGGCAACTTTCTGATGGATTTACCCCAGGCCAATGATCTAAGGCTCTCTGTGTCTTCTCTGAACAACCCAATGACCAAGAGTCAGACTCTCCTGCATGGTTTTCCTTCAAACTGCAAGAGGAATCATCCTCTGTTCTAACAGTTGCAGCACTTGAATGTGTGGGTGATGATATAAACATGAGACATTATCCACAGCAGATGAGAACTACCCAGCCCCAGGTAGCTTAACAGGATGTACTTTCCCCGTGCAGATCAGCATAAACAAAAATTGTGTCAGTACAGCTGCGTTAGTCAGTCCCAAATGTCCCAGAAACTGAGCAAATGCTGCAACCCCCTATACTGCTCAGTAAAAGTTGTTTCCTCAATTAAACCTCCCAAGTTATTCTACCTCCCACATTATTCTGCCAGATTTTCACTATTAACCCAATTTTATGATTAGTTTTAGGACAATTAAGATCATATTTTCCAAAGAATTTAACTAGTCACAAAAATAATTACCAGTTATCACCTAGCTTTTTTACTCATTCCATTTAAGCAAGTTATTTCAGTTCTATCTCACACTTCTGTTTATACAGTATGGAAAATCATACCAGCTCATGTAAAACAGACTGCAGAGATCCTTCGATATCAGTCCACCACCCCCAATCATTTGCACAAATTCAAAAACAGTGCCAAATGTTAATAATCTGAATTAACAGTATTTTGCAGCCCATCCATGTTGGCAATATGGATTGTAAGTGAAAGAAGTTTAAGACTTATTTATGTCTGTACTGCTGTCTGGATAAGGAAGTACTCACTACCGTCTTCTCTTCTTCTTGTCATCTCTCTCAGTCACCATCCTAATCATAAGCCAGATTTCCCTCGTACAATGATCTCTACATCTAACTGTCATCCAGTCTTAAGTGAAGTGGCTGTTTCACTCATCTGACAGAAGTCGAGTTGGTTTGCCAAATTTCCATCACTATCGCTGCGTGGCACAACTCTTGGGATATTAATAAATAGTTTTTTACCTAGGGCCACCCAGCATGGATTACTTTGGAAGCATCTCTTATCTTAGTGCAACAATTATAGCATTTAATAGGTTAAGGGATATAGTGTATGTAAGACTTCAGGAAATCTTTTCCAAAGGTTTTCATTCCTTAGTTGAGATGCAGGGCACAACTATTTAAGGATTAGCTCTCCCCTCTCCCAACACATGCTTCTTTGATGATACCATATCCTTCTAGCTTCCTCTGTGGAACAGAAATGGAGAATAGACACGCTGGGGGAATTATTAAACTCAGCCTCCTTTATACCTTTAAGGCAATTACATTCCAAGACAAGAGTATCTAACGTGCAGCACTTTCAGCATGTGTAACAGGTATTTTTATGAAGTCATGAAAACCTCCAGATATATTCCTCTTTTAAAGACTGTCATATGTTATAAACCTTAAGCCAGGTTTAATGCAAGTGTTTACTTTTTTAATGTTTTCAAAGTGGAAAATGTTTTCTCATAAAATATACGGACATTTTTTACTCTGTAAAGAACTCTGTGAACCTTTTTTTGCCCCAGCAGAGAACTAAAGGCAGAATTTTATAATAACCAAGGATAATTAATTTTCTTATTTGTATGTTTTAACTTGACACTCAGCACCATAATATCTGAACATAATATTGCTGCAATGCAGGAGCATACAAAATAGTTTATGGAGAGTGACAACTGTGAGAGCAGCACCTTAAAGAATGAATACAATATACAGACATCTTTTGCATAGTACCCTGGACTGGGCAGATGATATCTGTGTCTTTGGGAGAGTAATCTCTACCAGAGGTGTTCCGGTAAAAATCATTCCAAATGCATCATGCATAGTCAAGACGTATGGAGGAAAGCAATTCCCATATTTCTGAGCAGACATCTCTGGCATCATCGCTTAAAGTGGTAGAAGACTGGGTATAGTAACAGGCACAGAAGGTGCCAATGTTCCTCTCTCTTAAATTAACCAGACAGACCTTGTTGAAAATTTCCCATCAACATGATTTTCTGAAGAAAAATGTGTGTCAGATAATTATAGACAAAAGAAACTTATTTGTACGCATTTATCTGCCTCGACAGTCCTGGTCTTTGACTGTTCAGCTTTATATCTGCTTAGAATTGCATTTTTCTCTCTCATAGGTAGAGTTTCTCAAAATCACACATACACTCCCACAGTCAAACTTCTTCTTCCTTGGCACCTTTGCTATGAAGCATGTTTCCCCAATTCCTCTGTCACTTCAGAAGCTTTCTTTTTGTCTGTCAATCCTTCTGACTTCAATTTTGTTGGAAAATTTCCCCCTACACTTTTCCAGGTGAAACCTACTTTCTACCAAGTCATCTGTCACTTGGTTACTTCTCCTTGAAGCACAGAATTGAAAAATTGCTTTGTCCAGTGATGCACTGCCTTTACTGGCAGTCATTCAAGTCTGATATAGCTCTGTTGTTATTCATACACTAGGTGCAAGGATTTTTCCTATCAACATCTATGGATTTAATCCTAATACTAAAAGCAAAGAGAACAAACAGTATGCCCAAAATGTATCTTGTAGCTGAACACTTGTATGCATAGCAAATTCCCATTATGGAGCTGACTTAGCATTTGTAAGTAGGCAGAATGCCTTCATTGACACAAAAACTATTTCTATGGGGAAATATCCCTGTCTTACACACACACCACCAAACCACAACTTTCATCAGAGAAACAAACCCAAAATCTCTCATTTGCCTCCTCACAAATAAATATTGCCTCAGTCACAACTGCCTGTTCCATCAGGATTTTTCACAAGAAAAAGACTTCTCACTCAAGCTACTGTATCCATGGGGCTTACAAGGTCATAACTAACTCTCTGCATTTCACCTGGCAGCAAACTGGAAGGGGGAGCGAAATGCAGGGAGAGAAATGTTGGAATGGTATGTAGTGACCAACCCAAAAAAGGAGACAAGCTGCTAACTTCCTTTTCTAGCAGATATTTACAAATCCCTTTAAAGCAGAACATGTTGCAGAAATCTTGCTGCAATGACAAAGACATGAGTAAGTGTGACAAGCCCCTAGTCAAAGAAAAAAAATGTTTCAGTCCTCTGTCCAAACAGATTTCAAAAGACACAATGAGCTATCTATTTTTTTCTGGAAATGGACACAGAGTGACAGGTCAAGTATGGCTTTTAACTGATGACCATATAGTAAATAGGAAGAAAATGCCTCCAACGGGTGATTCAAGCACTGTCATTATCCAGCTCTCCTGATACTTCCATAACCATCTCTATCTTACTTAATTTGCTCACCCCAGTCAGCCAAGCTCAGGAAAAATGAAATTCATCAAAGAAATAGGAAGCAAAACACCACTTCCATTAGCACTGCTGGCATCCCGGCATCCCTGATGGTTCACTGCCTGACCTGGTGGTCTCAGCTTAGTCTCTGAAAGGAATGAAATACACCTGACCTCCCAGGGTCTAAACAGCAGAATATTCCCTTAAAAGTGGAGCAGGTGAGCCAGATAACACACCTGTACACACACATACATGAGCACCTACCTAGTCTGCATTAGCAGACTTTCACAGGCCTTCATCCACCCTGGCTCTGCTTGGGACATGAGCAGGATGCACATCTAACCCAGCCTGCTTGGAAGCCAGCACGGCTGTACCTAGAACTGTAGCACTGTCCTTACACTCCATGAGATACTGAGAGTATGTCTCCAGCTGCCAACCCAACACCAATCAGATCTATAAATCCCATGGCATCTCTTGCACCTCTGCAGATGTCAGGGATATCCTTGGGTATCTAATACAAAAGAAAACCTGTGTTTAAGGCCTAAGGATACAGTGGGTCAATGCGCCCCCCCCATTGGGGGTTCAATCTGAGACTAAGATATCTAAATTTAGGAGCAAGATTCAGTTGACAAAAAAAGATCCATTTCAAACAGCTTACAGTCTCCAGGACAGTCAGGTGGAGCATCATAAGGTATCTCTAATGGCAGCAAACTGTAATATTTAGGCACCTCAGATGTTTGCATGTGACCTGTACGTCTAAGCTGCCATTATAGCCAGTGGAGATCTTGATTGAGTTCAGGTGCACACACATACACATGGAGTTGCATTTAAGATGATGCTCTACCATGTGGAGCAGTTGTGTGGAGTTGACGGATATGACAGAGGGCCTACAACAGAGCAATTAACTTTCCATAGTGGCAACTGAAAAACAGGGATGATATTTCAGGGAATCTAAAACATGACTGAGCCCATGTGTGGGCATCTGAATTCAGTCGCCAGTCAGTACATTCTGTGGTGCCAAGTAAGTGACTCAGATAACGCTGAAAACCTATCACAGGGTTTTAATAAGATTATTGCTGACACCTTCATTTAGACACCTGAGTTTAGGCGTCTTTACTTGGAGCTCAGTCCCCTCTTACTGATCAGACAGATGCAGTCAGAGCAGATGCAGGAGCAAATCTGTCCACCATTTAACAGCAAGTCTGCGAGCCGTAGTCCAGAATGGCAGGAGAAATTCTGGGTTACTGCGCCACTCGGTGCACTTGGAGAGCTAGGCTGGAAGGTGTCCTTGTAAAGGGGAAAACAGGATGATATGCTTCCAGGGCGGGCTCTGTCAGAGTGGTACGGACACAGACACTGAAGCTTAAATAGCTGTATGCAAAACTAGTAATGAAAATCATCCTAGTGATTGCACAGTGCTGACCACTTATGTGGTGACTACACCACTTACTTCAGCTGACCCCACAATTAGTTAAGAGTAACTAATAAAGCAAACCATCCAAATGCTCAGTAAAAATGATGGGTTCACTATAATTTTTCATTTTTAACTATTTAAAAAAAATGTCCATTTGTGACTCGGGTATCACAAGGACATAGTTTCCCTTCCTCTTCTTATTTTACTATTAAATTGCATAAATTAGAAGTCACTACATGGGTAACAAATTCCTCAACTCTATAACATTTCCCACTGTGAGCAGCGTGTGTTCATTTAAGTTTGGAATGATGGAACAGACTAATCAGAGAGGATATTAAGTCTGCTTAGTTTCCATAGATTTCATGGAGATACAGGTCAAATAAAAATATGTCAGATAGTTAGTCTGACCTCTTGCAGAGGACAAGCCAGAGAATTTCACCTAATACTTTTTTGTCAAGTAGAGATTACTTCTTCCATTATGGTGGTGATTATTTTCAATGTTTTGGGTAGGACAGCACTACAGTGGACTAGAGTTCCTACATTATTAACATAAGTGCCTGTGGCCAGGTTGACACAAGGAATATCATCATTCATAACATCAAATCAACAGTAGTACTCTGGTTATTTATAAGTTTCGTGTTGTTCTTGTTTGTGACCTAAATTTACAAGAAGTCTGAGGTTAGTCTCCATCTTGCGGGAGTTCACTGCTTTTGGGAACGTTAAATGTTTCACCACTATGTGGAATTTTGGCATCTGCAAGCTCTACTGTCATTCTGTCATTGCTGCCTCTGTGCCTTCCCTTTTGGTGATGGGTAGATCTATAATCTATTACGTTCTGCAAATACACTGCCAGCGTACTGTCACTTGCTAGTCTACTTTAGAAACCTCTCTTTCAACAGTAGCTGACAAGGATTGGGCAACTAGTCAAAGCCATTCCACTTTGGGGACCAGGAAGGCTATGCCTAAGTGATGTGAAAGGAAAAGCCAAATTGTGTTGTTCTCCTCAGTTCCCCTGCTATTAAGAGAGCTAGGAGAGTGAGGAAAGCAAGAAAGAAGGAAAAGCTGGAGTTAGTGCAATAAGCCATTTGTGGTATTATTATTAATCAGCAATGTTTATCCCCAAAATCATAAGCACGAAGAATAAACATCCATATAGTCAGATCAGACCATTTTTTTAATAGTAGCTAAGCTTTGACTATTACAAAGGAACTAAAAAAAAACAGCAATTAAATTGCTTTGAATCTTCTGAAAATCCTGAAACACAGATAGTGTCTTCACAGTAAACCTTTTTACTCTATGTTCATTATAAAGTGAATATATTTATCATTTATGAAATAAGGAGACTATCTGCCTTACTTCCTAGGCATCTTAGGATCTTCACAGCTAAATTAGTGTTTTTCAGGTCTAACCTTGACAAAAGATGCAATTTTTTTTTCTTTTATCCAGTAGGGCTTTAAGCCTTGTGGGCTTGCCAACATTGAGAAAGACCATTACAAATATGCAGATAAACAGAGGTTAACTAATGGGACACTGTATGTTTATATCCAAGGTAGACAAGGACTGCTTTGCATAAAATCACAGCTCAGCAACAACTAGCTGGCACATTCCTAAACACAGCAGTCATCTGAAGTAAACAACTAGGGTTAACGTCAGGTAGCTGAAAAAAATATTAAAACATTGGAGCCAAAGACCTGCTAAAAGGACTTGTGAAAGTGCTACCCCTCTTGTTAACATGCCAGCCCCAACAAGATTTCGGTCAGACGGCCACAAAAACAGATCCCACCCTTCTGTGCTGTGAAGGAATCGAGGTGCCCCGTTGTTTCATAGAGGATTGCAAACAGCCAGTAGATGGTAGCAACTGTCGGTCACTAGTAACCTGAGTTGGATATCTGCTGACAACCTCGATGCAAAAGAAACCCCTCCGTGTTTCATTATCAACCGCATGAGCGATTCAGCCTCCCAGGAGAAAACCGTATTAGGCTTTGCTATAGCTAATTTTAATTGATAGATGAAAATGTTTTCAGAAATAATGCTGACCTATATATGGACTTCTTAAGCTATGCTGTCCATTTAAGTCAATATTCAGAGGAAAAGTAACATTAGGGCAGAATTGCATCGGCAGGGTGTGTGAAAATGGTCTGAACAGATGCAAAGATAAGGAGAAAAAGACTCCCTTCTCTATCTGTGGTTTTGGAAGGAGGAAAGTTAATACAAAAAGAACAAAAGAGTTATTATGTATGTGCAGAACTTTCAAAACTAAAATGTTTTCAAAGAACTGTCAAGTGTCTTAAACATTAAGTATCTTTATGAAGGGGATATAAAAAATGCAATCATCTTACTATGAGGAATACATGAAAGAAGCAAATGCCTCACTTTTGGAAGAAATAATGTAAAGATTTCTTTTTAGAGGAATACTCTCTGGCCCATGATAACTATTACTGACAGAAAATTATTAGCTTGAAACTACAGGATGCGTCTTATAAAAAGTATTTGTAAATTTAATAACATAATTTCTGCATAAATTAAAATATTTTAATAGAACGTACTTGCTAAATAGTTGAAAAAATGCTAATTGAGGGAAACATCTGCTCTGAACAAGAGCATTTACCACAGGCAAAGTGCTTGTCTGCAGTGGCAGTTTGCATGAGGAATAACAGGATGCAAAGCCTCAAACTGTATTTTTACTATGACAGGGAGTTTAAGGACATGGCATGTTGAGTTTGACATTCGTTGTCCCTGATTTCCATACCATAGTTGCTTAGTTTTCACGGGAAAATTTGAAGGAAGTGGGAGGAGGTGGGAAGGAGCTGTTGCAAATGATAAGAGATGACACTGAAAAGCTTAAACTGGGATAGTTACGTCAAGCTGTACTTTTCTGGGTGTCTGTTTTCTCTATTATCACCACTAATAAAGGATCTCAGGCACATCTGTGCGTCTCAGTTTTCCTCAGAAATACCTATGTCACACTCACCTGCTGACTGAGAAGAAGGTGCAATCTGCTTCGTGGTCCTGCAAATGGCTTTCCATCAAAAACCTGGCACATGATGCAAATGCAATTTAAAGAGCTTCCATCAGCCTTCCCAGGCCAGGATGGTTTTTCAGAACTGCCAAGTTTTATTGGTTTGGGATCTTTTTCTTCTTCTTTTTTTTTTTCCTTTTAGAAAAGCAGCATCTCTGTCCCTGAATAGATCCAGAGAGCAGAGCTGCTGAGTAAGATTGCTGAGAGCTGGTGTAGATAATAGCAAAGCTCTGCCTGCCATTTTCACATCCCTGCTAAGCTGTCTTTAATAAGCATTACAATTAGCTTCTGATAGCTGCTCGGAGGCCTGCACGGAGCAGGCTGGTTGTCTGAGTATGGGTCTTATTAGTGAGTTGTCTCATCACAAAACTGCCTTCACAAGTGACACCCTTCTAAGCGATCTGCGCGGAAGCGAAGGATTGAACCCATTCAGAGACTGAACAGCCCGTAAAGCCTGTTCCCTAAAGGACACAATAACAAGAAAATAATATAAAGAAGAATGAAGGAGCAAGGACAAGACTGCATAGAAGAACCTGCTCTGATGCTAAACGGAGTATAATTGTCATAAGGGTGTTTTTTCGACCTCTGAGCTATCAACCTGATCATTTTCTCTAGGACTAAATATACTTACAGCTAGTTTGGGCAATAAGCAATTCTAGTGCCAACATCTGCAGCTTTTAGATAGGAAAAAAAATAAATATAGCTTCTGTTTAAGACTTTGATTTATTCTCCACAATAAAATAAAATTATGGTGTAGCTGAAAATAACAGCAGCCCACAGTTCTCAAATACCCAGTAGAAACAATCTGTCTGGCTGACCCCTTGCCTGTATTTCCTGATTATAGTGTCACCAAAATCTAGTTATAATGATATTTGCTTTATCAAATTATGTGCTGCTGGCAGGTATGCTCTCTTTTTTAAAGAACAAAGAGTATAATGCATGATCTCAATGCAGTTAAACATCTAAGTTGTCTTTAAAATACACTTTGCGTAGAGCAGAAACAATACCAAAATGAAAAATGTACATGCA
>JAOXJM010000001.1:176361290-176373396 GCA_026413425.1 Tringa solitaria
TCTAAACTGCAGAGGAATACAGAAAGAATTTGAAATTGTTCTTTCAGTGGTCACAGTGACTGTAGTCCCCACAAAGAATATAAAAAGAACAAGGTAACAAATCTCAGGAAAACTGTGAGAAGCATCAGGATTTTCAGACTGCTTTTTTCAATCAGAAAGATCAAAAGATGTTTTAACCGAGAATACTCTATGTTACCGGGTTCAAACAGGAGGATTCTATCTGAGCCACTAGAAGAAAATAAATCAGACGTTGACTCAGAAGGTTGTTTGGATGTCAGAGCAAAGAGTCAACACACCCTGAAACACCATGCGAATCCAGACTGGTTGGACTGAGAGATTAAATATGAGAAGCTTTTCTTCTAATCACAGCAGAGAAAGAAGATGTGAAAATGAACTACCTTTGATGAGCTTCTGCAAATGCCGGCAGAGGAGGCAAAAATTCTATCCTGCTCACTGATCCAGGACAAGAGGTCATCTGCCACCAATTAGTTAAATAACAGGAACATACTGCTTTCCTAAAGAGTTTTACAAATACTTTAGGACTCCTTTTATGAAGAATTTTCTTTGCAGTCATCAAGGAGAGGTGAAATACTTTTCAACCGGCAACGTGCAGTTAACAGTCTGAGCTCTATGTGACACATCTGATTACTTGGGTCAATTCTGAAATATTCTCTAAAGCCTTGGGAAACCATATGTAAAGCTAATTGAGTCAGATTAAAGATTCAAGGTTAGAAATACAGAAAACCAAGGTAGGTCACTGTAAAAAGCATCCTAACTAGTCAGTCTGCTACTGTTTAGACCCTTGACAGGTATAAACTGATTTATTAAAAAAAACAACAACAACAAAAAAAACACACCAGCAACAACAAAAAAAAAGATGCCTCATGAACATGCATAACAAGAGGCTAAGTGGCCACAAGCAAATTCAGGACTGAAGCTGGATATCAGTATCCAGTCTAATTTCAGAATTTAAACTCATGGCTGTAACTCAGAATAGGAAAAACTTATTGCTGAGCTAGCAGACAGGAGACGGGCTCACAAACAGGACCTGAACAGGAAATCTGAAATCACAAGAGGCTGTTCAGACTAGTGCCAGCACCACTGCATGATCAACCAACTTTGTGTAATTCTTCACAAACACTTGTCCAGCCTTAAAAACATTCAAGATGCTTTAACATCCCCAGTTAGCCTCTTCCATGCTTGACAGTCCTTCCAGCTTGAAAACTTCTCCAAATCTTGATCGTGCTGCTCTCTTTTTGTAACTTAAGCCTGTCCTATGTCCTGCAGACATGTAAAACAGTTCATTCCTTTCCCAGCTGACACAACCCTTTGCCTATTTACTTCTCCCATCAGTCTTCTCTTCTCAGCACCATCCATCACTGGAAAGGAGAAACCACTGATAGAACTGGAGTTTTTTCACCCACTTTCACAGCTAAGACATGTTGAAATTGGCCAGGTGGGCCATAGTAAGTAACAGTTGAGCATGGTGAAGTGGAAAGAAGTACCCAACATAGAGCTAAGAAAATAATAGCAGAGAGGTTTCTCAAAGATAGCCAACCAGCCCAGCAATGTGTTCCTTGCCAAACATACAACAGGTCACTAAATCAAAAAAGGCAGGTGTTATGCCACAAACCATAGCTGGGTGATAATAGCCTTTTCACATGGCAAATAGCACCCATAAGGTGACAAATGCATCATACATACAGAGCACCATAGAAACAGTTAGTACCACCAGACAAGACTTCGTTCTTTTCTGCGCCTTTTTGGCTAAGCCACAGCCACAAACCAGACCAGGCTCCATTTGTATTGCTGCAAGAGCCTGCCCCAAGGACCTTGCTGGTATATTCAGGACATAACAATGTCCATGTCGCCTCCATTCTCTATAGCCACAAGCCGTTGGGGATTCCAGTTAAGGCCAGTTGGTGGGCAGAAGCCAAGTCCTACAATATTTCAGTAATGGTGCTATTTGATCTGCACCATTCAGCTGCAAACTGAAAGCGCAACCAAGGTTTTGCTGAAAATTAGGCTCCAAATTCCAACCTACCACCTCTTTTACACTAAATTTTTAGAAATCTTCCAGAAGTGGCTAAAAAGTGATGGTATGTGAAATGAGCAATGATAAGGACTTAGACAGGAAATAACTGGGAGCAAGGGGGAGGGGAAAGGACCAATATCATTGATATTGTAGAGGGGGAAAAAAGGCAAGATTTTAACATTACCTGTATATTGTGATTTGGAGAAAGGATTCAGGTGAGAAAAGAAAGATTCTACGATGCCCAGTGGCAGGGGAAAGGAAGAAAGTTTCAAGGGGGATATACTAAAAGCTCCATTTTGTCTGCATTAAGCTTATGCTGATGGTTTCGAAAGCAAAATTGCTTCTAAAATAGTCAAATTATGCATTATGAATACATTATCTCATGCATTTAGCCCACTTTTTCTGCTGACAAATAATTCACAAAACTATCCCGATTTCTGTAAATGTATCCACTTGAAGCTCAGAAATAGATCTAAAAACAGATCTTTACAGCGCTGAGAGAAACACCTCAGCTAGTTCAGTTACATTAGTAGGTCAGATAGATCTTCCATTAGACAGTCTTTCTCTCTCACACACACATATACGCACACAAGTCAGTACATACTATCCAGTGTCTATATTATGGCAGCCTCCTGAACGTTTCTCAGCTTACAAGAGCAATTGCCATGGAAATGTTGTGACAATCCCCTCGAGGCAAATGAGTGGTCTACACAACAGCATTTCTGAGCTCAAGAGGTCCCTTTTCAAGGCTACATTGAATTGAGTAAGTCACACCATTACTGAGGCAGTCTCAAGACTGGCTGTGCAAAACTATACAGTGATTTGCCAGCCTTAATCGCTTTTCAGCTCTATGCAGCAGCCCTCTGGAAGTCCTGAGACATGCTTTTCCAACACTTGCGCAGTGTAACTGAAGCATCCATTGTTAAGGGGCTGTTCTCATTTTTTCTTAGCAGTCCCTTTTGTAGCAGGGTCAGCTTTTTAAGGAGGGCTAACACTCCATCAGTGTCAAAAGGACCCCAGTTTCCAAGAAAAAGAACCCACAAAGCAAAAGGAATTAAACAGATTATTTAAATAGAGTAATATTTTATTATCACAGCTCAAATTATTTCTATGCTCATTCTTTAGGACAGCTAACCTCCTCTCCCATTTCATACAGCTTTCAGGTATGAGCCTTTTAGGGTTTTAGGATTCACTTTATCCTTTCCATTCTTTACCTCTTCACATATTTTCTCCTCCTGGGGATTCTCTCTCTCCTATCATTTATGTGATACAAAGATACAAAAATTAGTGCATATTATGACCTGCTGTGCACCATCATCCTCCCACTGCACTAGAAATTAAATAACCTACCCAGTTCAAAATATTATCTTACATGGATGCGTTTTATATAGGAGAGATTAAGTTTTCAGTTATTGCTTCTAACCAACACTCCTAGCAGCTCAAAGTTCAGGAGCATTTGAATCGAGGAAGGAAAGCTTGCTGGTTTGTAGACCCAGCTGCAACTTTAAGTTCATGTTCACTTATACTCCTATCCACCTCCCAGAATGGAGCACAGTCTGTGTCTGGAGTCTGGTTCAATGCCACCTCTCTCTGTAAGGGAATTAACTGCTTGTTAGAAGTGTGAGAATGACAATCTGGGAATTTAGGAGACTTGCTCAGGGACAGAAATGACATAGCATAAGTAGGAATACGACAAGGACTTCAATTCATGGTATGCATCAGTGCTGAGTTTGAGCGAACATGCCCATAGGAATGATATACATTCATTCTGCTCTGACATCTTTGCTGATGCAAACAACAGTGCAGAGTATTATGGTGACAACGCTGATATGGGGATAACTGCTCCTCTAAGAGCCAGGCTAAGAAAGAATTCTTTTCCCATAAGCTGCCAAACGGCCAGTTCCAAGGTCACAGCCCATGGCATGTACGTGGAGGCCTTCATATTCAAAATGCACTTACAAACACCCTGTTCATCCCCGTTAGGAAATTATAAATACTATCTCTGGTTTAAGGAGAGCAATAACAATGCTCTTTATTCACAAATGTGAATAACTTGCCCAAAGTTGTCCTGGTTCTTACAATTCACTCTCAGGACATGCCTCCTGCACTGTCACTGGAGCAGTCCCTTCTCACCAAGCAGCAATGACTTCCTTCACAGCCCAAGAAAGAGCTGCCTCCCCCTTCCCACTCAACAGAACTCTGCTCAACCCTCCAGTGTCTACAGAGCTCATGTTTACCCCCCTGAGGTGGGCAGACCTGAGGCAGCCATGACAAGCTCCACCATCCATGTAGAGGAGATAGAGACCACTATAGAGCCTGTCTCAGCTCAGTGTGTCTGCCCTCTGCTTAGCCAGCACCAAACTCCAGCTATCCCCTGTTGCTCCGAGCTGTCAAATGCCTGGTCCCACTGTAGGCAGATCCGTGAGGAAAGTGTGGGTCTATCTTAAAGCCATGAGCCTGCTCAGCTCTGAGAAACATGTAGCTCCAACTTCTGACTATAAAAACCACGCATGAAGGGGAAAGTGGAAACCAATTTGGACTTCTGTGACCATGGTTGGACCTGCACTTTTCTGATGTTTCAAATTTTCCTTGCCTGCCCAAATCCAGTATTGTTCTTCTTGAGAGACTTATTGCTAATATTATAATCCGCACTGGTAAATAAATGTACACATCTCATTGATTACTAGAATGACTGCAATGAAATTGCTTCCTCGCATCTTTCCATCGTCTTTCTTAGCTCTGCACATGTAATTTTCCACTCTATTGTACTTGCTCTGAACTCCGCTTTGAAGAGCTTTTCCATTTACTGAAATACTAAACAGTCACAACAATTTATTTGCACTTGTATTGTGCCTGCCTCCCCTCAGAGAATATCAACACAAATTACAAACATCAGTGATTTTAGCCTCCATTCATTCCAGCAATACAATCCCCAGCCTACAGATGAGGAAACGAAAGCGTGACTTGTCCAAAGTCATATAGGATACTCACTCCAGAAATCAGTGGTGTCTTAAGGATGCTGCAGGCCATGGGCTACTGTGAGCATGTGCAGCAGAGACACTCTCTGTGCATGCAGTAAGACCAGCTCCTGAGCAAGGGTTGCATGGATTCACTCCGTCTGAGTCTCCAAGACTTGCAGAGACATTGCCCAGAAAGTCCGACCTGTTTGGCTGCAGGACTGCTTTTGAAGGAAGGGCCCAGAACCTGAGCGTTATGGTGCCATAATTTAAGACGGCACTGCCAAAAATAAGAACCTAATTCCTGCGCAGGTCCCTGCCTGCAGAAGTTTTAGGGCATAGTTTAGAAAGCAATGTACACATCAACAGAAACTTTTCGATTCCGTTTTTTTTCTCAGCACCATGAGCAACATCACATGATGCAAACAAGTCACCTGCACCCTACAAAGCTACAAATGCTCCCATAAAACAGATCCCATAAATGAATGCTGCACTTCAAATAGCTTTAGGGTTTTTTTAGAGGAAGGAGAAAAAGGGACTACATGAAGCACGAAAGACTCAGTTACCGTTACAGGAATGTGCATAATATAGGTGCCTATAGTCCTTCTACCCTAACCCTCACCTGGAAATTATGTCATTAGTCTAGTAGAATAGAATTCAGCTTTCTGATCTTGCCCCCTAAATTAAATATTGGGCTCATGATGAGACAGTCCTCCTAAATTGTTTCAGTCCCTACGCAGTAAATAGCAAAGAGTGAGGGCTTTGACAGGAAGATATGTGGCCAAATGTAGATGGATTATGTAACATTTTAGAGTTTTTTTCAGTAACACTTACCATTCCCAAATACCTGCATAGAGGGCACCCATATAAAAACTTAGGCAATTACTACAGAAGGATCATTTAACCAGCAGCTTAAAAATTAAGCTGAAGTTAAATAAATAAAGTAGAAGCACTAGACCTTATCTTTATTTTTTGTGTCAAGTTCAGTTTCTTTTTGTTTTCAATCCAAGCAAAAACTAGTCCAAAATTATTTCTTTAGAAGTCAAAATTAATTTCCACTTATAGTCTATTCAGTAAAAAACGTTATATAGCCAACCTTTTAAACTCAAATATTGTGGGAGCTGAATTTTGAGTCCTTCTTTTACAATGTTGAGTCACAAAGAATCAATTGTCATCTTCTTATAAGTGAATTCACACTGTGCTAGTTTCATAAGTTGTCTGCTCACACATCAGAACTAGAGCTATCCTGAAAATATAGGTGAATAATAGATTTAATAAAATATGTTGTTTTCACATGATAGAAACTATGTAAATTTGATTTGCATTTATTTGACATTTCATCTGAAAAAACAGGAATGAAACTTTCAAAATGGCACAACATTTCATTTCAACATTTTCAAAAGGAATCTTTTGCATTTTTTATTTTGAAATGGCTTTTTCATATCAAAATTGACCTCGTTTAAAAATAAGGGGATTCAACCGTATATGGAACATGTGGTTTTAGTTGACTACACATTTTAGTTATGCCAGTATGGAGCAAATCATATTATTTTTGTGTCCCTGCATCTCCCCCCCCCAAAAAAAGGAGAGACACTCCAGTTTGATGTGGGAGGAGCTAGGGCTTTTTGGCACAATTTTTTATCTCAGCCCTTACATCATAAACTCTATTACTTGTTATTTTCTCACTAGAAAAAAAAAAACTTGGGTCACATTTATCTCATCCCCCCAAATGCAACAGTGGAATACAGGTACTTCACTTACATGTAGGTGTCCAGGGCGCAGGTCTCTACATGTGAGGTGGGCTTCCTCCAAGAGGCAAAGGGAATACAGGAAACAGAGTCTAGAAAGGTACCGAGCACAACCATCTGATCAGACAAATAAATCTCTAGTTTCATTGACCATGATGACTGATGGTCACACGTTCAGGGATTTGGTTGCACTATAAATACCTAGAGCCCTTTGAGACGCCCAAAAGGAGATATACCTATGACACAGGGGATACAGGAATACATCAGATAGAGGCAAGGTGGTATACTCTAAGAACCTAAAAATGTCAGGATGGGCCAGAGAATTAAACCCTGTATGTTTAATCTAATCAATTTAACATGCAACAATCACAGAATCACAGAATGATATGGTTTTGGAAGGAACCTCTGGAGATTATCCAGTCTAACCACTCCAACAATACTCCAGAGTGTTATCCAACCTACCTGTTTTTATTATTTCATGTTTTTCCTTAAGGATCAGACAAATCACAGGTGGACAGTGTCTAAGTCTTTCTATGGATAGTGCTTATACAACTAGCTTAGATTAAATACATCTTGTAGATTGATAAAGATGTATAAAATAAATTCCATTCCCTCTGATTCATGTGGCTTTGCAGTGTAACAGCAAGTGTGAACTTCTGATATTCAGAGCACACTCATCACACTGAGAGGACCATGAATGAAACACAGCCAGTCACAAGAAGTACTTCATGAGCTTTTCGCTAACATTTTGCAAAAAGGAAAAGTGGGTTCAGTTCTATAATTAAAGCATCCCTGCCAAACCATTTGCTCTGTTAAAATAAACCTACTTGTTAAAGTGTTATAGACAGCACTTAGGTTCACTCACGGAAGCCCAGGCAGTGCTCTAACTGGCACTCGGGGCATTCACATTGCCAGCTTTAGGTTTCCCAATGATGTGCCTAAACTAGGAGGCTAATTTCACTGGGCTCCCTGCGTAATCCACAGAGAGAGGACAAAAGGAACCAATTTCCCTAAATGCTACTTAAATCTCAAACAGCAATCCATTCTGCAGACTTTAGAGCCCTCCCAGCCCTATAGCTGCTTAATATTGTTAATAAATTAGTTTTTGGTTCCTCTCACATGGATATTTAGGATCATGCAAGATACTCTGGGGTATCATGGCTATCAGATAGGAAGCATAGACCCCTCTGGAATGGCTGTGGTGGCCACAGTCACAGCAGGTCAGACAGCTCTAGACCTAAACTACATGAAGGTCTAAGTGACTTCCTACTTCACCTCAGAATTCCCAGAAGTTTATCTTTAATTACCCATGCACACTGAAAAGGACCTCTGTTTTGAGGCTAAGCATTTATTGACTGCCTAAAGCTCTATTACAATCCAGGATTAGGCAGACAGGTGACGTTCAGGAGACTAAGTCTCTTGGAAAAGCTTCGTTTATTCTGGTCTGGCAGAAATTCCATGGGAAGCCAAATGTCTCTCTTGCTGAAAAGGCTTATTGGTGGCAGCCGAAAAAGGTAATGTAACGATTTAACGGTAATATTTGAAATTCACTTCACTTCACTGTGTTTGGACTTGTTCCCCCCACAATTGCCTCCCCCTTGTCTGGACGGAACAATCCCCCTGATGTGACTGTGGAGGTCCTTGAGATGTGCACCATATTTGGGACAAAATAATGCTATTATCATACAAATGATGCTGAAGAGCTGCCTCTGTTGTGCAGGCTACACTAAAAAATGAATGAAAAAAAGATTAGATTCTGTGAGATCCTTCCTTGCAGGAACAATGTATTGTAAAGCAGATTTGCTTCATTTCCTTCAAAATCCCTCAGATAATGCAGGACAACGCTTTTCAATGGTTCCCACTATAAGCACTGCGTGTCTAAGTAAATGGGAACATGGTACACTTCAGAAATCATTGTAAAGAATTACTGTTTATCTGGATAAGGAAGGGTAGTCTTGAGACCTGATTATGCCTACTGATCCGAATGCATTGAAAACTCTGTTCTCATTTTCACATTCCTCAAGTAGCAAAACTTGACATCTGTGCAAAAACTGTCCCGCCAAACAAAAAATATGGCTGCTAGTGCAACTAAAAGGGCTACAGTTTGTTGCTAATGAAACTTTCACCACATTTTTATCTGTCCTTCAGAGGGGTTTGCGGTTATTGTTTTTTTAAAGTTCCCACAGGAAATCTCAGCGGTTTTATCTGCACTTTGAGGGTCATGTAAAAGGTTGGGGCGTGTTCGAACGGTGAAGAAATTATTCAGAATGCAGATTTGTAAATGAGAGCGATTATTTACTCAGGACAATCAAGCCTGGGCATAAAGGCCAGGAAACACATATACAGTGGGAGGGCTAGATGCCAGCTCTACGTGCTCGCTGCCTATGTGGGTTTTTGAGCAGCCGTATCTCTTGGTCACTGACACTAATGAGGGATGAGGATTTTCAGCATCTCACAGGCACAACTGCTGTAGGGCTGTTTGCACGGGCCATCCTGGGGTTTGCATGCTTGCTTGTTCATGGAAATAGGGCAGTGGGGATATGTCACCTTGCACCTGGACATCTGCTCTAGCCTTAAATATGCGGTACTGGTTCTGACTGCTGATATTTGCTCATCCCTTTAACACTAGAACTGCCACCGTTGCAGTTATCCCGTATGACTTGACAGTATCCTGGCAACAATTTTCGTTAAAGGGTGACGACCATGAATTTTCCTAAACAGCCTTTCCGTCCTGTGTAACCTCACTCACATGCACAAGAACACGACTGGTATCTTCCTGAAAGATATTTATCTGTTTCATGTAGAGAAATGCTGAAGTCATTCATTTGGTCATTTGTGTAGTGAAATCAGTCGTCGACCGTGGCAGGGAGCAGGCTGCAGCCAGCGCTGATTTCATTATGCACACAGAGCAGGTATTGAAGTGATGGAGCATTCAGCTCTGCCTCCTAAAGATTCCCCACCACACAAAGCAGAGTAATATAATTGTTAAGAATGGAGGGGTACATTTTCGGAGTGCTTTGCTCAGCAGTTGATTCTCCTGACTCTGATTAAAGTTAATGGGAGTCATGCAGCTGAAACCCCATGGATTGCACATGGTTTGATGACACAATACAGCTGCAAACGAAGGCAGGATTGTGAAGAGTCAGGTACAAAATGGCAATTTTTGCTCCATTTAACCATCATCTCTTTTTCAGCTCTCAGCACATTAACCACTTTTCTGCTGATCATGTCTGCGATGTCTAAAACTAAGTGGTGCTCTCTGAAGCACCCTATTTCAGCAGTAAAACCGAGACCTTGTCAATACAGCCCACTAGTACCTATAGTAACACCTATCTTGTGTTTTGTTCCCAAAAGTAGAAGTTCTTTTACAATGTGCAGGATAGTTTTCACCCTCTTGCAGGCTACTAATAATTCCTTACCAAGATACACAGAAGATTAACTCCTGGGAATGCTTCACAGGTGCTACTGCTAAACCCTGTTCAGTGCATTGTTCGAGTCACATCGCTTTTCACTGTAAGAAATAAACTTCTGTGATTTATGGGTGCAAAATAATTCTTCGCCAAAGGTACATTTTGAACTATTTGTATTTTACAAGCTGTAAATGGGCACAATTTATTTAAAGGAAAATGTGCTAAAAGCTTACTTAATAAAGTATTTAAGTGCTAGAAAATTTTGGTCAAGCACTATTTTTCTTGAAGATTATGAGTCCAGAAACCTTGTGGTCTGTCCTCATTATTACCCAGAAATCCTTTCAAAGCCAAGCCATTCAAAATTATTCTTTCTGTTTTGGTAACATCTCTGTATTTACAGCTTTCACTTTTATCCAATTAATAGCATCTTCAGACTAATTTGGATGCACTACCTAGGACATCCTGTCCAAAACTCCACCATAGGCTAGCAGTGGAAAAAGTTCTAGCTCATGATATCCAGATATATTTCATATGAAACTCAGTTTCTCAAGCTGTGAAGTATATCCATGACCTGCCTATGAGTCATAGAAATCCCCGTGCCGGTAGCTGAAGCTATGCACTAAGAGAAGATCTATACTACTAAATAATGGAGGATGAGGAACCATGCTGGACTGCTGATGGTGTTTCCTCACTCTCTGGCTCTGCTCTGAATCTCTCTAACTAGATTTCTTCAAGGCTTAGCTATAAAAGAACTGGGAATTCTCACCAGTATGGACTAGTGCCAGCCTGTGCCACGTGGACTCAGACATATTCCCTTACAGTGCAGACAGTGCCAGTTATTTTTCTGAGGGCTGCAAAGATGCATTTTTGTGATCTGCATATGAATCCACATTTCCATTTCCAGGAGGTGAGGAGCTTCACTTGAAAAGCCATTGATTTAATATCTAATGATATTAAAATGCTTTTAGGAAAGCTGCTTTGTGACAAAAAGAAGTTCCTTGCTCATATTTCTCCATATGGAAACACGAAGGGTTAACACCGGATAAAACTAAAAATCAACAGAAGATCATTCTTGTGTCTTAAAAATTCTTATGCTGTGACCATCACCCCATATTCTGGACATCACTCCAGAAGATCAGAATAAGAAACATAATTGCCATCTTCCTTGAGTCTGAATCTGTGCCTGTGGACACACCTCCGAATCTCTCTGGGCTGCTTCTCTCGCTACCAACACAAAGGGGAAAGCAGAAATTAGTCTGAGCTGAGGAAAAGAGAAAATACTTCCCATCTCCCACAGAGAGCAGACACACAGTTAAAGCCCCCAGGCCCTCAGTAAGAAGACATCAAAGAATCACTTCCAAAACATAATCCGGTTCCCAAAGATTTGCACTAAGAAATCCCTGCAGGAGCTGGCAGTGCCAGAAGCAGTTCCAGTCCCCATCTCGGTTCCTGTCCTGCATGGCAGGGCGCAGTGTGAAGCTGCACAGATCACACCTCAAAGTTTCTGAGGGAGTCAGGTTGCTTGAAGAAAGAAGAACCCCAATAGTCAGTCCAGAGATGAAAGCCCAGATGTACGCCCTTCATTTGACCTACAGAAACCTGACTGTCCCCTACCCTGCAAAGCTACACATTCCTCAAGGGGAGGGAAGCTATAAAAGGAATGCTTTGCAGATAAAGAGATCTTTCACAACTTCCAGCTGACTTTTTCTCCTTACCCATTTATAAAGGCATGGAATTTAGCATGAGTATGAGGAGTGTTATTATATCTTCCCCTTCTTCACATTGAGGTTTCCATGCTAAATTACTGCTAATGAAAGACTTTGTGGCCCACAGATAAAAGACACTATACGAAGAGCTAACCGTTATTATTCCCATTTAAAAAGCCAAACGAATCTCTTCCCCCTTTAAAACACACCAAAAAGGGAGATGCAGAAAATGTTAAATCAAGGTGCATTT
>JAOXJM010000001.1:176373496-176384356 GCA_026413425.1 Tringa solitaria
TGTTAAATCAAGGTGCATTTGATCAGTCCAAACTTTCCTGAGTTCCAAAGACCCAGCATCTTTAGCAACACTTTTTCTTGGGGGTATTTTTCATCACAATAAAACGATTCAGCAGAGAATGTTTCCATTCAAAATGTTTCAAATTGCTTTCCTGTCAAATGTATAAAATGTCCTGCATTATGCATAAGAAAGATTTGTACCTCAGCTTTGCTAACATAAACAGTATTTCCAGCATCGGGAACTAATAGAACAGGTTAATGCTCTGGGGTCTGTTCATAATACAGATGGTAATGATTTGTGCAGCTTATGTATGTGCTTCCCACGTAAACATCAAGAATCGGAGTTGTTTTATGCCAGTCTTTCTAACATCCATCTTCCACCGCATGGGCAATGGCAGCAATCCTCCATCACCTTAGTCTTTCTAGAGTCTTCTTTGACCCACGCTGGTTACAGATCAAAAGCTAATTAATGAAGTCACACAGATGCACGTAAAATCAGCCAGGAACCCAGCAGGTAAGGAAAGCTGTGGCTCACTACGTAGAGCCCCAAAAGGCATTCCCACATCCAGTTGCAGGGTGCTCAGCACTGAGGAGAATGCCTGTTGATGTACCCCCACCGCACTGGACAGAGGGGTTTGTCAGGTATTTCTACACAAGCTGAGTCATTTCTGGGGCGCAGTGTAGTGATTGCACTCTGGAAGTTAGTCACATTAGCATAGCCTACTAGCCAAGTGCTCATGTGAGCATCATGCTAAAACAGCTATCCTGTATTTCAGTTTAAAGAAGCTGTCTGTACTGCCAAATGAACGATGGTAAAGAGATTCCTGTCCTTGGTTCAAGAGGCAGCTTTACATCATTTTGGCTCAGGGCCAGGACTCAAGTATCACTGTAAGGAGCTGCACCGCAGGGCACAGACGTATCCTCGGTTCCCCATGCAAGCCAGTGGGAGACCTGAGCTTCTGAGAGGAGGATTCAGAACAACCAACACACCGAGCCAGCCAAAAGGAAATGCCAAAAAGTGAAATCTCCTAGTTAGTTGCCATTGCAACATTAAGAGTCAGAACCAAACCCTGGACAAAGCCATATAGCCCTCAACTCTCATTAAAGCACCAGCAGGGAATAATACAGGGGCTGAGGTGTGGGGTTTGGGTGCATCCCTCCTCTGAAAATTGTATTGCTATACAGGCAGGAATGCAATATCCCTGGAGCCTGAAGGACAATGACACCCCAGTTCTGCTGTGGCTCTCTGATGAAGAAGAAATCCCAAGGCTGGTTCCTATAACTTAGAAAGCTTCTGTATACCTTGTGCACACCATTCATGAACACTAAGTGCAGGAGACAGACTGTGGGACTCTCCATGTTCAGGGAAGTTGCTTGGAAGTGGGTGTTAGTCCCCTTGTTTCTTCTCTTCCTGATTCCTTAGTGCTTTCCTTTCAAAACAGATGGGCCCCAAACCCATCAGCAATAGAAAAGATAGTGTCAGTTTGAAGTGTTATACCTGAGATTTCCAGGTAACCAGTCCATTTTCCTCAATTATGATGAAAAGAGTTATAGGGAAAGGAGAGATCAACACAAATTTTACAAGGCTTAGAAAACATGACCTAGGAAGAAAGGGTAGGAATCTGGGCTTTATTTATCTGGAAAAGAGAAGACATCATAGATATATGAAAAGTATTTTCCACTATGTAAATTGTTCTTACACAGATGAGAGTTAACCGTACTCTGAATCTGTTGCAGACAGAAAAAAACATTCCTAGACTTCAGTCTAAGGAATTTCAGTGGCAGGATTATCACTGCATCCTTGTCCAGCTCCTATACACTTCTCTGAAGCCTCTGCTATTGGCCACTGTTTTGTAGAGAATTCTGGAACAGCTGAGCCTTTGGTCTCAGCAACATAGTCATGCTTATCTTCTTAAATCTGCTTAATTTGCAGCAGAGAATGTTTATGAAAAAATTCCTAGTTTTGAGGTTAGTTAATTGCCCAAAGAGGCCACCTAGGGAGACTGTGAAATCTCCATCATTAGAGGTTTTAAAGAACAGATTATACAAGCAGCTGTCAAGGGCAGCTCAGACATACATGATCCTGCCTGCAGCAGAGAGGTGGACAAGGACACCTCCTGGGATCTCTGTCTAGGATTATGCCCCTCTTCTGAGCGTGCTGCTTTTGGCTGGAGCTGTGCAGATGTCTTCTTCCAGCGATACCTTCTGCCATTGGTGGAAGCACTAGCTCTATAGCAGTACTGTCCATCTCTTTCCTTCTCCAGCATCATACTCGTACCAAAAGCAGAGAGATCTATGTGAGATATAGCCGTGTCCCACTTCTCCTGAGGTATCACAAATAGCAGGCAGAAGATAAAGAAGTTTGGGAACTGCTGAGTTGGGGACTGGGCTGCCACTTTCCAGACTCATTGCTGAGGAAGAGCAATGGTGTAAAGCCAGATTTGCTCTCACCCATGGCCCAAGGCCAAGTACAGCCCAACTGGCCTGGAGAATGTAGGCCAGTGGCAGGAGCCATTCCCTGAAGACTCAAAAGAACATTTGCCCATGCAGCTTCCCTCACTTCATTTGCTTCCCCAGCTTGCAAACTGGCAGCAACCCAGCAAGCAGAGGGGAAGACAGGATTCTTGCTAGACACGCACATTTGCCCTCACATGTGCTCACTTTTACAAACCATAATGTTGCAATTCCTTAATTCTCATCTGTCCAAACCCAGTCCAGTCATAAAGCAAGCATTTTGTCCTTTTAGAAGGAGAGCTCCTAGTCCTGCACAATCACAAGTTGTTTGGCAGTATGAAAATCATCATGGCTGCAGGCTCTGTGTGTGGTACACACTTGTGCCATTGGTCTCTGGCTTTCAGGGAGCAACTGTTGTGCTGTCACAAAAACGCAAAGAAAGAAAGGAAAGAAATCAAATATTTACAGGAGGAAAAGTGATCCTACCCCACATGGTACAAATTTAGGGATGCATTGTAGCTACATTATGTGCACATAGCTACTGAAACAGTTTCCAGCAGAATGTTTACACAGTTGTCTGGAAGCATATTGTTTGCCTACTTTTCAAAGTCAATTTATATGCAGCACACGTAGCAGCATGCATGAAAATTCAGACAAAAACACAGATGCATGCAACAATCCCTGGCCAGCTCTTGCTGCTATTTATTGTTTGTTGCTTAGAAGTACCTGGGAGAGAGGAGGAAGGCACCAACCCCTTGTGCTAGGCGCTGTACTACCCCAACCTAAAAGACAGGTATTTCCCTTGAGGAATATATAATCTCCATTTAAGACAAGATACAACAAGTGAACGTAACAGAGAGTGAGGGAGTGACATACGGGAATGAATAAGAGAGTTTATAATTGCCAGCTTTATGCTCTCGTGTGCCAGCTAATAGAATACATGATGCAAATAAATACCAGTCTCCTACTGAAGGCAAAAAGTTAGCTGCAGTCAGCTGGCCATTTATCAGGAGCTTCACAGAGAAATTCATGAGAAGTTTAGAGGAGCCCAGGGAAGCTGATAGATCTGCTTGGAGAGTGCATCCCAGAGAAAAGTGTTGGTGTGGGATAAAGGGAAAGGTGTATGACAACGGAACAGGAGCATGCAGGAAGTTGGCGTAATTTAGGAAACAAAGCAGGGAGGCTCAGGTAACATGCTTGCTGAGAGGGAAGGAGGTAAAAGTCTAGGACCAAAGAATAAGGAATTTGTATCTAACATGTTATGAAGACAGGCTAAGAGAGTTGGGGTTGTTCAGTCTGGAGAAGAGAAGGCTCCAGGGAGACCTTATAACAGCATTCCAGTACCCAAAAGGGGTCTACAGGAGAGATGGGGAGGGACTCTTTACCAGAGAGTGTAGTGATAGGACGAGGGGTAATGGTTTTAAATTGAAAGAGGGGAGATTTAGATTAGATACTAGGAAGAAATTATTTACTGTGAGGGTGGTGAGACACTGGAACAGGTTGCCCAGAGAAGTTGTGGACGCCCTATCCCTGGAAGTGTTCAAGGCCAGGCTGGCTTTGAGCAACCTGGTCTAGTAGAAGTTGTCCCTGCCCATGGCAGGGGGTTGGAACTAGATGATATTTAAGGTCCCTTCCAACTCCAATCATTCCATAATTCTATGTTAAAGAGATGGTGCAACCAAGAAGGACTGCAAAAGGCAAAAGAGAATGCATTTGTCACTGCACTTTGAACAGACCTTGGGGGGAAACAAGGTCAGTGGATGAAAAGGATCTGAGTGAAAATTGTGTCACTGAAGGCAAAAGCAACATCAAGAAATGGTGTGGAGTCACCAAACCAGTAACAGCCTCTCCTGGGAAGCATGGGGGGAGGTCTTCTCCATGTTCAAGGAGGAAGGAGAGGAGGAAACACTCCACCAGACAAAGCAGAGTTAGTACCAGCGACGGGAGAGGGGGCAACAGGGACAGTGAATGAAGCCCGCCCAAGGTTGTGTGCCGTGGACAGCTCAAGAACACACTTCAATTTTAACAGCCAGCTCTACTGAACAACCTTCATCCTAGGCCTGAAAGGACAAGTCTAATGGAAGAATTGAAAAGATGTATTACACCCTCTTCTTGAAGTGCACCTTTGCAGAAGGTCCCTCTCTCCCCGCTTACAATCATTGCGGGGATCAGAGCTGAGTCTCCCGCCTTAGGTGCCTTGAGTTAGGTGGTGTGAAAACCACTCATCAACGAAATTGCATCGAAGTCCCTGTACTGCAGTTCCCTGTGTCACCGTGCAGACAGATGTCCTCTCTTCTGGGCTCTGTGGCAGGTACTATTTATGCTCAATATTGTTTATATACCCCAAAACCTCATGGGGAAATGCCAAATCAATAGGCTAAGAGCTGAAATATAGTAATTTCCTGCCTTATATTTTTCTGTTTTTAAAAGGACAATGGTCTTCCTACAACTCTGCAAAGCCTCTTATAACTTAGCGGAAACACTGCCAGCTCCCAGGGCTGTTGTGCCTCACTGCCCACCCTGCCCACCCCCCTGAGGTTCCCCACCATCCTGCCCAGGACCAAGGACCGCAAGTCAACACCCAAGGACCACCAGCACCTGCCCCAATGATGCTGCAAAGATGGCCAGTCTCCAGCTCCCCACAACTCTGCCCTGCCCAGCCATGGGGCCCACCGAGCCAGGCCCACCAGTGGGCCCATGTCACAGCCCAGCCTCAGCATGTCCCTGTCCCCAAGGAGGTGTCTAATGGCCCAGGCTGGGGCTGCCCCAGTGCCCCCCCAGCCACCCTGCTCCTGGCTGGGGCCATGGGGCAGGCCCTGTCTGCCATACCCTGCTCTGATGGACCCCAGCGGAGCCCCCGCTGCACCCTGGCAGTGGTTACCTAAGAAATATTAATGCAGAACAAAACTCAAAGGACAAGCTCAACCTTGCCAGAACCAAAACATCCTGACTCAGCCCTTCCACACAAAGTATTCTAAGGTTTTTATAAGTACAAGGATGTTTCTGCTTTCCTTCTGATGCTGAGCTACTGGCATCTAACCTGATTGTGTTTTGTCTTCTCTGCAGCAACATTGTGTGGTACCCCAATGAGATGGCTACTGCTACTCTCTCCTCACCTCTGGGCTACCTCAGTGAGGTCCAGCTGTGGCCCAGTGCTAAGTCACACAGTGTCTGGGCCACACCGCAACCGAGGAGCCATGGGGTAGTCATGGCATCCCCACCTCCACCGCCATCGTGGGTGCCTCCGGTCTGGGCCAACTGCTGTTTCCAAAGGGGAGAAAGCTAGACCATAAGGACCTGACCCCAGGAAGGACCTGAGAATCACAGTCGATTCACCAGAATCGGTCATATACATGCTAAAATCAACACCCTCCCCAAATGGTGGTGAGCTCAGGAGCCCAAGGCCCATGCTGACAACATTTCTTGATAATAAGTGCAGAGCTGCTCACCTTCCATGACTCACACACAGCTGTAGAAGGAAAAAAATTTTTTGCAGTATTTTCTTCTTCCTTTCTCAGCCAAAGCCTTACTAGGACTGTTAAGGATTATTCACACAGCAGCCCTGCCTGTGCTGACTGATCAGATTACTGCACCAATGCCTCCACGACTTTCAGATTCATTTCACAGGTTTCCAAGAAACAGATGCTGATACCTGATAAGTGGCAGCACCTGGCTTCAAAACATGTCATCAGTTCATCAGCCTCCGATGTCTCGAGTAGCACCTCAGCTTGGTGGAGAAATGTTACCCTAACCAGCTAACATATTTCTGTGTGAGGAAATAAAGCTCCTTTTGTTGTACCTGTTGACATGATGATTCACACCTTTGCGTTGTTCCCAGAGCCGTTGAAGCACATGGAGCCCAGCTGAGTGCAATGATCCCATTTCAAACATTTGGTGCCCCGGCTTCCTGTTGCATCCCAAAAGTTACCTATTTGTCACAAGCAGCTTTACATGGCTCTACAGCACAACTGGGATCCTTTGAAATATTGTTTTTATTGAAACAAAAGCAATAATTGGTATATGTATTGATTTTGATTAGCAGAGGACACAGACATGCTTGCATTGGTAACAGAAGAAAACAAACTACATGAACTGCTTTCTTCATCATTGTAGAGCTCTGAATTTCAGTATTTCAGCCTGATGACATGGTGAAGGTAAGACAATGATACAGTGCACACACCCAAAAATTATTACACAATACGCATTTAAAAAAAAAAACAAACCACATATCCAACTAGTCTGACCAGACTTCTGTTTTCCACAAGACCTCTTACCTTACTGTAAGATAGAATTACCCAAGGAAAAAAGTGGACCCTACACTAACAAGGCTCTCAGGAATCTAATTACAGAATGGCAAAAGTGCTGAATGGAGGCACATTAAATCACACAGCTGTCATTCTATGGCAATGCGTGATATATACCTAAAAGCCACTCGTGGCCAATAAAGTCAACAGGAGCATTTGCATCAGCTTACAAGAGCATAAAGGAAAGGAAAACAGTGTTTCTTGCCCTGTACTGCCAGGAAAATAGAGCCATGGTGACCACAAAACATGGCTAAATTGCAATGAGACCGTTCATAAGGCCAGGTCTAGGCACCAGGACCTGCAAGGGCAACAGAGTGGGACAGAAAGTAAGATGGTGAAAGCTCTGCTGCCAGTTTTGCCCCCATAGTCACTCTGGGAAGTCAGCCTGGTGCTGTGGCAGTTTGGGAGAGGGCTGAGCCAAGGGGAGGCAGCTACTGGTGGGGCCCCAAGGGTGGCTGTCCCACTGCATCAGTGATGGCACGGGCAGTGAGCTCTGTTTCTGCCCAAATGCCCTCTCTCTCCTACCTGTGGTAGGGCTTCAAACAGCAAAGTCCATTTCTACCCTCTCCTCTGAATCCTTAAGCCAGATATTACTGCTTCCACCTGAAAAAATGGGTTGCTGTCTTGGTTGGCCAAGTCTATTTCCTGTACCATTCTAATCCTTCTATTAATTTCTCTGAGGCTTCAATCCACTCTGATGATCAGTGAAAATTCATCATCAGTTTCTGGGTGTCTTGTCGGTGTTACACTGAGAAATGCACATCAGTGGATAATTGGAGTCTTGGTCAGTAGATAGGCTGTGCCCATCAATTTCTGTGAAAAAAATGCACTAAATCTCTACAGTAAATCTACCCCTAGAGGCAGGACAATTGTAAAGCACAAAGCACCAATAAACACCAATCCAAATGTAAAGAACCCAGTACTGCCAGCCACTGCTGCCAGCAATACTCGTAATTCCTTTAAAGAGTATAAGTAGTATATATAACACCACGGCCCCAGATACCAGATAGAGTATACCAGACCAGATAAACCCTAAACCGGCAATAGCATTGTCTAATTGGATCTCTCATTTAGTTGCTGCCAGTTTTAGCACTTGCTTACGGCACTGAGATGCTAAGACTGAAAGGTCACATCGTATCTTAGAAGGTAACCATCATTGTAAACATACAGTTTCTGATCTGAGGGGCTATAATCAATACTCTGGATTGTATCTAACTTTTTATCCATAATGACACTTACTCTACCTTCTTGGCCGGTACTTGTGTCATACATGTAGAAGATCTCTTCTTTCCTAGTGTTTATTGGCCTTGTGGCATACAGAACACCACACAACATGAAAGCGTTGGAAACAGATGGCTTGTACTGTCTTGTCTGCCAAGTATTTAGCACATCAAGTGTGGTCTCATTGAGTTTGCTAATCACAATGTTGCCCATGCTATTTTCTGTTGAATATATTACCCATAACCCACTTTCATCCACAGCAAAATCTATGTCTTGCCATGATACACCTGCATAAGAGAAACGGCTACCAGTAACAGCATCTGGAAGGTCCTTTCTCAAAACTGCGGTGTTTCTTTTTATATCATGCTTCACCATATACCTTGAATTATAAGCGTGATAGTACAAAAAGTTATTATAAAGGGCAGCACCACTTCCTTCCCCATACGTTATTCTAGTTTCATACAGGGGTCTAAACAGCAGCAAATTATCAAAGGAACTGTAAATTCTGTAGTATTCCAAGTGTCTCCCATTTGTGTTCAATGGTGCAACCCAATAGACTTCCTTCTCAGGGTTAGATGGAGAGTAATCTCTGCCCCAGGAACCGTATTTGTAGGAAAATCCTCTCCAGTTCAGCTTTACAATATAGGGCTGGCTAACATTCAGCAGTCCACGGTGAATGCAGCTACCTGCAATTAAAGAGAAAAAAAAAACAACCAGGTTTTCCAAATGTCATCATTAGGAGACAAGTTTTGCATACTGTAGCCTCTAGAGTGTGCTTACTAGGGATTAGCTTTGTGGTAAGGCAGAGACACAAATGCATAACTCCATGTGTAAAAGGTTCATTTTTTGGCCCAGGGGAGTAGGATGGGGAGTAAAAAAGAGAGGGACATCCATCCTCAGTCAGGATTAATTCACAGAAAATAAGTGCTCACTGTGCTGTTCCAGACAAGGTACAGATTTCTGTTTCTACCCGTTTGATGTATGCCAGCCTGATGCACTAGGAAATCCCTTGGAAAATACAATTTCAGAAGCATTTTAGGTTATTTTCCACCTCAGTGGAACTGAGAGCATGGGAGATGGAGAAAAAAAAGAAAGAGGAGCATCTGATTTCTGTGTATTTCACTGAGGAGGGAAAGGAAAGAGCAGCAGCAGCAGCAATTCCAGAGTCACATTTCAGATTATCATTCTGCTGTCAGAGTCACAGCTTTACAACAGTGCGTCACATCTGCATGATGCCTTCCACCTCAGACCCTCAAAGAAATCTGCAGACAGTAAAAATCACAGCCTGGGAAGTGTAGACAGATATTATTCCCAGTTTTCATGTGAGGCAACTCTAAAGAGAATATGACTTCAAGCTGAACCAGAACAGCTCTGTTTTCCACATATCAACTATGAACCCGTTTTCACAATCATGGAAAAATGAGTTTAGATACAAGAAATACTTTCCTTTTACTCATGGCGAATGGCAGTGACATTGCTGTTTCCTGATAAATTCCCAATACTGTAAGTCACTGGTGGAAAAAATCTTCCACTCAGAAATCTCTGTGTGCCTCTGATGAGTCCAAAGCTGCCACTGGCAAAAACCAGCATGCTTTTTTCCAAGTGCTAACATTAGCTTTTTGTATGACTGCCACAAAAGTGCCCCAGATTTTTCATTGTAAGGATATGTTCACCTGATGTAACGGAGACGGAGATGTCAAGTGACTGGCACGAGCTCACAAGTTCAGTGGTACTCCAGCATTTCCCTATTCGGTGGGGTGCTCTAGCCACTAGACAGCCTTCCTTATGATAGATGGAGTATAACATGAATAGACCCAAATCTCACATGTCAATTAATGGATAAATCAATGGCCACAATTGTTTGATGTTAATAATACCTCCCTCAGCACAGGAATTCTGTGCACCACCAGCTATGGCATCAATGATGAAAGTCAAACTTACCTTTTGAGGTTTTAATACTTTCCATGAGAACCATGTCATGATTGTTTACAGACTGTATGAAAAGAATGGCTGTTCATAAGCTCAGTCATATGAAGGGATGTCTAGCATATAAATAACCTACATCTTAGCACAAAGAAGAAAGAGAAATAACGGAGAATTTACCTTTTGCCCTCAAAGATGGCCATCCCTAAGCAAGGCCAGACATACAGAGTTGAACTGAAAACTCCTAAAGCCACTGATAGAAAACGCCTAGGAGATATCTAGTTCTCAGAGGCATTCTGGTCTATCCCACGGATAGAGTGAAATGGTGAGACAGACCAATCTGAAATACTCTGCTTGGAAAAAGACTAAGAAACAAGATATTTGTTGAAAAACAGACCGTTGCAAATGCAGAGAAATCTTTTTCTGATCTGCTTTGCCCAGAGGGGAAGGTGCTCTGCCTCTGGGACAGGGAAACCTGAGGCCTAAATCTTAGAAACGTCCAAGGAAGAGGGCAACATTTGTGCCAATGTGTAGAGTCGATTTGGCCACTGAAGGTCTCCACGACTCCTCCTTTCTCAAAATGTAGCATTTCTTTCCTTGAACTACGGAACATTTCACTCTCGCTGCTTTGTGCTGTCTTGCACTAGTGACTTGAGGGACGTGACTCATCTGCAGCCTCCTTGCAACATCTATGAGGAAGGTGGGGAGAAGTTTTATTTTGAGTGTAAATCCCTATGTTGAGCTAAATTCCTGTGTATCCAGGCCATTCTGGCAGGATCCTTGGGGTCAGTACTGCTCATGGGAGCAGCTCTGTATCACTGAGTTCCCAGCTCATGGTAGAGAGAGGATAAGTTCTTGTGGACAACAGGATGACCATGAGCCAGCAATGTGCTCTTCTTGTGGACAAGAAGGCCAATGGCATCCTGGGGTGCATCAAGAAGAGCGTGGCCAGCAGGTCA
>JAOXJM010000001.1:176398228-176413162 GCA_026413425.1 Tringa solitaria
CCTTGAACCCCTCCAGGGATGGGGCAGCCACAGCTTCTCTGGGCAGCCTGTTCCATTTTTCTTCCCGTCTCACTGGGATTTGGTGCACAAACTCGCCTGTTAAAAAGGAAAGGAAAGTAGCTTGGGGCCCTTTCAACCTGTTTTTGTACCTGTTTAGGCCACCTTACAGGCTGGAAGAGACAACTTCCCACTGTCACCTCTTCTTCTTCATGCATTTACCTAGTTTCTCTCCTATTTTGTCCCCTTTGCTTCAAGTCAGAGCTCTCCCTCCGGCAAACAGAACTGGAGCAAAAGGGTATGTGACTGAATTTATGGAAAAATCATGGAAGTTGGGTGCAGGCAGCCTGCAGTGATTTATTCCTTCCTCGACTGCCAGCCTGAGCATGTTAAATGGGTTTATTGGCTGCTTTTTCCCCATCTGCGAAGCAGGGCGGCAATATTTTTTATAGCACCAGCATGTCAAGAGGTGGGATGTCACCAGCTTGTCTTGAGACCCTCGTTAATTAAAGTAGTTGAAGCGGAATTGTGCCATTAGTAGTGTGTGTGCAGCTTTTTTTGATTCAGTCTGCGTAAGCAGAGCTGAGTCTAATGAAAGAGGTGAAAAAAGAGAAAAGAGAGGACATGCTGCCCTCATGAGGTGCCTGCCAGTAACTCCATGATAAAAAATCAAAAGTATTTTGGGGAAATGCCAGGTAGAAATGCTGAGAAACCACTAACCCAGCCTGGAAGAGCCTTGTACAAGGAAGAGGCACAGAGCAGAATTGGATGCATTACCCTCTGGATAAATATTTTGTCAATTTATCCCAGGCAGCGGTACCACATGGAATAACAAATGAATTTCTACAGTGCAAATCCTTCTTAGCTTCATGCTGCAAAATGATCCGGGGGAAAACGGTGCTATTTGGCGACAGTTCAGTTAAATAAGTTTTTTCCCTCTAAAGAAAAATCCAGACCGTCACAAAACTGGGCAATTTCCTGCCTACTTCTGCCAGGAGTTCAGGGGACCACCTTTTGCAGCTGAAAGGGCAGGAAGAAAAATGCCGATGCAAGGCTTTCTCCTCTCTGCTTTGTGGTGATCTTTTCTTCCGGGCTTGGGGACGAAGATATTTTAACAGGCTATAAAAGAAGCCTGGTGGGAATTTGAACTCCATCCATGGTTTGATCATTTACAGGTTCCCTGGTTTCTCCCAGATCTGATCCCCCCTTGCCAGTTGATCCCGCATTGGGAGTTTTTCCCCGAAGAGTTCCTGGCTTTGCTCTGCGCTTTCTGTTGTGCTCTGATAGAGATCACACAGCGCAGGATGGCCCTCCAGTTGTGTTTCACCAAGCCAAGTATCAGCCTCTGTGCCAAAATCTCATATTCTCATCACGTGGCATCCTAAACCCACTCTTATTGTTGGTTTCTTAATACAAACATTGCTGTCTCATAAACTTCTCCACGTCAGGCATCAGGAAGAACTGGACTGACATTTATTTCTGTTCTCCCACCCTGAGAGCATGAGTTCTGGGAAAACCAGCCCAAATATGAAGTTCTCTGACTAGATTTGGCCACAGACACTAAAGCTGCCATCAAGGTGTTGCCAGTTTTCTCTGTGGTCAGACGAGCTTTTCCACCTCAGGCCCATAATGCCAACAGAGCATGAAGAGCCATCAGCCTCCATCCTGACCACTGCTTTATCCATGACCAAGTGACAGGGCTGCTGAATGTCTTGAGACATGCCTGGTTCAATGAATAAAAGGAAGATTAGGAAGCACCATATAGGTGTCTGGTGTGACCGGTTGGAGGTAGTGGTTGGCAGATATCTCATCAAATAGGTTGTACAGTAGCAGCAACCATAATACACATCCATTGTTCCTCCCTGTCCCTTCCAACAAATTCTTTCTAAATGGATGTACAGGTTTCATCGGTGAAGGGTCAGTTCAAATGTTATAGAATCATAGAATGGTTAGAGTTGGAAGGGACCTTAAAGATCATCTAGTTCCAACCCCCCTGCCATGGGCAGAGACACCTCTCACTAGAGCAGGTTGCTCAAAGCCCCATCCAGCCTGGCCTAATCAGGAGCTAACGTCCGACAACAAAATGATCTGTGAAAATCATGAGAACAACTTTGTTACTAGAGGTCTTTCAGCTTTTTCCTCCAAGAAACTCAAGGTATCTAACAATTTTTTTATGACTCAGCCTTGCAAATCTTTCTGAAAATACTTAAATATTGCTGTAAAGATTTTACCATTGGACAATCAGAGGCATTTAATAGTTCTTACTTTCCCAATCTTGGGGACAATGTTCCTAAAGTATTGAAGTAACTTTTCCAGCAGATGGAAAAACACACGGAATCACGGAACTGTCAGAGTTGAAAGGCACCTCTAGAGATCATCTAGTCCAACTCCCCTGCTAAAGCAGGAAAATAATAACTTAGTAATTCAGTTCTTATAGTTACTGTTCTGTTAATCTGAATTGATCAGATCATCTATTCATTTCCATTCATAGAGATGAAAACACCAAAATAGAACTAGTAGAAGGGAAAGTTTTGAAAAGAAAAATGCTTCATTTGAAGTTTCTCAGTCACCCCCAGCAAACAGACATATGCATTTCCTTATACACCACTGAAAGGTGATGAATTAAATACACAGGCTCAGCCTCAGGTAGAGATACTTACTTTGCTAGAAAATATTGCACATAACACCCACACACCACAGTCATGTTTGTGGACAGTTTGCAAAGCTATTGCCCATGCCATTGGCATGAATCGCCTTGTCCTGGTAGTCTGCGTGCCCAAAACATCACCATTAGAGCAATGTCTAAGGTGTATTATAGAAAGGTCAGGGCTGGTAATTCCTGATCTTGCCATAATTTACAGCCAAAGCACATCATTTCCCATAAACATTGGGCTGAATACTGAGTGTGTTTGGAGCAGTTCTTTTTTGTTTGTATACAAAACGTTTCCCAGTTCATAAGCCTATCACGAATTTATTAATAAAGATATTTGATGTTACTTTAAAATATTCTGGCACACACTTCAATGCAGTTGCATATTCTAAAGCTACAGACTTGCTCTTTAAATACACTTCTTTGTATAATCTCTTCTCCTGCCTTGCAGAAATCCCAGTGTTATTCATGTGTTTTCTCTTTCTCCTTCCCTCTTAAAAATAAACAAGCAAACAACAAAACTAACTACTGAAAGCTGACATTTCAGCACTTCTTCCCTTGCTTTTTCACAGTGATTTCAACTAAATTCCTCACTGCCAAAGCAGCCCAGGACATGCAGTGATGGCCAGCAGCAAAGCTGTCTTGATCTGTGAGCACAAGAAGAGAGCAGCAGCAGGCAGGAATGATCCCAGTTCACACTTCTGGAAGCCTCTTTACTGCAGCCATAGCAAACAGCACACATCTCATTTTTGAAAGAAAGCATGAAAAGACGTTTTATCTGTGTTACTCAAGTACCATGGGCCTTAAAACTTCACTCATAGACAGACTGCTGAAGACATTTAATATGAAAGGAAGCAGAGAAGTATCTTGTGGCATTCCAGAACGTCCCAGCACAAAACTTCCATTGATTTCACTGCCAGGTAGGTTACCAAAACACTTCTGAAAATCCCACTGAGACCATGCTGCAAACTATTTCTAAGTTTCCAAGTACTTTTGAAGATATGGCTATCAGTATCTAAATTACTTTGAAAAATAGTTTCCTAAGTCACTTAGAAGCTTCTGCACCTCTAAGTCTTCTGGGCATGGGCATGAAATATGCCTTTTCCACGTCACTTCAATTTAAGAAACGGAATAGGAGCCAGCAGGCACTTGATTTTCTGAAAATCAGGACATTTATTTAGCTGCCTAAATGTGGACTTTGGGTTACATCCTCAAAACAGCCTAGCCATTTCAGTGCTTAATTTCCAGCTGCACTGTAGCCCTGTGGCATTCACGGTGCTGAATTAGATACTTGCTCTTCCTAAAACAAAGAAAAGGGATCCACAGAAACTACATAGCAGGGACAGAGGCCACCTCGGCTGGGCAAGGAGGTGGATGAGGTTTGGGTCCTGCTAACTGAGACTCAGAGAGAAACTCCTAGCTCCATTTAACTTTCTAAACCCTCTGCTGGAGCCAGACTCTTAGGTCTCTCTCAGAAGAGGTCCCTCCACATATTCCAGGAGCCACATTGGGCTAGCCTGGACAACAAAGACCTGCCACAGAGCTGTCTGCCATCTCTGACATGATCTAGAGCTGTGCTTCGGACAAACCCTGTTCTTAATACTAGGTTGCAGGACCATTCAGAGCAAGTGTCCCCCATCAAATCTGTTCCAAAGCAAACATGTTATTAAGCAGTCACTGACAAAGAGAGGGAAAGAAACCAAATCCAGAAATCTGCAGACCATGGACTTGAGCACTGTAGCAGAAGACACAGAAATCAGACTCAAGTCCCTCTACCAGAACATAGTAGAATAAAATTTGAGCTGAGCAGAACAGGAATAATCAAGATTTTCTCCCCCGCAGCAACTACATGTGGACACTTGTCAGAAAACTGTTTCAAGGCCCTGCTCTGGTTTACATGGGCAAGCAGAGTTGAAAAGAAGTCTTTACCCTCCTCTAGGGAGGCTGTAACCACCCAACTCTTTGGTACCTTGTCTTCAAACCCCCACCATTTCATGTCTGGGATCCAGTTCAGTAGTCACAAGGACAGAGCTTTGGGTATGACTTCAGGCACTGAATGACATGGAAGCAGCATTGATGATTTTGGGAATCCACTACTGCCTGAAATCCTGGATACAAAGCACTTAAACATCTTTTCCTGGGCAGCTTAAATGGTGAACACATATCAAGATTAAATCTCTGAGTGACTATGTAGCATTTAAAAAATGGGACACAATGTTTTTTTCTGGAATTCATTAAAGAACAGGTCATACCTTTGAGGGAGTGTGCAGGACTCCAGCCGTCGTGTCAGGCTCACTCAGATATGGAATGGTCATATAAGCGGTCTAAAAAGCAAAGGAAAACCTTTTCAGGGTGAATTCCTGCATATGGAACTGTTCCTTCCCCACCAGCTAGCCTCCATCCCGCTGCTCCAAAGCACTTCAGCTTTATTATCTGTAAAATTATTGGCTTTCCTGATCTGCTGCTGAGGCGACTAAGGTTTCCCCAGGCAGAGTGTCACTTCATAGACACCTCTTCTTGAAGAAAGGCTCTGTGTGACCAGTTCAAGACAGGGGACACTCAGCCTGCCTGGGAGGTGTGAGCTGGGGCTCTGACAGGCAGCCCTGGCAGATTGCGTGGCAGGCTAAAACGACAGCATTGTGCCCCCCTGCCCTAAATCCAGAGGCTACTGTCCTCCTGGCAGGGACATCCTCTCCTCGCCACTCCTCTGGGCGTGGGACTCGCTGCCCCTTTCACGCCAAGCTGTCAGGCTGCAAGCTGTGATGGCTGGGGCACACATCCCACTCTGCTACTGGCACCATGGAGGGGACAGCATCCCACCACGGGGAGGGGCCGCTGTGGGACCCACCACACTGCCAGGGATACTGCCAGGTCCGCCTTGGGAGTCTTTTATGTAGTAAGACTATGTAATAAGACTATATACATCCCCTTTAACTTTCATCTGAGGCTGGTGCCTGCCTTCCTGTCACAAGCAGCAGAGTGGCTGTCACCCTGGCACTGTACTGTGCATCCCAAAAGGTCTACTGCACCCCCATGTAGCGTGCAGGGCACAGAGCATCGCCGTGACGCAGCACACTGTCACCCATAGTGGGGAGTCTCACCAAAATCTGTGGCAAACTGGGAAGTGCAGCAAGACACCCTCAGTGTCAAATGGTGTGACAGATGGAGCATCAAATGGTCTCCTCCTGCAATGGGACACCTACCCCTATGTCTTCCTGCATTTCCCAAATCCCAGATGGAGCCCCCTTCCCAACCCAGGGGATGGTGGGGAAACCCAAATGGCTGGCAAAGGGCAGGTCTATGAAAGGACACAGCGTAAACAAGCTTTTGTGGGACAGTTTGTCAAATAAACCCATTCGAACAAGTATTTGTGTGCTCAGATGATTACGCTGAACGTGGGGGGGCAGCTAGTTGCAATTAACAGTGGTAGAACGGAGAGTATCAAAATTGTGCAAATTACACAAACTAAGGACTAGCTTAAAGCTAAGCAGACAGGAGAAATATCTCCCATATTAAGCTTTCTACCCTCAACTTATCAATGCATATTTACACCTCCATCTTGACTTTTGCATCTTTCTGTTCCTTGAGCAGATAAAAGCACCTTCCCGGGAGATGCTGACTTCACTGCCTGCGTTCACAGTGCTCCCAAACTTCAAAAAATACAGCTAGGGGCACACAAGCTTTTTCTGGTTGGTGACTAAACCAGACAAATCAGAAAGAGTCACTGGGAGCCAAAATGTTTTTTTTCCAAATTTTACTGAAAGGCAGTGACTTTGGGTCAAACAAAACCAAAATATTTTTTTTCACTTGGAAGAGCTTTTAAGCTATTCGCAAACACTTTCTTCTGATAATTTAATCCCAGTTTTAAATTAAAAAAAAAAATAGTCAGTACAAAACCAAAGCACATCTTTCACTAATGTAACATTTGAAGCTTTTCTTCAAAGTTTTCTCTTCTCCCTTCCTCCCTGGATTTGTAGTTGGTTTTGACGGGGGGGTTGTCTGATTGATGGCTTTAATTTGAACTTCTTTCTTGTCCAACAAGGTACAGTTTTTTGGGGAAGAGGGAGAGGACCCCACAAAAAACACCTAGCATGGCTTTCACATGCCTGGTCACAGAGTATGACAGTAACCACGCAACTAGGAAAGCCCCCACCTCCCAACTCCTTCCACATCAAAGATGTGGATCCTTTCCTGCTATAAGCCCTTGCTAATTAATTAGAAGCTACACAGAGCATTTAATATCCACTCAGATCCTCACTGGGAGTTGCACTCACCTAACCAAAGGCAGAATTTGACTCTGATTTTAAACCTGTGCCTCACTTTTACATTTATTCCCCAGTCCCTGTACATTTGTTGGAGGGAGGATGGAAGAACATTTCAAGCTTTCCCCGTGCAGAGATCTCAACATTTGCCTAATAATTTTTCAGTAACCTTAAAAGAATTTTCAGCAGTCCATGAGAAGACAAGAAGGTTATGAGACCCACATCTTACCTCTTCTGTTACTATTGTTGCAGTCAGAGCCCTCACGCTTTGTATGAGGAGCAGCACAGCCACCTGTGTGTGCTTCATCTTCTCAGCCAGCAGATGTGATAGCAAAGGGACAAAGGAGGTCTTATATACTAGAGCCTGGGGATTTCCCTAACCAAACCTTGAGGAACTTGCATGATACTCTTCTAAGTTTTTGGAGAAGTGATGTCATGAACCCATATAATAATAGGTGCCAAATTACTAATGTACAAAGAACATACGAGTTACTCCATTAGAAATTAACTACATACAAGCTTTCCCATCGTGCAGTATCTAATCTTAATCTTGATTAGGCAGAATATCAGGTGCTTATTTGCTAGGACAGGTGGATAGACATTTCCTCCTACTGTGACTCAATCACAAAAATTTTTATAGTTTACTTCTAAGTTATGCAGACAATACAGGTCTGGGTGGTATTTATTACTTCTTATAGATAGAGAGCAGAGCAGGTCTGGTTAGACTGTTCACACACCAGAAACATCCTCCCTTTTCTTCAAAAGCCAACAGACCTTTGACAATGAATAAATTGCACAGGGGTCTCTACAGCTTTTCAGTTCCCTCAATTCTTACACAGTATAGGTGGGACACAAACAGACTATCTCCTCCCATTTCCTTCCCAGAATGTCTCGTACATTAACACTATGTACCCAGTAACGGTTGCTCGTGAATTAACACTGTGTATCCATCAATGCTTACTCACTTGCTCACTTTTTATGGAGCTGCATGCCACCTGACCACAGTGATTCACTGTCCTGTCTCTAGAGAACTGATCCAGAGAGATAAAAAAGAGCAACCGTCAATGTCTAGTGTGATCTCCACACTCCCCCACACTGTACCACCCTACCATATGACAGGCAGTGCACTGCCTGCAGTTCCCAAGGCATCCAGTCCACCATGGGAACTCCTCACTTCCAAAAAGCTACCACCTTGGTGGAGTCAGTCTCCACCTGGTGCAAGAGACATAAAATTAAAATTTCTCTCCAGATTTCTGTGGATCACTGGGAAAATGAGTTTCTTGTTTGGGTTGAAGGTTCCAGTCAGGACTAAGGGGATGGCCACGTTACGCACTTGTAAAAGAAGTCCCTGGACCAAAACATGTCGTCTCCTGTCCATTCCTGTGCCTGTATCATCAAAGCAGAATTTGCCCTTTCCTCCTTCATTTTGTCAGACTTCATTGTTCTAGTGTCAAGAAAGGGCTGCAGCTGTCTGTAACTGGAGAAAGTGGTTAGGAGACCTTTATTCCCTTCCAATGTTGGAGGGCAGAGGTAAGGGCAGGAGCAGCAGTGCTTCTGAGCAGCAGTACTGCCTCATGTGAAACCCATCTCCTGGGTAAGGAACTCAGGAGGCACTATCAGCTCCAGGCAGCAAATGGAAAAGCTGAGGCCTAGGACAGATCCATACTAGAAAACTCTTCAGAGCAATGAAGTCCATTGGTTGGGGTAACATGGTTTCACCATGGCTTTGCATACACATAATCTTCCTGACAGATACACAAGGCTGGCAGCAGCATCTTTTTTGAGGAGTAGCTCATTTTGTAAGGAAGGGATAGAATACGTTCTTGCAAAAACACTTTTTCACAGCAGAAGCTGCGTCTCCACTGGAGGATTTCATGGCTAATAATTCCATATAAGATAAACAAGACCTGGAAGGCATGTGATAATGTCTAAGCAAAAAGAACCAGAGCCATGGTGGTAGAGCAAGAAAACGAACCCAGGCCCCTTCCTCCCAGGTTATAGTGGTCTGCTTTCCTGGGGTAAATCACAGTACTTTCAAGGGAATGGAGAGACTGAAGCTGTAATTACAGTGTCTTCATAAGGGCTCAAGCCCTGAGCTCCAGCCCAAGAAAAGAAGACTGGCCCAACTCAGAGCAGCTATAGGCTATGAACTATCCTCTGCACCAGAAGAAAAACACTTTGGCCACTTCAGACCAGAGTTGAAGTGCAAACCAGCACATATTGCAGATAACTGGTAAGCCTTCACTGCTCACCAAGTTTACTCTCAGGTTGTGATATCCCAATATTGCATAATTGCCATTTCCTTCCCAGCCTCTTTCTTAGAGTGATCTAACTGACCTTCTCCATACAAAACCAAGGGAAGTCCTGGAAACAGATCACTCCCCAAAGGTGTCATTGATGAGAGTTTGTTCCTTAACAACCCTGCCTGATCCTAACCAGCCCTTCAACAATATCTCACCAGGTCGCATACTGACAAACACCTGCCATGAGCCATCCTGGCACATCCCTTGTTATGGAAATACCTGGTGGGCTGCAACCCACACCTCAGGTAATTTCTGATGCTAAAAACAAAAAGAGAAAAAAAAAAAAAAGAGACCCACACAGAAAAGTGATGATCACATCTTAGAGCCAAAGGGTCCAGAAGAGACCCAAAAGGACAAGTGTTTCATCTTGTGGATACAAGGGAAACCACCAGGCTGCTGTAAAGGAACTAGCTCTGAGCAGGGTGCAAACAGGACACTTTCTTTTCCTGTGGACCAGGCATCATTCCCTGAGGTGGATGCATGTAGGAGGATAGATGCGGCCTCAAGGGAAAGCCTAACGCAGAAAAAAATAGGGAAACCAACCCAAGAATACAGATACACCTCTATGTACACTAGGCCCCAGATGAACAGCATACTCCATGCCCCATCCAAGCAGCCAATGCCTTGGCGGCCAGCAAACTGCCTGAAGGCAGCTGGCTACGGCTTGGAGAAGCCCACTGGCCTTGCTGGGGCACCTGGAGTCCTGCTGGCTACAGAGAGGGACAACCCTGCAGCATTCGTGGCCCGCTCGTGGCTGCCATACGTAGCAACCAAGTACGGTCTTGAAAGCAGCTTTGTGCAGTCGGCATGGACACAGCCTGTGATTTTGGAGCCAGGATCTCTAATCTGGAGAAAAACCTGTTTTCTGAGCATAACAGTGAGTCTCTGTTCCTTCCAGAGCCTGGTACTGCAAATCACCCACAAAGCACAATATTTTCTCACCTGCTTTTCTTTTATGCTTAAAAGCCAGTTCCGAAATAGGAAGCAAATATTAGCTAAGTAATCAGTTGCTTTGGCAATTTCTCCTGTATTTCTGTTTGCACACAACCTCACAGAGACAATGCAAACCTACATTTTTATTCCTAGTCAAATCACAATTATTACTAAATACAAATATCTTCTTCAGATCAATGTAGAGCCCTTCATCTGAAAAATAAGTTAGACTCATTGTCTGGATTTTAGAGGAGAGAAATTTTACATGTATGTCATACAGGAAGGTTGCACTGATTTAGGAATTTCCACTTAGGAAAACAGAAAAATGCAAGGATTTTATCTTTGTAGGGCTGCACCTACCATTACTTCCTTATTGTGCAACAGACCCAGTGGGCAATTCAGGGCAAAGTCGCTGGGGCACAGACCTTCTCTTTGATTTCACTGAGAGTTATACATCAAAATGTCTTTGAAAAAAAAGCCTCCTTTGTCTCTCAGAGGTCTGTTCAGCAGAGCCCTTCTCAAATCCAGCCTAACTTAACCATTGTGTTTATTACAGCAGAGATTACTGTGATTATTACTCAACAGAGAGATAGGTGATCCAGTTCATCTTGCTCTCTACAGCTGCTGGCTCTACCCAAACTCATTGGAGTCAAATACTATTTGATCATGCTTGGTGGTATGAACATAACCCTCTAAGTCTCGGTTTCCCATCTACATTTGGAAAAGATAGTATTTCCCTGCTTCAGAGGCATGTTTTGAGATTAGATGCATTAAGAAGAATAAGAGGGACTCAACTATTACAGGAACAGGGACCACATTAAACATGCAAAAATAAAGGCAAAAGAGAGGATTTAACTTGTCTCAGCTTAGTAGGCCAATGACAGGATGAAGAATTAAATGTAGATTATGTATCTCGGTTCTATCAAATAGTCATAGAATCATAGAATGGTTTGGTTGGGAGGGACCTTAAAGATCATCAACTAATATATTTATTCTAGCTGATGTGACAGTTTCAAATTCTCCCTGAACTCTTCAAAACACTCCTAGGACAGGTGTATGACTTACATTTTCTTAAAAAAAAAAAAAAGAAAAAAAAAAGAAAAAAAAAAGAAGATTCAAAATGGGGTGTAGTACCTAATTGTGCTAACTTGACAGAACATTTCAGGCAGAAAGTACTGCATTGCATGTTACATTTTGCAAGTCTAATGTAAAAGCATTTCTACTCTTTGCCTGCAGACACGATAAGACTCCGAGCCTCATGGAATCAGCATTCCAGTGCATGTCGTCCAGTACCCTATATACTGTGGATTTAGCAAAGCTTGCCTAAAGCTTGTTAAATCCCCCCCTCCCACCAAACTATGTATTTCTGAAATAAAGCCAAAAAGATGGAGAAAATTTTAATTCAAATTCATCCTGTGATACAAGAACGTAACAGCTAATACTCCTTTTTTTTTTTTTTTTTTTCTGAAGGTAGCTGCAAACTGGTCCTTTCTGAAGCTAACCAGTCTGGGCTTCTTTGGTTATAGGATCATCCTGTTGGGAAACAAGGAAGTTAGGGTGGGCAGGTCTCTTCGGTACGATGCTGTGTAACAATTGGCATCATGGAATCCTACTATTTCACAATATCAATGTCCAACATAAACCTGTTCTACTCTGTTAATCTCTTTACAAATTACTTGCACTTCTTCCCCTCCGAATGATTCACATTCTTATGCAATATACTTTGGTGTCACCTATCATAAAGCCCATCTTTTTGGAAGACATTATGCAAATACTTTCATTTAATCCCTTTATCAGTACAATGTCAGGTTAGTGTTTTAAAAACCATCCCTCTGGGCTATGTCTGAAATAAGAAAGTGTATGAGAAATGTTAACACCTAGTTTTAAAATGATGTTACTAAGGGTGAGCCACAGTTTTCTGAGACTATAGGAAAGGGGTGTCTTTCTGCAGCAGAATAAGAAACTGAGCACTACCTGCAGAGGAGGGCAAAATTTCCTTTACAGCTTTAAAAATGCCACTGATACAAACTGAGCTGACTGAGCTGCCAAAACTGAAAGAAAAAAAAATTATCCATAATGTCTAAAAAGAAAGACCTTCAGAAGGAAGACAAAGAGGAAAAGACAGCAGGTGAGGTTCACACCAGACAGAAGGATGAGAAATGATTGGCCACAGATTTTGTGGCTTGGCAGAAGAGCTTGTTACCCTGAAATGAAGCAACCTAGAGACTCTTGGATAAATTAGTTGTGTCTAGCCATAATCTGCCTGCGAATTCAAAGCCAAAAGAAATCAAGGAAGTATAGCCCTGGTCTGTAAGAAGGGAAAGACAACAGGCAGAAGGGGAGAGAGGATGGTAAAAAGGGGAGACCATAGATGAAAACTGGCACATTTTGTTAGAGAACATCAAATGCATGAAAAGCAAAATCTAGAAGAGGCCTAAGTAGGTCTAAGAGGACAGTAGTATCAAAATATGCTGGGGCAGTGAGTAAAAATGAAATCCTACTTGCAAGGACACTTAAGGAAATGCAATAATTACTTCATTAAAAGAATAAAGAACAATACCAGAGAGTAGGGTATTTCATACGGCATGGCAAAGAAAGGCAGAAGAAAACATCTCGGTGAAGGAGGGACAGAGGACAGTCAGGCTAGGAAGAAGAGTACCATTGCATTGGGATTGTGGCAGATTTGCACTGACGGATAGCCACATGCATAAAGGCAGAAGAAACCTGCATGCAAATGTTTTTGAAGAAAAAAGAATAATTGCTCAACAATAACCTGGGGCAATGACAAGGTGGGGGCATGTTATTGCTGACAACAGATAACTGCTCCTTCAAAAGGCATCTCAGAAGCAGAGCCAGCATGGCATTGAAGGAACTATTTACTTTGGTATTACATTGCAGATAAATCAATTTTCAAAAGTAGAAGTTGACACACACAATTAGGAAAGACCCTAACCTAATAAGGGCTGTCTTTTCATCTGAGCAGCTATTTTTTTAGCACTTTAGTGCACTGCAGTTGAAACTCTCAAGAGTCTTGCATTTAGTTCCTGTCTCTTCCCCTAAAAGCACATCCAATGATGAGAATACCTTCTCCTTCAGAAAGACTTGTCCTTCATAGATATGTCCCCAGTCCCAGGGAACAGAGGAACATAGTCTTGACATGGTTTGAGTCATTCATACCAATCACAATACTTACAGGCACCTATATAATAAAGACAATACAGAAAGGTCCATGAGATGTCTGTTCCCCATACCACCATATCATAGATCTCAACAACAGGATGACCTTTATTAAAAAAAAACAAAAAACCTTTCTCTAATGCCTGCACATGCCTCTGGCTGGTGAATATAAATTCAGCCACTTGGCCAGAGGCAAAAGGCTCCCAGCTGCTTTTATGACCCCGCATGTTCCAGGCAAAGTGTTGCCTCTCTAAATTACACCAGCCTCATGCACCAAAAGCCCCAGCTGCTCGATGAACAAGAAACGTGGCTAGCCCGGCCAGGAGGTGGCAAGTGCTTAGTGACCACTTGACTAAGCGTGCACACACCACGCTGTGCAGAGTTAAGGGACAGGAAAGAAAAACTCTCCTCCTCCATGATAAACCCATGTCTGAATGATATGGTCCTCTGCTTCTTATTCTTTCTCCCCGTTTTGAATTTCAGGCTAGGGTTGCCTTGATCAGCCTAAGGCAGTGATGAGAGAAATGGGTTTTCATGGCAGTTCTGCTAATATTTTCCTTCTCACAGATACAAAGAGGATCTCTTCCCCCTATATGGGCCAAGCAATGTAAAGTGCAATATATTACATTGTAGCAAAAAATGTCCTCCTTCACATCTTCATCTTAGCCAGATATAACAATGAAGAGGACATGGAAAATGTCTGAGCTGGAATAAGAGATAAGGAAGCCTGTAGACTATCAGCTGGATACAGCTGCAGCTTTATTTAGCCATTAGAATTGTGAAATTTTCACATTAATATTAGATATCCCTGAGGAGGCCCATAATATTTATTTCAAAGCCCTCATTGGCTCCCAGGCAAGTAGACTATTCTCATGCTTTTCCTGGGGCATGCACACAGGGTTAAACCGACCCTATACCTACTCAGTCTCCTTGGAACATTGCATCACCAGACCATTAATATATCCAGGACCAAGGTGTGGCCATTGTATCTTCAAACAGCCTGACATTGTGCTGCTGCATAGACGTGCTGCATTCAGATGTGAGATAGGCTATAGAGGGACTTGGCTATGATCGAACAGAGTAGATGAGCAGCTATTCACGTGAGTAGTCCTTTCTTCTCAGCTACATTTGTCACTCAGGGATCAGCGAAAAGAAGCCTCTCGCCCAGACAACGCTTGATCCTAGAAAATATAGTCTTCATTTGGTTTTATAAACAATTCAAACGTTCTACTTTGCTGTACCTGTAGACACAGATATGTATGCTTTGGGCTTTGCAATGGACACAATAATCCGTTCTGACCAGTTCTGACCAGATACACATTTTGCATAATGGTAGCTGCAAGCAATGCCAAAGCAGCCCTGCTCTCCTAGAAATAAATAGATGGACCACGGGGAGAATGTGGATATCGGGCAGCACAAAGGAGAGTCACACTCAGAGATGTTCTCTGTAGCTGACTGACCCGAAGTGTAACTACAGTGGCAAGCCAGATTTCTGCAAATCTCAGGATGGGATAGACTCTGTGTCACTTGCAGTTGCTATTGTGCAGCTCAGCCTGCTTATAGAATCATAGAATGGTTAGAGTTGGAAGGGACCTTAAAGATCATCTAGTTC
>JAOXJM010000001.1:176413262-176424997 GCA_026413425.1 Tringa solitaria
TTGAACACTTCCAGGGATGGGGCGTCCACAACTTCCCTGGGCAACCTGTTCCAGTCCAGTGTCTCACCACCCTCACAGTAAAGAATTTCTCACAGTAAAAGAATTGTTCTTCTCAGAACAAATTAATATACCCCCTTTCAACGTTTGAGACAACTGAAGCAAGAGAGCCTGAAGAAAATAGAGTGGCCCAAGCAGCCCACCAGCTCCCTGCCCTGAGGATCCTTGAGCAAGGAAAGCTTTCCTGCAATAATGCTCGCACTATAACATGCACACTGATTGCCTTCCCTGCTGCTAACCACTGCAGGCTTTCTATAGGCTTTGGAGTTTATTAGTCCAATCCATCCTCAGCTGCAGTGGGCTTAATCCAGTCGTAGAGAGAGCACAGGTAATGACCCCTCTATTAAGGCATTTACCAGGGCAAATGCCTCATTTTCAGTCTTTTGTAATACAGCCAAATTTCAAGTGTCTGAGCTCAGTGCTTGCCTTAATGTTTTTTTAAGGCTCAGGAGGACCAGAACAATTTTTTGTTGCTGTTGCTTTGAGAGCAAGGTTAAGGGAGAACAGGCAGTTCTCCTGAATGCTATTTTTTGGCAGAATTCTGAACAACTTCACTGGCTTTCAGAGGAACCTGACATTCAAATGAACCTAGTGCAGGGGCTGAAAAATATTCCTTGTTGATCTCAAAAAAAAAAAAACCTGATCCAATTTGTCCAAGTTATAAATTCACCTTTTAGAGAAAAATATCAAAGTCACTCAATTAATGATAGAGGAAAGAACAGGAGTCTCTAATGCCCAGACCCCAGGGTGAGCTACTGACCCACACCACCTCTCAGGCACCTTCTCACAAATCTCTGCACCTGATCAACCCTGCTGCAGCAGCAGAAGGTGGTGTTGCATCCAGCTACCCCCTGCTGCAACAGTTTACCACCCACAAAATGGAGTCAAAGGAATGGAACGTGCATCCTCCACCACATTCCAGTTCACAGCCCAGTGTATGTAACTCATGAGTGAAAACGGGTTTGTGCTAAGACGGTTCTCTTTGAACTGGAGCGGTAAGACTTGAATAAGCCCGTTTTCCAGTCTGCTATCTGCCACCCTGGCACGAACTTCTGACAGAACGGATGTGATAAACAGCAGAGAAGGTGGGGAAGTGATAACATCTTGAATTGCTGTAGGTTGAATTGCACATGAACATGAGTTGGAGTACTCATAAAAGCTTGCAAATGTAACTCAGAACACAGGGCATACTACCAAGGGCTTGTTTACACGACAAAGTGTGTTTAGACTGATATAGTGTCAACTTTAAAGAAAGATAAATCTTTCCTCAATCAGCTTTTGGATAGGCTCTCTTATTTAAAAAAAAAAAAAAAGATGTGATTTACTCTGAATTAGTTTAAGTCCACTCTGACTTGAGCTAAGCTAATTCAAAAAAAGACATTTATCGATGGAATTAGAGCACCTGCCTAGAGAATGAATAGCTATTAATAGATCTCTATGTAGACAAGTCTGGAGCAATTTCTCAAAACACGTATCAAAACCAGGTAAGAATGTAGCGCCAGAGGAAATGATGGTAAAAAGGAAAGAGAAGCAGAGAAAAAATCCGAGTTAGAAAAAACGCAAAATTATAATGCTCACTTATTTAGCCATCAATTGCTGTAAATGCACTTCCTTACATACCTTTCTGAACAGGCAAGAGCAATATCTGTAAAAAAAATGATGTTTTTTCACAGATCCTGCTTGTGGAACCTGTTTTTGCTTTACAGTTTGGATTTCAGCTTCTCCCTGAAGGTAAATGAGTGTCACACCATAAACTTGACAAGGACCCATCTGCATGTCTGCATATTAAAAACTCCGTCCTCTTCCCATAAGACATACCCAAAATCACTGTTTTAGCAGAACGGCAGCTAATTTCCAATAGCCTGTGGAAGTTTGCCATTGGGTTTGGAATTTTCTGCCAGGCTGGTTTCTGCCAGTTTGTGACAGTATTTTTGCTGCTTTATCATTATGATCTCACCAGGAGTCTGAAGCAATGGTAAAATGTATTTACACAGAAATAGAACTTGTTTCTTCACAAATACACTATATAACATCAGAATAGTTCATTGTGCCTACGAGAAAATTAAGTCCACCATCATGAATGATTCTGGGCATTTCTCTATAAGAATCATAAATTAATCCTCTAGATTTTCTGTTTCAGTAGCAGTTTTTAAAGAACAGCATTAACATCCTAGTCAAATAGGATCTCAGCTCTGATCTCTTCAGTCGTTTAATTAAAAAGTAAATCTTCACCTTTCTTACATATTAGGTTATAAACTTGAAATGCAAGTAGAAAGTCTGCCCCTCCTTTAAAATGCAATGAAAGTTTCTCAACTCATTAGTTTTTATTTTAATTGAAGTAACATTGCTCTCTGGGCTGCTTAAAAACAGGGGTGAAACTCCCATCTTCTTATACACCTTGTTCAGTGCCTGCCCACCCGGACACTGTTCTCATTATCAGAGGGATGTCAGTAGAGCTTCACCAGTGCAAGTCTGAGAAGAAAGGAGAATAACCCTCACCATCTGTAGATACCAAGACAACCTAAATTTCTGATAGGCAAGTTCTGGCAGTTCATGGCACGACAATTTGAGAGGTTTCTGCCTCCAGCTCTCCCCTCCTTCGCCCCGCTGGTAGAACCACGCAGGAACACAGCCGAAAGTGTGACAGTCCCCAAGACACCTCTGCTCACTTCTCAGCATCTCAGCTTAAATGGCTGGAGGACACGATGTCTGCATGTAGGACGTGGTGCCTTGTGCTTACTCACCCTTTGGCTGGGGGGCAACAGTGAAGTAGAACATGAGGCAGGACCAACAGTGGAGAAGTAGCAAGGACTGCAATGTCCCCCAACGTGGGTGACAACAATGGACCCAAGCCTGCGTGAGACAGGGGGTACAGGAGAGGGAATGAGGCAACGCAATTCTGAGAAGAGCAAGGCACAGAGTGAAATGAGTCTCAAAAGGTGACTCACACTTGCTTCCCCACCTGGTTCAGCTCAATTCAGCTGCACTACCTGAGCCAAGGTGAAGTCACCTCACCCAGCCCGGTACCACTGCTATCTGACGGCAGAGCACATGGCAGGTGTCAGACCATAGGAGGGGAAAAGCTGAGAGATGTTTCCCATTTCCCTGCTACACTCACACCAAATGCCGTATAGATATTATACAAACAGCTTCCCTTCTGTTGGATTTGCTTGCACCTGTTATAATCTAATTAGGAGGAAATTGGACTTCTTTTGCTCACATCATAAACAGAGGCAACATAAACATATAAATCTTTCTCTTAAATTCCTTTTTCTTCTTTCTAAAATGCCAGAAGACTGCCCTGTGAACCCAATGTGCAATTCTCTTTTGCATAGCATGATGAATAATGGATCAAGCTTATATCTACAGAGATGAAAATCATGCCTTTCTGAAATCCATTCACTGCTTCACGGACCCCAAATCCTCCAGGTGCTATACATTTCAGCTGTCATAAATCCATGTAATGTTCCTGTGCATGACACTATTCATTTAGACCACCAATTTAGTTAAAATGACAGATGTGAAAAAAAAACATGTAACCAAACAATCCCCCAGTGATCACACAGCTGCTGATGCTGAAGGGACTCTGTGCTTTATTCTGCGATAGTCAGGCACTTCCATCCACATTTGCCACCTGCTGTCAATATAATGTCAGGTGGAGCTGTGCAGTTCTCACTCAGCTTACTTTTATTCAGGCTGTTCTCCTTGAGGTTTTTGCAAGCAAATTAAGTGCAGTAGGTGGGATCCTGCACCCACTGCCCCTGTGGCTTCTAGTGAATCTCCCCACTGTTGGATCAGGGCCCAGAGACCAACTCTTGAAGATGAGGAAACCTAGCAGCTGATCCTCATTTCATCTCTTTCTTTCCAAAAAGTCCTTGTGTGTATCAAGAAAAATTCAATGTAAAAAGGGAGAATAGGACAATGCGCTAAACAAAGGGCATTTATTACCCTTATCTCTAAAGTGTAGATCCCACCATTCACACTGCAGTCCTTATTCTCTAAGCTGAATCATAGAATTGCCTAGGTTGGAAGAGACGTTTGAGACCATCAAGTTCAACCATCAACCTAACACTGACAAAAACCATCACTAAACCATATCTCTAAACACTACATCTACCCACCTTTTACATACCTCCAGGGATGACAATTCCACCACTTCTCTGGGTAGCCTGTTCCAATGTTTGATAACCCTTTCCATATAAAAATCTTTCCTAAGATCCTGTCTAAACTTCCCCTCCTGCAACTTGAAGCCATTCCATCCTTGGGCATCCTCAAAGCAGTTTAGGGACCTTCTCAAATTCATCTAGAGGAGGTATAGCAAATCGGGCCATTAGGCCCCTATTCACCAATGCCCTTAAGCAAATGCTTATGACCCGTTAATGGACCTAGCCAAGTGCTTTGATGAATTGGGTCTTTAAACAACAAGGAAGCCGTATTTCAAAGTGGCATCACATATCTCTAAAATGAACATATGGCTCTTAATGTCTTCTGAAAGGCTTTTGTTTTACAATATGCGTCAATTTATTGTGCTGCATCCAGTTTTTCTCAATTTTTAACATAATGAAAGTCATCAGGAAAAACTAAGCTTGCTTTTCTGATAGAATGAGCAAAATGTCTTCAGATTCTATTTCTCTTTGGCATGTGACAAAGAACAACCAGAGGATGTGCTTTCTTCACAGAGAATTCACCATTGTCTTGATATGAAATGGGAGAAATATATCCTTTTCTGTTCAAAGCACTATAAATCAGCTTTCATCGTGGACTTTGTGCATAAAATTAGCCTGCTCAACCATGTAAACAAATATATGAATCAATATAACATTGTTTCTATATGGCATATTGTCATCATTCATTAGCATGTGTTCTGCAGTTTGATAGACAAGTTGTGCACAGGAAAAAAACCACCATTCTTAAGACTTTGGCACCTACAGCTAAGCTATTAAGTTCATATTAATGCGTCAAAATAAGTAATCAGCAACTCTGAAAATCAGGTCATTCATTTTTGTGCCTAAATATAGATCTAGATGACTAACTTTAGGCATTCACAGTTGAAAAATGTTCATCCAAATGTGTCATCAGGGAGGGCTGAATAGATTTCTAGAAGAAACACTTGAGAGAAAAATTCTAAACGATAACAATTTAGATGATAAACAGTATTATAATTTATTATTCATATAGTTCTATTGGTGTGTCTGGCGTTCTAAAGGCAAGAGAAGAAATACAGCTAAATATGCTATTCTAAATATACTTTAAAGACTAGAACTGAGGCTATAGAGATTTAGAACACAATTACTGCTGTTCAGCAGATCGTAGTATTTTTCTAAGGAAAGGATTTATGCAGAGGTATTTCTCCTCTGCCCTGTGAAAATAAAAGGTAAGATGATACTTGTGAACTTAGAAGCACACAGAAACAACATCAAACACGATTTTGCAGCTTAGACCTAGTTCCATAAAGATATTCATATGTCTAATTTCTATGTCAACATCCAACTTCCCACCGACATCAAGGGGAAAACAATGGGAAGCAGGGCTGGGATTCATCTCTAACATCAGTAGAGAGAAAGGTAATACCAAAGAGTGATTTACATGACACTAAAGTAAGTGTCTTAGAAAGATTTGTGGTATAACTCTCTTTCTGTTAATTAGAGGGGAAGAAAGACAACTAGTTTCAACTGGACAACTGACTTTTAGAGGTGAAATAAATCCTTTTCTTGGTGCCTACATCAAAGTTGTGTTTCCTTATTTCCTTTGGACTGAAGCACTCAAAAATTCCAGCATTGGTAGATGTTGAAATCTAGGAATATTCCAAAATCCCATGGCTTTCTGTAAAAATGCATGACCCCTCATGATCAAGAATAAAATATTTTAGCAGAGACTTTAAAAGGGCCAAAAAACATTTGCAAAGGGAGCAGTCACACTCTCAACAAAATGAAAAGCAAGTGTTCATTTGAACAGAGGGGAACAGGTATGAGCACTGAGAAAAGATGTGTTGCTTTTTAAAGATGTGTTAAACAACTCATATATTCCTGGTGAATCCCACTCCTGGCAGGCTGTGTAGTAAGCAGATAGTGACCATCTGAGTTTCATTCTGTGCCAGCTTCTGTATCTGGCATCCCGGACAGTTAGTACAATGGATTGCTCTTCCTAAGGATCTAACAGCACTAATGAAGAGCTACTGATCAAGTTTAAATGCAAAAGAAAATATATTATAGCAGGGACATTCATAGAAATAACTTGATAATAACTGCCCTTTTTGCAAAAAGGAAGATGGATGTTGTTTAACAGGGTCTTTTTTCAGTAAAACACTCATTTCTATCCCTCTAGTGAAATGTGTCATCATATGTTACAGAGAACCCAGTCTTTTGTGTCTAGGGAGAAAACAGTTGCAGTGTAAAAATTTCCCATGAAGAAAGCAATGAGGCCAGAATCTGGAAAGCACTTTAAATGTGCACGCTTGGATTACATTTAAGAAAAAATGTTTACAGATTAAATTCCATCTGTGCTACCAATCCCTGAAATGAGAATGGCGGCAAATCACCTCTGACTCCATCCTCAGCAGTGACACTTGAATCTTCGTGGAGTGTTTCAATGTTGGACATATTACATCTTTTGAGTCTGGTCAACACAGGTGGCAAAGCTGAGGCTCAGGCTCTGGTAGTTATAAATGGTGCAGCCATCAAATTCTGTCATAAAGAACAGAAGCATGAGATGGTTCAGAGAGGGTCGAGTCTGTCTGTATAAAACAGGCTACAAGGAATCACACCTCCCTCTTTCCCCACTGGCAGTGAAGTCTAGAGGCAAGTTGTCTATTTTAGGCCAGACACCTAACTTTTAGACACCTACATTTAGGTAAGACCAATGCAGGGCATAGCCTGCAGCAGGGAATAGCCCTAAAGCACCAAGGTCTAAAAGATGTGCTGGAAAGTCAAATGAAGTTGGCTGTGCGGAGGCAGCTTCTGAAACAGAAGTAATTCTTACAATCTGCTTTCTGAAACAAGAAGAATAACAAGAACACATTCAAACTTCAGCAGTAGCGAGGCAAATCAATATATGAGAGGCATAGACTTAACTAGCTTCACCACCACAAAACAGCATGTAAAGGCCTGCTACCCTCATAGCACAGCTAAACAAGCCATGCATCAGCTGGTTACCAAATCTGAAAAGCACAGGCTGTCAGTGTTTTCCTGGCATCTCTAGACTTCTGCAGTGCCTCTGTCTTTGTACAGTGCATTTCCCACCAGCAGGTCATGCTCCCGTACTGTTGCTGGGGGTGCAACAGATACAATGCCAACTCCTGATCACCCCCATCACCAACAAAATCGACTACCTTTCCACTGCTCCCAGGCAGTCCCTGATGAGGAACTCCTGCTGGGAGTTGTCATTTTAATAGAAGGCATCAATGACTTGCTTTCTCCCCCTGACACCTCTGGCAGAGGTCCCACTCTTCTTTCTATTGTCTCTGCACATTCTTATCGAGAAACACTAAACTCCCACATTCTCAGAGTCCTCCCCGTTCAGGCCCTCCTTGTAGCTGGGTGAAATAGAAGTTATGAGACTGAATAAATCTCTGACATAGTATATATCGCTTTCCTTAGAACTGCTCAAGAGCAAGCACAAAAATAGGTTTGCATCCTACAGCCTCCATCATCCTCATCATTTGGATCCAGTTAATCTAAGCCCAGAACAAATATCATGTGTCCAATTTGGCAAACCACCTCCTCCCCATGATAAAATCAATCAGAAAAGAAACTGATCTCACAAACAGAAAACACTGTTTGAAAATTGTAATGATATGTTTACTGTAAGTCTATTAAGGAAAGCACAGAGAAGTTGTATTTAATTATATTTTATGTTTTACACTGTTTTTACTAACTTTTCTCATTTTATGGACTGGACAATTTTTGACCACTTACAAAGGCAAATATTCTTTCTTAACCTACACAGCATTGATGATGAAACAGAATAAAGAGGATGTTTGCAGTTTATGGGTACATCTGGTGATGCTGCAGCTCATAAGCCAAATTGATATTATTTAATTGAGTGCCATCTACCACCAGTTAAATACAATCCCCACAGTTCCCATGTTAAAGAGCTTGAAACTGGGCATATTTGAATCAGGCTTTTAAATTTAGCCCTTCTTGTCTTTCCAGCCATTTGAAAAGAAAATTGTAATTTATAACTGTAATGGGTTATTCTGCTACCAAGCAGCTAGATGAAAAGGAAGAAGTCTTCATATTCATAGGGCCTTCACATAGTTAGAGCATGTAACCTCGGAGACCTGCAACATCAAATGAGAAAAGACAATGTTCAGTCTTTCAGCTTATAGCTTTAAGTACTCTGAATCTACAAATAACTCAATTCTGAGCATCTGGTCTTTTTAACCCCTTACATTCAAAGGTCATTTGATCTTTCAGCCGTCAACATTTGTCAATATGACAAACATAATTTCATACTCATTACAAATGGAGAACAGATTGTGAAATTGGCTACAGTGGGGTTATATATTTTTCTAATCCTTCATGTTATTTACAATTTTATTGAAATGTTAAAAAAATTTTAAAATAAATTAATTCTGACCATTTGTGTGACATCTCTTCTAGCAAACACGTGCATGACAGAGTTTACATATGCTGATGAGAGTTATCAATGTACAGGTAATTCCAGCTGTCTTTGGTCTTCAAGCATTTATCATGGAGGTTAGTTTGGTCTGACTGATTTGATTTGAGCCACTGCTACTTTTCTAACTCGGTTAGGTTCTGGTGCTGACAAAAGCAGGTCCCTGCCACCACTGAAGGCAATAGCAGATCCCTGACATCTTCAGCCTGTACAAATAATTGGCTGAGAAACAGGTGTAACTTTACATTCTCACACTAATATTCTGTGTAGAGATAATTCCACCTCCCAGAATCCCAATGCAAAATTTAAATCGAAACTTCCACTCATTTAACTGATATCAGATACAGTGCATCCGCTTGGATCTCTGCACAAGATGAGTGACAATATCCAGGTTTCTGTCCCAGCTTTTTCAAATATGAAGCTTTCTGAAACAAAGTCTTAGTGTCTGAGATTCATTTTAGGCGTATCTTTAATTCTCCAATATTATGAAAGTATTTTTGTGACTCTGCTTCAAACACTAAATGAGTCAAACTTGAACATCCATCCAGCTTGCTTGGAAATGAACTCTTCGGTTTATACTACACAGCTGGTAACTATAAAAGATCCACCACTCTTACAAATATTTAGGCTTTGTTTAACAAACTCATTGAAGTTAATCGGACTATTAGGTACACAACTAGAAGCACTTGAGTTCAGCACCTTATTTAGAAGGCTGGGAAAGAAAGAACCAATTTCACCTAATTTGAGACAACTCACTGAGGTAATAAATAGGAAATTCAGTAATCTTAAATGATTTTATATAATGGATAAAGCAAAGAAGATATCTCCAGAGAGTAATTCACCTTAAATCATTCTTAACTGGCATTGTCACACACCCGCAGACCAATACTTCAGTGCAGGATTCATAAATAATACCAGAATCGAGTCATCTTTTTCAGCTGCCTCTTGATTACCATTCACACCAGAATTAGCATATCAAGGTAGGAAGAAATGCATGAATATTTATTATCTCCATTCTTACATGGAAGTTTAAACGAAAAATTTGCAAGAATGTGAGGGACATGCCTACCAATATTATTTATATGCTTAAGCAAAACCTTTGAGCTAAAATTCTGACGGCACAGTGATGACTTTGAAGGAGTAGGAAAGCCATGTCTATGAGCATGTTATTTCTGTGAGATAACACTGAAATAAAGGCAACAATTACCTTAATTGACTGTACTGACAATGCACGCAATCCATGGAGCCCTTGAAAACAGGCAGCTAGAAAACAAGGGGCAGATCACAGCTGAAGCCAGCTGAACAACGGTAGAGCACACGCGCCAGCCAGGCAAGCAGTGCCCAGGAGATGTTTTGGCACTATGGGGACACGTGAACTCCCAGGACTTTCTTACTTCCACCTTGAAAACTTTCAGAGTGCCAAAGCTCCCAACCACTGCCCAGCAGCTCCTCCCCATCACCAAGCCTTCCTTCCTCCCATTCACTGGCCCAGGGGACTGCAGGGAAGGCTCTTCCAGTGTCTGTTCTGTTATCTGTGGGCATCCAACTTTAAGCAGAGACAGGTTTAGGGTGGAAACCAGTCTGTCTCCATTTTTCCTCCCCTCTACGTCTCAAACAGCCATGCATAATCATACACACTGTCTCAGCATCATGTGGCCCTTCTCAGCTGCTCCTGTAACTTAGAAAAGACTGGGAAATGTGGTGTACCACTGTAAGACTCCATCAATTTTCTTGAATGAAGAGAGGAACGTATCTAAACCAGGAGGTTTTCAGAGGTATCCACCTTTCTCAGGTATCCGTCTTTCTCCATTGATTAGAGAGAAGCAAGGTATCTCCTGCAGGAGGAGGACCGGACTATCCATCCCTCCCAGGATTAGGTAACAAAATCTTAGACATATCTGCACTCAGGTTAGGTAAGGACAGTAATCATACTGGATCTCACCTCTAAATGTTGGATGTGGATGCCCCGTCCCTGGAAGTGTTCAAGACCAGGCTGGATGGGGCTTTGAGCAGCCTGGTCTAGTGGGAGGTGTCCCTGCCCATGGCAGGGGGGGTTGGAAATCAATGATCTTTAAGGTCCTTTCCAACCCAAACCATTCTATGATTCTATGTTTCACAGGGGCACAATAATGTTTTATCTCATCATTTATGATTGTCCCATAATCGAAAATCCCCAGCTGATTCCTGCATTTTTCCCAGTAACCTAGGAATGGATTAAAAATATTGGTATGTATTCATCACATTGAAGCAGCTGGTCCACCTCAGACCAAGCAGCACCTGTGTTGGTTCCAATAGTGGCAGGTACAGGGAGTATGAGAAAAGGGATTTTTTCGGGAAGGAGAAAGGAGGAGAGGGAACACAGAGAAGAAAAACAGAACAAGGAGCGGGAGATGAGAAAGAACATCACTGAAAGCAACTTTTACTGCAGCTTATGATTAATGATTGCTCATCCACAAGCACTCTACAATCTTAGGTAAGTGGAAAAAACTGGAGATGCTACTCAATAGCCAGTGTAGCCCTTTGCAGATATAAAAAGCAGTACGCTGATGTTCCCACTCAGACATATAAAACCGATGTGATGTATGTAGCTTTTAAGTGTTGGTGTGGTATAAAAGTTTTATTGCTGCTTTGGCTTCAAGAAAGCTACAAACCTCAGTGTAGGAATTGCAAGCCCCTGTAAAAATGGTTATGAAAGGCATTTTTCCTAATCACGTTAGCAAACCCTTCTCTCCATTTTCCCTCTCATTAAAAAGCTTAAATATTTTACAGCTATAGTGTGCGGGCTTATGTCCAGATTACCCTTCATTAAATGACTTTTACAGTAGCTGGATACAAGCCTTGTCTATTATTACACACTAGCTAATTATGTCTCCTTTGTTTTCATTTCATCGTTTTAAACAAAGCTTTTAGGGACCCAGCCACTCTGTGAGAGGTGTTGCCAAGCTGAACACATTTCCAGCAAATCCCAGCTGGGCTGCATTCATTTCATCTGATGATCTTTGCAACATGAAGTAGCTTTTTGGGGAAGGGAAAAAAAAAAAAAAAAAATGGGGGAAAGAAGG
>JAOXJM010000001.1:176439014-176494626 GCA_026413425.1 Tringa solitaria
GATCTCTATGGTCCCTTCCAACTCTAAAAATTCAGTGAAATTCAGTGAAATCAGAAAAAGAAGAGAGGAGACAAGGAGAGGAGAAAATGCTATCGAGGTTTTGACTTCCAATTCATCGTGCCCACTGCTTGAGGTCCAATTCAGTTGCCTGAATATAGGCACCTTGTGCTTTCTAAGATGCCCTCATGTCTGTTGAGCCCCCAACTGCTCCTTCAGAAGAAAGCAGGTCTTCTGCAGGTCCTGTGCTGTATCTGCCTGTCTCTGCAGATTTCTTACTAGCCCTAGGGCCTCTCAGACGGCACAAGACACCATGCCTTAGCCAGCTGAGTCAAGCCCCTGTGACTTATGAAATTAATTAACTCAGACTACAATGAGATTCTAGGGCTAACATTTATATTGAAGTCTCTAAAGGTAGGTGTCTATTCATTGCAGTTAGTGGAGACTGATCAAATACTGGTATCTACTTTTGGCAGAGCTGGATTGTTCTCCATTCTGTATGGGATATAATAGGAGACAAACACTTAAGTCTCTTCTAGAAATCCAGACTTACAGTCTGGATCTGGGACCACCAGATAGAGAGACTGGAATTAACCTCTAAATTCACTGACTTTGGTCCTTTACTATCTCAGGCACCGCGTCATGCTTTCTTTCTCCATAACACTATCAAGTTCCATCCTGGAAGCACTTAGTCCTTCCCCACCCTGATGGGAAGGCAGTTGCAGAACCTCACTGCTGTAACCATTAGGGACATCCTTATAACTCCAAGGCTTAATAGATCCATAATGAGCCTATACCCATGTGGTTCTTATGTCAACATCAGCCTTTGCATAAAAAGTTCTTAATTCCTTGCTGATGTTTAACCCCCTGATGCACAGACAAGCAGTTATAACCCCTTTCAGCCTTCAGTTGCTGGAGCTAAACAAGCCAGGATCTTCTATTTTTTCTCTCATATGATCTTTCCTTTCCCCAATTAGCTGTGCAAGAATCTGTCAGTTCCCAATCAGAAGTTACACAAAGTACTCCAGATGAGGTCTCACAGGAGTCTTGTACAACGCAGTCAGTGCTTTGCTGTATCAGTAAGACTGTTTAAAATGGAGAAAAAGCTATATAAAGCAAGTAGAAAATATGAGGGAAGTCCAATTCAGGGAGGAAATGAATAAGAAATGACACCATATAAAATTACACAACAGCAAAGGATATAGGGAAATATAAATTGTGCATTAATCCCTCACCATAACAAAAACAGGCACTGCATATCAGAAGACAACTGTCAAAGACATCTTGGAGGACAGTAGTTTACTGATTTTTAAAAGATCCAAGACTTGTCTGAGTAGTACCAGCTTCCGCAAATACAATAGGTAGAATTAGGAAAGAGGGAGAAAATCACTCTTGGTTCAGGGGACTGGCTAGAAATGTACCAATATGGATAGAAATAAGAAGGAATTTCTCCTATGAGCGAGTTTTGTTTGACCCTCCCAGGACTAGCTAGCTCCAACGATAGTGGTACTAGCCACTGACCCAAAAGGCGTGTGAGTATAGCTGCGCTGCTGACTTGGATTGGAAGTTCCTGCTTGTGATTCTGCTCGCCTTGGAAAAATTGTGTGACGCTTCTGTGAGCATCCCACATCCCATCTGAGGAATGACTGCTTTCACTCATTTCTCTGTATGTCTTGGTCAGAACTTGAACGTCTCTCAAATGCTCCAGGGCTTGGTTATTGGTTATTGTTACACCTCGACTTTAGAGCCTGAGCTTCAGGTTCAACCAGGTCCATTCTGAATCGGCAAACATCAACTTATAGCAGGCTTGAATATCCTTCAACTTTATATTGTGCCAAAAAGAAAAAAGGGATGGAAAGCAAAGACACTGAGTTCTTGCTCAATGGGAGGGCTACTCTGCTGAACCACAGCATCAGAAGATGTGCACAACCCCAGCCTGCACCAGGGTAATGGGCAGAGCCCTAGGAAAGAGGGCCAAGCATCGTACAACAGTCAGGAATGCAAAGTGGATGCAAAAGCAAGTTCTCTGGACTTTTAACTCACAGAGTCGGACAGTGGGTATGAAAGTGGACTGGTGGTGCTGCACTCTGCCTTGGGTGGAAATCTTTTATGGTCTGAAGGAGGGGAAAAGCAGAAAGAAGGTGACTTCAACCTGCAACCATGACATGCAAAGCTCCTGTTCAAGAAAGCTACAAGCTTATACAAACAAAAAAATCTTGTGCACATTAAAGGGCAACCAATTAGAATTTACTTAAAATAGAAGGAAAAGTCCATCCACTGACTACCAGAGTCATGGTTTAATATGGTATTTTTTATGGGACAAAGCTGACCTCCCCCATTAACTTTACTTTTGCAAAGGACACATAAAAACATATTCAGCAGTAAGGAAGTGCAGAGAAACAGCATCATCACTGTACAAAATGCTGTCGCCCCAATTTTCACAAACCTGGCAATTATTCACTGAGATCAAAGCATATGTTGGATCCTCATTTTCCTTGAAAAACACTCTTATGGAGCAGATGAGGCAAAATAATCAAGAACTTTACCCTTTTCTTTGCTGCTTCCTACCAAATTCCTGATATATAAACTCCAGGTTCATTTATCTAAACATACTCAAACTTATGAATGTACCAAGTTCCTTTCCATCATAATCCAGCCTTACCATCTCATTCCAATATCTTTTTTTGCCTCTGATATATAAGAAAGTTGCTCAGAAAAAGCAAAAAATATTTGGCATTATAGTTGCTTTCCACGACAGTATGAAAGAGATGCCAAGCTGCCAGAACCTTGTACTCTCTGATGTCATGTTTTCTGTTTCCGTTGCTTTATTTTAAGAAATGACAGGAATGAAACTGAAATAAATCTCAGTGCTCCCACATAACACTCCAATAAGTAAATCCAATATTATTTAAGATATTTTCAAGCAAGGGTTGTTGGGGTGTGGGTTTTTCCAAGAGAAATCAAAAAAGGCTTTGCACAAATAAAAGGAGACCAGTATGTTAAAATGCAGATTTGTTTGATTTTGAGATTCAAAAAAGTGTTGTTCCATTGGCTGGAAAAGCAAATGGTAAGTAAGTGCCATGTATTCCAACTCTGTTGTCATTAAGAACTTGTATTTCCCTGTAAGCGACAAGGAACAGTGACACACATTTGCAACAGAGGATGAGCCAGCCTCTATTGCTAGTCATGCCATGCCTATGAGAATTCAATTGCTCTGAATACGTTGTGGTTTTTAAACCAAAACACCAGATCAGGATCGCCCTACCACATGGAATACAGTACAACACTCGGAAATCATATTTGCCATGAAACATATTGACAGTGAATGTGCAATGGGATGGTTGGAAGAAATACATCAAAACCCCAGGTTTCTCAGCGTAATTTGGTAAAAGCATATGTGTTTGTGAGGGTTCTCTAATTAGTATAATGCTAGTCTGTTAAAAAAAAAATTCAAAAAGAAGGCTAGATCTAGATTCATGTCTACCAAGTTCCCCTAGATTTGATTACCCCTATGCAGATCATTCACCTACTGGGCTTCTGTTCTATTCATACGCACAACAGGCTCTTCTGGGTTAATTCCAATCCTCAACATACATTTCACAACTACCATCACCCCTCTCTGTGGAAATGAAACTGCCCTTGAGACGTGCTCATATCCATGGATGACAGTATATTGATTTTGCATAATTTCAACTGTTGAGTCTTCTAATGCAACTCATTTATAGAAATTATGTGAAAAATTGATGTATGCTTGGCATGAGTGCTCTCTTTTTCCTTTCTTTTCTTTTTTTTTTTTTTTTTGTCTTTTTCCTCCCCTGGAATGTTGGAATGCTTCTCCTCTGAAAGTTCAGGGACAGGGAACAGTAAGTAACAAATTTTACTGTCATGCACTTGAGTATTCATCTGAATTCATATAATTCACCCAGCTTTATTTCAACCCAAAGTTATACAGGATTGGATTGTAGATATTAATACATATCCTTAACAGGTGAAAAGTAACTTTTCAAGCCAAACTTACTAAAATACTCTAGTAAGTGGGCATATGTCTTTCCTTGGCAGAAAGAAAGCAATTTTGATTGATGGTCAAAGATCATGCATTTACACGTATAGTTTAGGTTTATGCCCCACCTATAAACCCCCATTCACTCACTGGCCTGTGTCCCATCGCTGTAGGACCTCGCTGGCATCACTAATTCATAAATGTTTCCATTTACCTGAGGGAAAGGGATAGTTAAAGCTGTAGCTTGAGAATCCAGAAACACAAAACCATTTCCTAGCTCTGACACAGGCTTCCTCAGTAACCTTTGGAAAGCAAATTCATCTATATTATGTCCAATTCCTTGTGTCTAAAGTGTGAAAAATAAAGTGCCCCCATCCTGTCCTTTGGCTGCTTCTCTAGAAAGACTGTTACTGGGGGCAGGAAGTGTCCGTGTACAAGGTACCTCATCAATAGGGCATCAATAATTATGGAATTAATCAAGTACCATAATATCAAATGTTTAGTCAGCCCATGAGGAGGCTGTGAGCATAAGGAAGATACACTAGGCTCAGTGAAGGTACACGTATCAATCAACCCAAGATGGAATAACTAAACCCCAACTTTTCATGAGTGGCTTTCTCAAGATGTCTGAACAGCCCTTTCTTCTCTCTCTTTCTCTTTGCCAACCGCCACATGTAATAAATGGTTTGTGCCTCCTCCACAATCAAAGAGGGGAAAATGTTTCTTTACAGTTTTCTGTGACATTTTTGCCCTTCCTTCCAGAGCCGTTCTCCTGTTGCTGAGCAGTTGTTCTTGTTCACATGCTGCTCTGAGATCAGCTGACGCACTCACATCAACAAGTGGCTCTCCAAATGGATACACAGTACAGACCTTATTTGTGTTTGTTGTCATTTACACATCTGCTAAATTCTCAGCAGAAGTGGCAGGACTTACTTCCTCAGGCTGTTGTCTGCGAAGCAACGGAGCTCTTGTGTGAATACCAGCTTATCTGTGCGGGTAAAGGCTGCACAGCCTAGCTCTTACAGGGCTGACTTTTCAGAAGAATAAAACCCAGAACAAAAGTCTAGAATTTTCCACAGCAAACATGGTTGAAATCAATTTGCACTCTGTAATAATTGACTATATTTCGTTAAATGGATGCAAAAATATTCATTCTCTCCCTTTGTTAGGTTTGATTGTACTCTCTGAAAAACAGAAATCAATAATTCGATGTACGTTAATTACGGAAAATATGTCCATTTGGGGTATGAGTAAACTGTGACTTTTAGAGACTCATCTAAACTACATTTATTGACATGATCTTGAAACATGGCTAGAAGGTTTCCTGGCTGCAGGAGTTTTAATAAAAACCTTGTTCGTTACCTGTGCTACAGCAGTTCCTTGAGATCCTGCCAGTCATCAGGGATATGTTATTCTGAGGATCGCAATAACCTAGCAAAGGCACAGCCTGTGTCTTGAACGTTTAAATCAAAGTAAGACAAGGATGTCTCAAACAACCGGAAGGAATAAGTGAACAGGACTCTTTAGGCAGTACTATTTGGAAGTTTCATAACACTGATAAAAAAACAAATACAATATTACCAAGTACTCTAATGTAATAAAACCATGACACGTTGCCAGAATTGGCAAAGTTAGTAGAGTTTGAGGGGACAGGCATTATGAGCTGAACAATCCTTTCTACCTCATCTCAACTGATCCTGGTTTTCAATGCAAGGAAAGACCTGCCCCTAGGACATGGTGATAGAGTCTGCTACAAAAAGTAGCATCGCAGGAGGCATTGCAGGAGATACCATGTCTCTCTGTGGGATTATAAAACCTTCTTCCCAGCATGCTGCTAACACAGGCATTATCCTGGACTGGCTTCACACATGCAGCAGCTCGTCTTCTCAGCCTGTAGAAGATGAGTCTCCAGGGAGACCTTATAGCCCCCTTCCAGTACCTAAAGTGGGCCTAGAGGAGAGATGGGGAGGGACTCTTTATCAGGGAGTGGAGTGGTAGAATGAGGGGTAACAATTTTAAACTGAATGAGGGAGATTGAGATTAGATATTAGGAAGAAATTCTTTTGCTGGGAGCATGGTGAGGCATGGGAACAGGTTGCACAGACAAGTTGTGAATGCCCCATCCCGGGAAGTGTTCAAGGCCAGGCTGGCTTTGAGCAACCAGATCTAGTGGGAGGTGTCCCTGCCCATGGGAGGAGGGTTGGAACTTGATGACCTTTAAGGTCCCTTCCAACCTGAACCATCCTATGATTGTCTACTGCACCTCTTTGTCCTGAGATAGGATGCAGAGAAGTAGGAGGCAAGGTCCGTCTCCTCTCCCCAGAGCTGAATTTGTGAGAGCCTGCAGGCAAGCGCCACTTCAGCTCTAAGACAGACACCAAAGGATAAAAAGGATGGAGGCAACAGCAGAGCACAGACCACATAGCAGAGACCGTGGCTGATGTTAGGATTGCACACTGCAAAGCAGCAGCCCTGAATGGTGTCCCAGTTGTCTGGTACCACACAGAACAGCAGCATTACCTCGGTATCTGCAGTCCAGCCCCAGTAAGGCGGGACCTGCTAATGCAAGAACAGTCATACCTGGTAGCACAGGCTAGGGAAGTGCACCGTCAGCAAGTTTCAAGGTTTCAAGAGCAGGTTAGCTCAAGATTTACAGCATTTCTAGCTTTCAGATGGCATGGAAGTACCTTGAGAACAGCTTTTTTTCGCTGTATTCAGCAATCTGTTTCCCATTCTGGCCAGAGTCCAGAAACACACGAGAAAAAAATGCGAAGAAAAGGAAAGGCAGTAACTAAATATTTCAGAACCTTCACAAAGATTTACTTTGAGCAAGGCTTTAGAAAAGGCCAAAAGGCCAGTGGAGAAGTGGGGTGGGTTTTTTTCTTCCAAAAACAATTTGCCCTTTCCCTATCATTTAAGTTAAGCAAATTAAACAAGTACCTTCTTGTGCAGGGGTGCTTACACAGTTTGCGTGAGTTCTTTGTTTTATAAACTGTGAGCTTTGTTCCCAGCTTCTCCAGTGGCCGTGGTCTGTTTGCTAAGTGGATTCTCTCTACTTGGCTGTGCTGTCATGGCAGGTTTTCCTTTGGTGGCAGTACCAATCTGATTGTCTTTCCTCTGCTTACATGTCTGTTTTTACAGGACTCATAGGACTACAATGTTCTAGAGCCTCTACTGCTTAAAATTTGCTTAAAATGAACGTTTCAATAGTCGTTAAAGGAAGTACAACAGTAAAGCAAACACAGAGAGCGGGATCTTGTGAGTCTAATTTCCTTGGGAAACCTGGCTAAGAATAACCACTAATGCTCTTTTGGATCATAAACTCTTTCTGGTCCGGTATGAATATCAGACAGTGAGTCCTCACAGTACTTCATCTGGGTAGGTTACACACACACACAGTCTTCACTCTGCAAAGGTGAAGGAAGCAGCGAAGGGGATTAGTTTCCAGGAGCACAAGGCATCCATGACAAGCAAGCCCCAAGATTTCTCAGTTGGCTTTGGGGATGAAAGCCTGGACCCACTGACACCAAAGCAGGTCAGGTTTGCCACACAGGCCCATATGTATCCTCTATAGACACAGTGACCCTACCTCTGTGCAAAAAGACCTTGTCAGAGGTCAGACATTCTTTCACGCAGGTGGAAATGAAATTTTACAAATGTTGCGTGTGTATTCCCAGATGTGCATGACTGTACTGCAAACCTACCTCTCCCCAAACCTTCCTGCCAAAGAGTATGCTCTGCCTCACGATGTACCATTTCCCTCACTGTCCCCACTATATATATATATGGCTATATGTTCTTTCTGTTTAAGTCCATGTGCCAAGATGTCCGTAAGAGAATCAGATCAGACTCAATATGTACACAAAACCCTCCAGCTCTGCAAGATCCAGTGATCCAGGAGCCCAAACAAATGCATCTGAGCAGTGTCTAGGTGGGGAGTCTGATGTGTTTGCGATGCAGATGCTGGTGGTCAAATTACAGAAAGGAAATCTTTGTGAGCTGACATCCAGAACTTATTTATTAATATAGGCTGAATGACTAATTTATAGCCAGATATTTTTAGCCTTTTACAGAGCATGTATTTCATTATTTAAGATGTTTAATTATGTACCTGTCTAATTAGTATCTGAAGAAAATAGGCTTCTTTATTACACTATGTCTTTAGTGAAGAGCAATAAATACTCGTATTAACGGCAAACTGTCCTAATGCTGACAGTCTTTAAGTTGAAAATATTTAACGCACTTCATGCCATGTCAAATGAGGGAGGTCTGATTCTATAGGAGCATCATAGTTTCAAAAAGCAAACACCAAATAACGTAATGCAGCTGACCAGCAAAAACACCAAAAAAAAAAAAAAAATTGAAATTATTCCATCTTAGATTTGTAATTGTTCAGTTCAGGCCAGAAGACTGATTTCAATAGAGATTACTTGTATACAACCGGAACAATTTTGTTCTCTTACTGCAGGTGTGTCAGGTAAAATCAATATTAATGACTTCACACAAAGAATCTCCTCTCAAGGTCTGCGGATCTCTCTTTGGTGTGTCTTCTCAAACAGTTTTAGTAAAACACTGAGCTTAAAAAGAGAACAAAATGTTCCTGAAATGGAAAAACTCAGTTTCATCTTTATAATGACAGATCAAATAGAATGAAATTATTTTTTAAACTACAGCATTTTAACACATCTAAAAATAAGGGTTTGTGCTGTGTCTTGGATAAATGAGGCAAACGACATAGGACAGGATAGAACTACAAACCATATTTGAGGTTTTTTGAAGCTCTTGTTCCTTGGAGAGCCCCACAGCATGATGCAGAGAGTCCTACCTGAGTCAGAGCAACCTCTTTAGGCTGCCCTATAAGGTACCACCTGCTTAGACACCTTGTTGCAGAGGAAGCAACAAGGTCCAATCTCATCCCAGATATACATCCCTGCTTGTCATCAAAAAGACATTATTGTCTACCTTTGAACTAGAAGTGCACATGAAGGAATCAGGGATACTGAACTGCCCAAAAGGAAAGAAGGTAGATTGCAATTTAGTTTGGGAAAAAACTGTTACGAAACAAACATCTAAGATCTCTTCATGTTCACACTGCAGAAGGAGGACCGCTATATCCACCTGTGTATGTGCATGCTGTAGAGATGGATCCTTTCCTGAGTAGTTAGACAAGATTTTTTGACTGGCTGGATGTCAAGCTTTTCATCCCAGTGTCTTTTACTCAGCTCAGATGTAACTGATGGTCCTTTTGTGCATGAAAACAAACGATGAGGCCACATCCAACTCTACTGCACATGATTTGAGGGGATGCCGTTTATTTCCCACATCACACATTATTTCTGCCAGGTGCCTGAGCTGAAAACACTCATCTCCATTTTATTCCCTAATATCTTTTAGCAGCCATTCACCAAGCCATCATCTGTCCAGGTGTGTGTATAGTTCTATAAAAGGAACAGATATCTCTGCTGATGCCTTTCATTTTGTGATCCCTGTAAATGGTGTGAGTAAAACTGCCTGCCCTCAGTGCCAAGGCCTGGGAACTCACTGCATTAAGCATCTCCCGTAGCACCAGCACAAGAACAGAAGGGGCCTCAGCAATGACTGACAGTTCCTCAGCACCTTGGTAAATGAGTTTTCACAGTCATCTTCATTCAAAATAATTTTTAGAAGGCTGGGCCAGTCAATGTGACTGCTCAGCCCTGTATAAAAGGTCCCTGTTCGCTTACCTGGCTTGTCACTTAAAGGGTCCCTGCAGAAGCTGAGCTAACTCATGAAAATGGCAGAAAACAAATCCAAAAGAAATGCACAGATTTTGATAATTTGAGTGATTTAAATTGGCTGTGGGAAGGATCTGACAAACAGGAGTAGGCACAAGGGAACCAGGCAAGAGAGCAGAGGAGCAAAAGAAACCTCACCCTTTGGCAACAGCAAGTTGCTGCATTACCATGTTGCACGTTCCATGACGCCGCAGCCTAAATTCCTCTGTAAACAACCTGGAGATAACCCATAGCATAGGCAGGATTTTCTGAGGCAAGGGGATCACTAAAAGGGGAGAGTGGGTGCAGAAGGGTGAGGGGAAGGACAAAGTCATCTGTACAGGGAAGGACGCGGCAGCACAGGGAAGGGCGCCAATTTTTTGCTAATAGGATGGCTGTAATCCCAAACCTGTCTTCCCTTAAGCATACCACTGGAAATATTGTGCTTTCACTCCTACCTCAGAGGGCAGAAGTATTTCTGCTGATGCAGACTGGTTGAAATTGCCGTTTCACTAGAAAAGGCTCATGCAGTCTTTATCGCAGCTTGTGACCTCGGTTTGAGTTCTGCCAGAAATGGGTGCATCGATCTGTATCAAGTCACTCCCTGGTGTGTTTGCTGCCTTGTGGGACAGTAATGTCTACTTTGTGGGAGACCAGCTTTGCTCTCTGGGAACTGTGAGACCACAGGGGCAATTTTCCACTGTTCCTTCTCTCATACCCCACAGACACTAGCCCTCCGCCCAGGTACACCTCAGGATCTGCTTGTCCATCTGCCAGGGTTGGATGCCTCTGCCAGCTCTCTCTAGCAGACTCTTGGAAGCCACATGTCAGAGGACTTTCCCTGGTGACAGGGACAGTTGTCTTGCCTTTGGGGAGCTTCAGCATCTCCTGCTGCAACCGGTTGTGATGCAGTGGAAAAACAGACCTGAGAGCAGGGGTGCCTGAAAGCCATCGCTGCTGAGAGCGCTCCCCAAGTGGCAGCACAGGCTCGAGACACACATCTGGGCGGAGGAACCCGTGTGCTCAAACACTGAAACACGAATCACTTTGTGACAAGCACCAGCTGCAGACTTTCTAATGTGCAAATAATCTATTTTGGGCTTGCGTGAGGCAAAACAAAGCAAACAGCATCTACCTGTTTACTTTTGGGGTTGTTCTACAACTCATGGAATACAAATGACCAGTTATTGGGTTGCTGGCCAAGATTATTTTAAATTTTTCATAGGCTATGGATGAATGCTGAAGCATCAGTCTTAGTGCAAGACACTTCTTGGTTCTTATTCATGGAAATTTACAACCAGAAACTCCTTTTTTGCCTGCCCTACTTGAAAGCTTGTTCTTTGTAGTGACTTAAGGTTGCTCATTCCACTCTATTCTTTTTTATTTAATAACAGAAAGTACATGATTCATCATAAACCAGGTATCTTTAGCTTCCTTACCTCATCATTACACATACAGTCACTCTCTTAAGAAAGGCCACACAGAAGGAGAAGGGCTCTGAGGTAACAGACATGATTTAATATATTTTTTCCTTAGTATTTTTTTATTCCAGCTGAAATGCAAAGAGCTGCCAGGCCTCGGTTTGGTTTCTGTTCCCTCTCTCTCTAGTCTCAATAAGCTCCTTGCTGGTTTGTGCTTCGAAAAGTTCAAGTGTCTGCCACTTCCTAGGGTGACTGTGGAGTCCCTGCGTAAGACACTGTGCCCTTGAGTAATCCCATGTCATCCTTTGTCCCCATTCTGGACCAACTTTCTTCAGCTCTATGGTGCACCAAGGAGACTATAAACCTTCAGAAGATTAAGATTAATGTCTCTCTAATTGTGTCAAACAGTGTGCAGGCAGTGCTAAAGCTTTGTGTTGGCCTTCTCGGTTCTCACAACTGTCCCCGCTCCTTCCTCCTGCCTGGCCTTTCTCAGCTTCTCCTATCTGCTGTCTCCCCACAGGCATCTTCAGTCTCGGGGTGACTCAAAGCTTTCATGGTCCCACTCCTCCCATCCTCCTCCTCACCCTCCCAGCCAAATGCAGCCCAGTCTCCTCTGCCTCCACAAGGACACGAGCGTCAGAGTAGCTTTCGGGGGAGCCGTGCACATGTGCTCACGAACATCAGCAAAGCCAAGAGCAGAGGCATCTCTAAAACAACACTGGAGAGTTTAAAAGTAGGTCAGGCAGCGTCTGGTCACCGGGATTACTGGGCAGCAGAGTTCAGATCTGTGCCCAGAGCTGTCACAGCCAGCAAGCAGTGGGGGATTGCTATTGGAAGTGTGTTTGGACCAGTAGAGGGAATGCAGCATCCACACGGGCTCTGGGCCATCTAATCAGCTAGTTTAAATTGGCCGACCTGAACTCCAGGTGATACCTGGGCACGTGTAACGCTGCAGAGCATAGGCTGGTGCTAGGTGTGTTTCCCCAAAGGGCATGATCCTGACCCTATGAAAATCAGATGAAGGGTTGTCATCAACTCCAGCTGGAGCAGAGCTGTAGCCTTTGTCACAACAATTATTTCAGGTCTACTTCCTACTGGTTTTAACTATCACAATACTCCTAGGAATGATCTTTGTTTACAAAATTGCCTCTTGCTCTGACCAAAACATTCATATCTCAGTTGTTAGCCACAATAATGCATTGACAATTTTCTGCAATTGGCACATTTCATTCAAGACATATTATTTTAACCACAGCTGCTTAAGATGTACAAAACCAGGTTCAGCAAAAGTGCTGTTTACTGACGCATGAACAGAAAAGCCTGGAAGTCCACTGTTGTTCTCTTGCCTTTTGACTGGGACTGATGTTGCCTAGGCAGGTGGGGAAAGAAAATCTTTAAATATACAGGAGGAAGCAATCTTATGGGGTCTCTGGTGTGAGTTTCTGCTCACAGCAGAAACAGCTTCAGAAGCAGTTTCAGCAGATGTAGCAGCCTCGTGTGAGATGGCTCGTGACCCTTACAGACCGCTTCTTGTTTGGAGGAATGCTGGATCCCCAACAGAACAGGGAAGACGGCTCCACCGTGAAAGAAAAGGAACAAAATCACTTGACTCCATTTCGTCTTCCCAAAGGGTCGGAGAAGGTGAAAAGGGAAGGTGGGGAGAACTCCAGCTGCAGTGGTTTAAATCTATTTTAATAATGTCTCACGGCCTTGCAGTGTACATGAAAGACAATGGTCTGGTACAATTAATAATGATTGGTTTGCCATTACAGCGATAAATAACTTTAAATAGCTCTTTGGAGCAATGTTTAGGGCCTTCCGTTCCCCCGCCCCCCCCCCCTTTTTTTTTTTTTGGTGGCAGATGGTGTAAAATCCCTGGGCTCTTTGGACCTTGACCTCCTGCAGATGTTGGGATGGGACAAAATGGTCCTCAGGATGGTAGAGAGGGGAAGAAAATGAAAACCCTTCTAATGTACCGTATCAGGGCTAGCAGTGGGGTGGACCACTAACTGCTTTTTTATTACTGTCACTTACCAGCCCCAATTCTTCTGTACTTAAAGAGTTATGTCAGCAATTGTGAGGCAGCTGAAAGGGAGAGTGGATGCATGTGGTGGTGAAGTATTATTGGAAATCAGACCAATAGAAGATGAATGAAAGATTATGAGAGGGGCAAACTACCATAGTTAGCAATGCTGCAACAAACCAGACATTGATATATTGTCCTCTTGGAGATATTCTGACAGCCTATTATAGTTCCCTTAATGAGGTTGTCATGCATTTCTCTTTCTGTAGCTATTAAAATCTTGTCTACATCTGCTGAGGTTTGCTTCAGAGTGGTGGAGGAGGGGACCCTTGATATTTTACCGTCTGCCCTTGTTTAGTACCCAGGGTCATACCTGACCTAGTAGCAGAGAGGGATATTTAAGTTTGCCCAAGATACAAAGTTCAGTGGAATTTCAAAGGAAAATAACCTCCATGGTGAAAGAAACGTTTCCATGGTTGTATCCTCACAGTGAGCTGAAGGCATGATGGATGTTAATATGACTAATGGGAACTTTCTACAACCATTCCCAGATCTACGCAGATGGTGAGATAATGTGGTATGTGGGCCTCATTAAATATAAAAATCCTGCACATCACCCCTGAATTACAATGTTAGCAAGCTGCATTGCTAAGTATACTAGGAAAAGTAATCTGGTTCTCTCCAAAATAAGGTATGAAAAGACTCACTTAAGGATTTTCTTCAAAATAATCAATGATTCCCATGAGTAATATGCATAAAGATATGTGGGTAGGTGTGGCAGATGTGTGAGCACCATGTCAGTACCAGGAAGCAAAACTTCCACTGCTTGAACAGGTGTCTTCCACAAGGAAGGTAAATACATTTTGGAACATGAACCTTTCCCTTCTAAGACACTAACTGTTTTGCCTTTGGCTCTTCGGGTCTAACTTCGAATCTAACTTCGAATCTAACTTCTGATTGTCCCAGAAGAGTGCAATGTAGCTCACAAGAGGGCTCCAAATGGAGTTTTAACTCAGACCTCTTGCATGCATTTTGCGAGTCCAGTTTTCTGATACAAGGTCAGTCTCAAGGAATGAGTAGGGGAAGGCTTTCCATGGCTGATACATGCAACTGGGGAATCTCCGAGGGCTGGGGAACTCGTCTGCATCTGAATAAGGCTGGTTTAGGGCCACCAGCTTCCAGCTGCAGGGCACAAAGCAGACATGCTTTCTTGCATGCTCTGAGTCTTGATATTTAACATTTAAGGACTTTCAGATTCGTTTTGAATGAAACCTCTTTGTCCTATAAACACTTTCTACTAAAACATGACATACAAGGAAATTTAATACATCAAATCAGATGCAGCAAGTTAATTTCCTGCAATTAGAAATGATACAGTTGGATAATTGCTCTGCAGAGCCCGCTGATTTATTCTAAAGCCTCTTGGAAAGCGTTCTAAATACATCCAGTTTGTACATCTTTATTGTAGTTTAATAAACAGAAAGCACATGGCTATGGGCTGTAATGGGAAACCAGAAAGCCAGCATGTAAAATCATTTGGGATTTGATGTCTAAGTCATCATTAAACTAGGATTTGCAATGAATATGTCAGACGTCTTAACACTGCTCCACAAGCGGTATAGAAAGCAAGCTCCCCCTGCTCTAATGAGGCAGAGTGAAATGGGTGAATACATTTTGATACACAATGCATCAGTGTCTGGTTTGTTTTAGTGAAACAGTAACCTCTCTCCCTTTTTCTGGGTAAATGCAGTACAATAGACTAACGCCACATGAATCTATTATGTCTTATAGGGCTTTTAGCGGGAGTATGACTGTTTAACCAGGCAGTGACACGAGAAGAATTACTATCCGACACTCCAGCTGAAAGTAGAGATTTTATTGATTCACCGCACTGGCCTGCCATTTTAGCTTTGATTGAGAGCCTTTCATGAATCCAAAAAGGTAACACTCCTTCATTGAAAACAACAGCAGGCGGTCCAGCCTGGACTTAAACCATCTGCCAGCTTAAAAGAAAGATGAAGGTGTTTCCCAAAGCATCTACTAGCCTAGATCTATCCAGTAGATCTATCACTCCAACTATTGCACATCCAGGCTGACATATGAGAAATGCTTGTGAAGTCTTTGACTGGAGGTTTCATGTAGATCTAATTATCAAAAATGATATAATCTGGAAACTAATTACACCCAGCAGCACAATAGCTATAACTTCCCTCATTCACTCTCTCACTTCTGAAAGAAGTTATATCTTCACATCCTAGAAATTAAGATATATCCTTTTATTTCCCTTTTTTTTCAAAATCTCTTTTGAAGAATTTTGTCTTTGTTTGTTGTAGATCAGCTGAGATGCAGAAACTCATTTCAATTAGATGTTTTACTAAAAGCAGAATGTTCTATTTTAAACAAAAGAGATTTGCATTCCCAAGCAAATCCAAGTTCAGAGTGGCATGTGAGCAGTGTGCATGTTTACACTTCAGTAGATATTCATGTAGTCCTGCTTCCATGTGCTGCCATTCCAGGCAAATTTGAACTCACACTGCAGACACAATTTGATACCTGTAGCTTCCCCTTCTGAGACCTTACTCTTCTTTAAAGACCACAACTAAAAGCAATGGAAAATAGAGTTTAAAAAAATCCTAGAAAATAGGCATGAAATGTAAAGTCATGTTGTACAGTAACATATAGTAATTTGGAGTCCCAACGTCATCTGACATCAGCCTGAAGCACATTTAATGTAAAAGCTACTGCAAATAAGTGTATCCAACTGCACTTCCTCAGAAATTTCTCTTTTAAAGTATACAGTTCTGTTCACATCTCTGCAGGATACTGAAGAATTTCAGATACAGAATGAGAACCATTTGACTGTTATATATTATCAGACAAATATACCTAGTTTATTCTCTGTTTCAGAAAAAAAGAGAATTTAAAATACCAGAAGCCATGGAGAAAGCTTGGAAAATATAGTTACTGGGGAAGAAAGCATGGAGACCCCCCGTGTGAGTCCTTGGGTGACCAGGACCTGGCACAGACCCAGAGCTGGTGAACCCCATCACTTCCAGCCTGACTCTTGAAAAGTTCCTGGAGTATCTCCCTGCATCCTTCCCCAAGGTGCAGGAATTCTGGACAGTTTGTTAACTCGGGTAGGCTTCAGCGTCCCAACAAACTGGTGCACTGGAATACACAGTATGTACCTCCTGTAGCACTTTCACCCCGGGTATCGGATGCAACACCAAGTTTACTTATGGCCAAAATGAAGCTTTGATAACACATTTTCCCAGCCCTGAGCCAAAACTAATAAACTCTGGAACTCAGCAGAGTTTATTCAGTCAAAGCAGCATACTAACATGGTCACAAGGCTTGCTTTCAGCTCTCAGCAGAGGCAGAATGAGACCAGAACAACCCAAAATACAGCCAGAGCAGACTCACCTCATTGCAAAGCCCTGCTAAGTGTGAGCTCACATCTGCAGAGTGCAAACAACTCTGGGGGCTTTGCAGGAGCCTCCCTGGTTCCAGCTGACTGCACAGGAAAATAAACCAGGGCCAGGGTGAGGGCTTGAGCCCTGATCCGCAATTGTCCATACTGGTTAATTCTTAGCACGCTCCCTGGTAAGGTTTTGGCCCATAGCAATTTACCGTCTCCCACACAATGCCTAAGGCACCCTTAAGAGATTAGCACAGACCTTGGATTTTCCTAAATAGGCCGTTCGCACGAGGCTGCTTTGTTTTGGAGAGAAGAGGTCCATGGACACAAGCCAGGCTGTGCCACTACTCCTCAGAGCCAACGCTCGGTCCCCGGGATCTGTCAAATTTAATAGCAGAGCTGGGCTGACCCATTTTGTATGGGGCTTAGCCCCATGCAGAGCCAAACACATGCTCCTGGCATTCCTGGTACATGGACACGCAGTGCCCATAGGCCTGAGCTGCCTGCAGGGTACACAGACAGCCTGAGCTTTGCAAAAAATGGCTAAAATGCTTCCCTAGACCTGCAGGTCCAGGAAACAACACGGCCTTGCTCTCCTAGTGCTGTGTCTGAAAGAATAAGCCCAAGAAGAACAAACCGGTTACATTCAGAGTCAGCCATGGTGGATCTGCACCCACGTGCACTCAGTCCACAGCCCAGAGACAGGGATAGCTGAGGACTAAGTGTACCACTATGCAGCAATTTGCCTCGGGAGCTTACAGCAAATGCAAGACAATTTAGACTGACAGGAAAATTTTCCAAGAGACACGATAGTTGCACAAAATTTAAAGGCTCCAGAAAGATCTCAGGAATCAAAAATAGCAGAAAATAACATAATGCATTGGCCCTTTTTTTCCTCCCTGCCAAGTTTTAAACCAGGGTAGTTTCAGCAGGCCTTTTTCTGATGCACAGAAAAAGAAAATTCAGGCTCGAGCTCAGCTCTTTGTGTTTAGTCCTGCACATCTCCACTCGGACAAAGATGAAGTAATGTTTTGAGAAACTGGATAGTGAACCCAGGGACAACTGTGGCAGAGGCAGCCTCTCCAGCCATTTGTTCTCACAGGCTCGACGTTTTGGGGCTGTGGGAATAGCCCACTGTGGATTGTTACCAGACTGCCAGGGATGCGTGTCATTCCCGTGCATTCCACTTGCTGAAAATCACAATCTACTGTCAGCTACACAGAGTATGCAATGCTGGAAAATGCCACAAATAGCAAACTGTCAGCACAGGAAAGATTAAGCCAAATGCTCTTCTGTGCCTTGCCGCAGAAATGGAAGCATCAACATGACTGGTACAGCATAGAGGGATCTTAAGGTCCCCGAGTATATGTTCCTAACTGATTGGGCTCCTTGGCGTGTATAGGTACTGGCAAATGAGGAGCACCTGGCTGGATAAAGGCTCAGTACAGCCAAGGTGACAATACACTGTGATCGTGTGCATGACAGCAGAAGTCCAAGTAACCACAAAATCTTTCTGGGTAAAATCCATGTGTCCGGTGGCTTCTTAGACACTAAGTCATTCAGATATAAATGGTGGGTTTGATGTTGTTTTTGAGGGCTTACTGGCTTCAAGTCCACCTGAGCTGTACTGAGGTGTATAAATACTTCTTATCTCACCCTCAGTTTCAAGTTCCTTTATGTGCCTTTGAAAGCTCTCCAGAAATCCCTGTGACCTTCTCCATTCCCAGGGCTTTGCTTGAATTCATTCCCCTTGATTCTGCTGCCAGCCACACAGGTCCGCTGCCGGGAGAAAGCGTGGGAGCTCTGGACTTGCATGCCTTGAACTGCACTGCCCTGTCCAAATCTGCACAGAGGTAGACCTGATGGCTGTAGTGTCAGCTGCCCATCTGGGCTGACCATTCCTCCTCCTTGCTGGAGCACCATGAGAAACATCACTGGGGAGAAATTTAAGAGGAAATCTAGCCGGTTTGTTCTGGGTAATATACCCTCATATTCATGTGAGTGACATGTTCTGTTGTATTTCAGTTGTGGTGTGTCATGGAGTGGAAACTTCTTTGAGATGGAAGTCTCATGTCCCTTATGGAGACGCAATCGCTCGGTTAATCCCATATGGCCTGTCTCCAAGGTGTTTCAAACATCACAGAGGAACAGTAGGTCTCAAAGTTCCTGGAAATTTCAAGAAAATAGGTGGCCTGGTAGTGGCACTGCGAAAGGAAGGTCTGCTGAGTGAGGTCAGCTCTTACCAGACTCCAGAGAATCTAAAAGGGGCATGTGGGTTTATGAAAGTTCAAGTCACAAATTCACACAGGGGTTTGCACTCAGACGACTGCCTGAGAAACCATACCGCAGACAAGGCTTCTCTCCCATGTGGATCCTCGGGTGTCACACCGCAGTCCTCATTAAAAAGTCAACCAACCGTGAAACAATAACTGTGCTGTGTTGCACCGAATGCTCAAGCAACTCTCCTTTCTCTTGTAACACAGATGAAACGGACAGGGAAATGCACAGTTTGCCTATTGCACCAGGGAGACAGAAAAACAGACGATCTTTCACCAGATGTGGTGAAGTGGGTTGTTTAAGGAGTGATATTGAATGGTCAGTGCTGGTAAAGACCTGAGATGGAGCAGTTTGTGTATCATGGCAGATATTCCAGGTGACATTCCCCACTGAAGGCTGGCAGGTAGAGCATGAAACACCTTTCAGTCTTAGGCAGTTAGACACCGTCCATGCAAATCATAGAATCATAGAATTGCCTAGGTTGGAAGGGACCTTCAAGATAATCTCATCCAACCATCAACCTAACACTGATAAAAACCATCGCTAAAGCATGTCTCTAAGCACTATGTCTGTCTTTTCAATACCTCCAGGGACGGTGCCTCAACCACTTCCATGGGCAGCCCATTCCAACGCTTAATAACCTTTTCAGGGTAAAAATTTTTCCTAATACCCAATCTGAACCTCCCCTGGCACAACTTGAGGCCATTTCCTCTTGTCCTGTCGCCTGTGACTTGGGAGAAGAGACCGACCCCTGCCTCTCTACACCCTCCTTTCAGGTAGTTGTAGAGAGTGATAAGGTCTCCCGTCAGCCTCCTTTTCTCCAGACTGAACAACCCCAGCTCCCTGGGGCCTGTCACAGCCTTGTACAAGTCCTGTAAAGCACTGTGGAGTTCCCAGGTCTGAGCTCTCCTCTTATCTGCTAAGGAGAGCTGCATTAAATAACATGTAACAGTAATAAGAAATACACAGCTCCTTACAAATAAGGACGATACCTCTGAGTTTATCATTGCAATCAAGCTAATGAAGCATTGGAGAAATTGCACGTACAACCCAGTGTCACAGACTGTACAAAAGAAATGCACTTTATCAGAGGAAATTGTGGCTGATTTTGTTGTGTTGGCATCTGGGTTCAACGTTCAGACACGCTGCAACAGCGAATGCTCACAATGCCACAACTCAGCAATGGACTTGAGGGGATGCTGCTATCACCAGATGGATGAAAGATTCACAGCTAGCCAGACTGTGCTAAAATATGCTGAAAGAAGCTCAACAGCAGCCCCTCTCCCTGTCATCTCTTCACCTCCTTGTCCGTTTCTTATTCTTATGCCTCATATTTCAGACCGTGCCCTTCAGGGACAAGAACTGCCATTTCCTCTATATTTCTCCTGCGCCTGTGGCAATGCAGGTCCCACTCCAGTGGAGCATCTACGCGCTCTCACAGTCGAGGTGTTGGTGTGAGACAACAAATCCATCTTGTTATTTCACTGTTTTCAAACATCCAGCTCATAAGTATTCCTGTGTACCACAGCAATACCTAAATGGGAACCTGTTATTGCAGCTAAATTTGTTCAAATTCATTTCACTTACAAAAGGTACTAAAACTGTCTTCTTTCAGCAATAACCTCACTTTCGCTAATCACCAGCTCATTCAGGCTATATTTTATACACTTGATTATTCAGTTTTGCCCTGATAATAACTAATGTGCCACTGTAGGCAAGAAGTAAAAACGCTTCAGCTCAGCCCCTCCATTCCTAATGGATTCTCTGTTTGTTTACATTATACTGTAATAGCTATTGATCTTCACACGATTATGGAATCCAGACAGCATTAGAAAATTCATTAATGATGACTATAGAAGCTTTAACCCCGTTTAAAATGTTCTTCACTTTCAAGCTATTCTACATGAATGACAACATCTATTATGGACAAAGGCACTGTAACCACCCCTAATTTGCAAAGCATATTATCTGTGATCAATACCGAATGATAGAGCACAGCTGACTGAAAGGACCAATTTTGGAATTCAAGCGACATATGGTTCAAATCCCACAGTAACCACCCCGCACTAACTAAACAATGAGGACCTACAATATCCAGGATTTCCAACGCAGTGCTCCACAATTAACACAGCCCTTCCCTCGGGAATAATGCCACTATTTACATTTTTGGTTTTCAAGGACAGAGAAAGAGTTTGCTGTTTCCTTCATCAGATGTGACAAGGTGCAATGCATAATGAACAAAATGCCATAATTGCTCAATAAAGGAACTTTATTAAGCATATGGAGTAACTTTATAAAAAAGAAAATAACACTTCAATGAATATTTTGTTGTTTCAAGAAACTGTTTTCAGCTTTTTTCAGAAAAAAATAAACAGTATCAACAAAATTACCCCCAATACAATTGTTTCACATGCCTCCTGCCAACAACACTAGTCTTATATGTCTTAATAATACTTTCCAGGAAGTCTGTTTGTTTTAGCTCCAGCCTACTTTGAAAGATAGATAATGAGGGAGACTACAAGTGCCTAGCTTACTGCTTCATTTAGATTCCACGACTGTTGTCCCAGCTCTTTTCAAGTTAGGTATTAATGACAAAGGGTTATAGAAGGATTTTATTAAACATTAAGTACCTTGGCAATGTAACTAAAGGCGTAAACCACAGCAACCTACATGACAATTACATATTGCAGCTCTAAAAAAAGGAAGCATTTAATAATTATGGCTTTATATAATTCTGATACCTATAAAAATTCTGGACTGAACTCAGCCCAAGCGTAACTCACTGACTCATTGGGCATATAACAAGGATGAATTTAGTGTTGTGCATTCATGGGAATAGCTTTGCCTGTAAGAAATCAATACATTTTTCAGCAAGCCACATAATAAGGGACTGACCCAAGCCCCATAATTCACATTTTTATTCCCATGCAAACTTCCACAGAAGGAGCTGGATGCATGGCTCTGCTTTGGGTGCGTGTTTGCTCGCAGTACAACAGCACATATCTCCATATAAAGCTATGGGTATATATAGCTTGTCCCCTGAACTGTAAGGATAGTCATTTAGTCATTTAGTTTACAAAGCAATGAGTGCAATGTAGTCTCTAGGGGTGGATTTAGTTTTCGCTGCCATGAGGTATCTATGACATAGGTATGAGCTAAGTGCATGTGCCGTCGCTATGCGTTGTGGTTCGCCTTATCATCTGATGTTATCCCCTGTCACAATCTGGTCAGTGGAGTCTGCAGAGCTATTCTGCCTACATCTGACAACAACAGGAGCTCAGACACTCAGCACAAACCTGGCACTAAAGGTGGGTCAGTGGAATCCCACCCAACTGAGAGGTATAGAGGTTAAGTACATTATGTATACTATCCATGGCAGCTCTGTCTGTACCAAGACCCATTCAGAAGGCTTCTGGTCAGTGAAGAAGCAGGTGCAGAAGGCAGGAAGGGGCTACAATTACACAGAAATCAGGACGCAAAAGGGGCTGCCCCATACCCCGTCTCCACCCCACATCAGCAGGCAGGACACTGACACGAGACCCAGGAATTGGGAGGAACTATCAGGTCCCACCACTTAGACATAGCCATTGTATGTCAAGAGATGTGTGTGTAAGCCTCACACTGACCAAACAGTACAATGCATGTAAAAAGTGTCACTCACTCCAGGTGGCACCACATGGGCCTCAGTTTGCCCACATGAGACCGAGGACGTAAGGTAAAAAGCACTGGGGGTTCTGTGGTGTGAAGCCACAGGTACTGAGAGCAACAGCGAGAGCTGCACTGATAGATATCCATATCTGCATGATTCTACAGATATAGATATGTATATCAATTGCAATTTACAGCATGTAATATCTGAATTAAGAACAAATTCTCACATTATACACAAACACATGCATGCGAACTAAGAGCATTGGCTCCCTCTCCCACATCACCGGCTTTAGCAAAGACATCATTTTACCCCTTATGTACAACCAAAGCAGCTCAAATTCAAAATTATGAACCTAAAGTAAAATCTATTGGAAAAGAGCTTGTGAGAAATTCAAGGGTTGAAATATATTAGGTTATATATTAGTTTGTAGATCACAGAAATTTATATAAAGTCTCCGGTCTGCTTAAGGATCACAGATTTACAAAAGTAATCATGAATTCCACTCAATCAAAAAGAGAGCAAAGAAAAATTGAGGGGAAGAATATATCATAAAAAGAGTGGTCAAAAGTAATCAAAGCTGAAGTGATCTGAACTGAAAAAAAAAATGCAAAAAAAAAAAAACCAACAGCTCCTACAAAAGATGTCTGAAAATCCTAGAAATAGGAAGCTGTTTCCTTGGTAAATTTTAGTCCAACCCAAGTGACATTGTTATGTAAAGCAATCTAAGCAACTTCACAAGACCAGGAGAATAGAAGAAGGAAAGATAAGTACTTAGCAGTCTCAGTCTTAATGTGACATTGACCACACCATCAATCATAACCTTCAACTACCTTGATATGCAAGGTAAGCCACTAAGAAGAGAAATTCATACATGGTGCAGATAATGAGGTTAATTTTTCTGTGAGCTATCATGGAAATTATTCTAGTACGTTATCAGTACTTGCTAAAATTTTTCTCAGTATGGAAATCAATCTTTCCTTCTTCTTGGCTAGAGCATAAAGGCTGAGATTTATAAAGCCTTTTAAGGTGCCTCTAAAATTAATGGGAATTGGATGTCCTCATTACCTACATGCTTTGAAAAACTCAGCCAAAATGCATAAAATGCAGAGACAGTGGCTATCATTAAAACCTCTCCAATTTTGCCTTTGAAAGTGGATAAGGATATCATCATGTTCAAATGATCTCCCTGTAAAGAATTTAGCACCAAGAATATTTAGCGAACACTACAGTGCTCACTGTAAATTATTTTCAAAGGCATGTGCAAAGAGTTTAATGGTATCTACGCAAACAACTGCAGAAGTAATAAGGTGAAGTGAATCTCTGGAGGCTACTTATCAACACTACAGTCCTGAAGGAATGCAATTTATTATATACCCCACATAGCCACTTCATTGCTCCAATTGGGAAAGGTCTGGTGAGACTAGGCTCTATATCCTTAGAGGTAATTACCTGGTAATATGCAAAGACTGCAGTCCAGAGGCATGAATGGAATGGGGCTCTTTGGGCTGGTTCCATCAAACCAGTTGTTGAAATGATGCCTAGTTCCCAACCACCTGCAAACTTCAATAAACCATCTTCATTTCACCATTGCCACCCTCTCAGGCAAAAGCCGTATTGCTCTAGGTCAACTCTCTTCCTTAGTCCCACCTTTATCCCTTTTCCCGATACTCTGGGCAAAAGGTGCATCCTTGCCAGCTGCCTCCTTCCCTAGTCTTGACCATGCCTTTTTCCCCCCAGCTGGCTGGTAAATAAGAATGGAAGCAAATCCCTGGTCTAGAGCACTACGGTGAGGGTGATGCAAACCTTGGACTGCGCTTGTGCTGCTGTTGCTACCCTGCTAGCGGTACCCAGATGGGCCAGCTTACATCTAGCTCTGGCACTGATATCATAAACATAAGCAGCGCAATCACACTCCGCAGTGGAGTGCAGATGAGAAAACCAAAGGAGAAGAGGTTCAGCCTTGTATAATTTCCATGATTAAAATCAACAGCAATGTTTGACTAATTGGCCCACAAAGGCCTTTGCATTGGCATAATTTAAATAAGCTTAAAAAAAGAACAAGGTTAAAAAAGCAGCACCATTCAGCCTACCAACCAGGCTGCAGAGCCGCTTCACTGAGTTTGAGTTACACAGGGCTTGCTTGTCTCTGCAACACCCCATACAGCTGCCCTAGCTTTCTGGTGGAGTACCCCACTGAAAGTGAGACTGACAAATGTGTTCACTATCAACTTCACCAGACATTTCACCTCTGAATAGGAACACAGTATTATTAAGGGACTGCAAGAAGAGGGGGGTAACACACATTTTCCCTCTCCTGGCACCTCTGGCACCATGTCAGTGCCAGATTTTCATGTATCTCCTTACATGGAGGATCTAAGCTTTGCACAGATTTACATGGAGGCAGGAGAACCCGCAGCTTCCCTATTAGAATCACTAAGAGCAATATGTGTGACGTGACCTCCTGTGTCATGGGCAAGTGGTTGTGCCTCCATGCACTCGTGCACAGAGCAGGTAGAGTATGTCTTGTGTCCACTTTCAAGTTGGCTTCAAAGTATTCTTCAAGAGAAGTCACAGGAAAGCTAAGATAGAAGTGGACCAGGCTGGGTTCTGGACATCTCTTTCAATACCATGGATGACACCTCTGTTGAGAAGGCCATGGAGATGGCTACAGCCATCAGGTAGCCTACAGCCTACCCAAAAGCACCAGATGAGACCTTGGCCATGTCTGCCCGACTCTAGCTGACTGCATTAATTCAGTATGAGCCAGAAAACAAAGCATTAGGCAAACTTTGTTATGTAACTGTCGCTGAACTCGCATTTGGGGCGGCAGGCCAGCGGGTGACAGAAACCACTCTGGCAACTGCTAATTGGCCTTAGTAAGGAGTAAGTCAAAGAGACTGGCCTGGGGCAGCGTAATTAGCAAAGTCATTGGCAGCTTATGCCAACAGTCTAATTTAGAAAGTAATAAATAGTTAAAACAGCAGTCTTCTGGGGGCAGGAGCATGTACGTACGAGGACGGCTGACATGGTAAAGCAGCTATTGGCCAAGGTGGAACCACCCTGTGTAGGGGTCGAGCTGCCACCAAGAACCTGATGTACCCCTCTGCCAGAGCGAGTGTCCACCTCCGGGGTCCAGAGTGCTGATCTAGACTGGAGCAGGGTTGGGGCTCTGATTCATTTTTCGTGCACCTGTGCATGAAAGAACGGACAACTTGGAATAAAAAATCACTATCCAACCATCAGCCCACCTTCCTAACTAAATAAGTTTTAAATGGTACATCGCCAATGGTGTGGGTCTGCTCCTGACTCAGCTGCAACATAAGCCATGGGACCGTAGAAGAGAAGAGGAACTCCCAGGCTGCGCCCTGCCCAAGCTCATCACACCGCACATCCAACGAGATGAAAACCAGTGGGCAAGGGCCCATCTGCCAGCCCACGGTGCGGGGGCAGCTGCGGGAGGGGGAAGCAGCAGGGAGGGAGGGAATAAAGAGAAGTGAGGAATGGGCTCCACTCCCAAACACCTTGCTCAGCGCAGCGAGGCTTGCTGTAATTTGCTGCCCATAGGTTAACTGTAATTTACTGTCCCCTGTAGCAAAGATGAAGCAGGGGGTGTGCAAGGGGCACGGTGTTTCCCCGAGCAGTTCCTGAGAGGAGGCAGCTACCCCGGCTTCTGCATCACTCGGAGCGAAGCCTTGAGATGCACGCTGGCCCAAAGTAATGAGCCTGGCTCTGGCAATGAAGCGATTGTGGCAGTAAAGTGAAACAGCCATTATGTACTTGGCAGCGGCTCTAGCCTTGAGATAACCTGCTTTTTAATTGAGCTGAGGAATGTTTTCATTCTTCCTCGAGTTGCGTATTATTTATGGGTACAATGTGTAATAATAAAAGTTACATATCTTGGCAAAAACAATGAGGAAAAAGTCAGCTGGAAGAACACTACACAGCGGGCGTACATTTTTCTAGAGAGGTAGTCGTCTATTTTAAGTGCCATTGTGCTCCCTCTCACTGTGGCATATCCACACAGAAAGCAGCAGAACGCGAGCGATGTTTTTGCACATACAAAGAGACCCGGCTTAAAAGCACAACCTCTAGGCATGTGCTGTGAAGTACCTCACCTCCGAGCCCCGTAGGCTCATCCCTTCGCAGACCTTTCCCAATCCGTACTCCTGCAGAGGTACCAGCGGAGGGAACGGCCGCAAAAACTACACTCCACGCCACCGCTCCAAAGCACGCATCCTCAGCAGAGCATCTTCCCCCTCCTCTATAAAGGGAGCAGCAAAAATTGCTCCCAATTTCCTTCCACGCTTCAGGGCGCTGAGCAAAGGCATTATTGACAATTTGGTGGGATGGGGGGAGAAGGAATGCGCTGCCTTTATCCATTTTTAATTGCTGGAGACTGTAAAGTTGTTCTTTAGGAAATAAATACTTTACTACTTTCCTCTCCCACTCTCAGCATGCCAGCGCGTGTGGTTTATCGACGGGCATTTAATAATAACTTTCAATACCGGAATTTTTTCAATTGCTTCTTCAGATTTTTGCTCCAAAACCACTGCGGTTGGATTACTCATGGGAAAAGCTGAGCAAATGGATTTTGTGTAGCGTGCGTCTGCACAGAGAGAGAGTGAGAGAGCACAGAATCACTTAAATGATAAATCAACTCTTTTCTTTTTTTTCAAGTATTTTTCTTAGTGCAATAACCTTTTATCTACAGCCCCACTGTCAAAAATATACTGTTTAACCCTTTGTGCACTATGAACAGAAAACGCAGGACTGCGGTGCACAGGTTGTCTTAAAACTCTTTTGTAGCAAACAGGTCTTGCATTTTAAATGGGAACAGGGCTACCTCCAGGTTTGTCAGCCTGACGCCTTCTTGTCTTCAGGCCTACAAACCAAACACGGGGAGAGCTAACTGAGGACAAAAAAAGTGAAGGCTGAAAAAAACCGAAAGAAAAGGAAAGAATGCTGAACCTATAATGTAAATCTCATGTTTAATTAGGAGTGCTGAAGAATTGTGGCCAGGAAAAACATGTTTCTCTGTAAGTGGTTTTGAATAGCACTGAAGATGAATATAATAAGGCTGACAAATACACCTTGGAGGGTGACTGCAAGAATAAAATCGATTTATTTAATAATTTAGAAATTGCTTCCAGCCATATCTCCCATTAAAATCTGCAGGCCATTGTATTCTGTATTTCTTTGGTCTTTTTTCTCCCTTTTAGTTATGCTCCACCAGCTTTAATAAATAAGTAATACATGGGGGGAAACACTTATCTCGAGTGCTTTGCCACAACCCTGTAGGGCTCTTTTATTCTTTCGAACTCTAAATAGATCAAGTCAGGAGCAATCATCTCCCAGGAGAAGAAGGATGTTTCAGGGTTAATATTCTAAATATAAGCAAGGAAGTCCAGAAATTAAAGTTATAATAAAGTATAAATAAATAAATAAAGTATAAATAAAGTTATAATAAAATAAAGTTTCTTGCATCAAAGATCGAAGCAAGTAAGCAACATATTAAATGCATATTCTACTTCTCAAAACCAAACGACAAATCACCTGGACATGTAAACAGCAGTCAGCAGCTATATGCTTTTTTGTAGGAAGCATTAAAGGAAAATGAGACATAATAAGAGTAATGATTAATCCAGAGGTAATATTTTTTTAATTATTCTATCACTTATTTTGAAGTTTTCTCCTCATAAATGTTCCTACAGCTCAAGCTTCCTGAGATTTTTCTCCTGACAGTGTTTTGACCATAATTGTTACAGATTCTTGGTTTTACACTGCACATTTTAGAAAGGAAATATATTGGACAGTCTTGCTTGTAAATCAATTAAACATTAAGTACTCACCACCTTACTCTTGGAAAAGCAAATGTAGTCCAGGCACAATTCTTCTGCAACTATTTTATGCAAAATTCATAGTGTGAATTCTATAAACAATTCATAAAGTCAAGAATGAGTTTGATATAGGTGCGCATCAGCAATGTAGGCCAACTTCATTTACACCAGAAAATTAAACATAAGCATGGAAAATGCCTTTCTGCTCACTTGAGTTTGATAACAAAGCCAGCTGCATGGTCAGGGGGACCATCCTTGGTTGCTCTGGAAGTTTGTTGCTTTCACTTGCAAGACCAAGGGAATAGTTGAACTCTGCTATAGCAATAGATATAACAATATTAATTAATTCTTTTCAGGCAAGGACTTCCATTTTCCCCAAATATTGTTCTTTTTAACCATTCTAAAACTAAATAAAATGGAGAAAGGAAAGAGAAAAGAGCACACAGTAAAAGCCATTATAAAAGAACTGGCTGAATGGATGTCTTTCAATTGATGTCAGTGGACTTCAGATAAATAAATGGGAAATTACGTTAACGTGCTTTTACTTTTCCCAACATACCAACAAAAAGTAGCTTTTAAAAAGAGCTTACATAATAGGCCCACGTGGATTTCCTTCAGCAGCTTGGGCAACGCAACACTCTTCACCTCAAACTGCTGGTTAGCGAGCCACCAGCACACAGCTGAACCACGGTAGTAGGACCAGTGGCTTTTACCCATGACATGACCACGTGATTCGGAAGGGACCCAGGCCTGATTACACACCATAACCCCATTGTCTTCATCTCCTGACACCTTAGCTTCTTGTTTTCATATGCTAGGGTTCTCACATCTTCTCACAGCTTTGGTAGTCACGTAGCTTTATCCCCACAAGGTTTGGGGGAGCAATGAGCCCTTATAGCTGCTTACCAGGAGCTCTCAGCATGACCTATTGTGTCTAATCAAGGAGTTGACTCCAGAGCTCCCACCACAAAACCTTTATAGCCTTTTTGTCTGCATGTGGACAGAACCCCACTGACTGGAGAAAAGGGAATCAGAGTTTCCCTGTCAAGCGCCAGAGCATGGGGGAGGTTTTCCCACACCAGAAACTTGTGAGTGAGAAGAACAACATGATGGACCAAAAAAACCCAACCCCTTTGCACCCTCACCATAAAAATGCAGGTTGCACCCCTGATGTGCGGGATCTTTTCTTAAGGTTAGGGGCGGGTCCCATCATTCCTGCACTCCTAAGGAGAAGATGGTTTGGGCTGTATCACAGCCCTGATGGTTTAAAGGGCAGGACAAGGATGAGGAGCAGAGCTATGTGGGTAGATGGGCAATGTGGCACTCACCCTCAAAGACCGCGGTGTTCCCCTCTGAACAGTCTCACAGTGCTCTCTGAAAAAGCTTGGTTCAGGTCCTTAGGGGCCCTCTTAAGCCCTCTCCAAGAGGGCTCCAAAAGCCTCCAACAGGTCATGCAGACTACAACCTTCTTAAGTATGTCTTCCATTAGGGGACCCCTGAGATCCAGTGCTTAGGGCAGGCCCTGTAGAGCACTAAGCAAACACCGAAACCATCTACTGTCTGGTTTTGTGTGGGGGAATACAGAGAACTTATTGTTGGGAAGAGGAACAAAATCAGGCAGTGGGCAAGTGGCGAGCTTCCCTCACCTCCTCTTCTCCATCTCAGGTATCTTGCTCACTTGTCCGGGTGAGCCCAGATAAGCAGCGTGGTAGCTGTGGCCAGCATGGCCAGCATGCAATATTTCAACAGCCAGCTTCCCCTATAATCCTGATTATTCTTTAGAGCTGAAATGGGGGAGGGGATGGAGGTGGATTTTCCTTCTTTTTGTGCTTGTGTAAGGCTGTGTTTTCTCTCTTGTCTGCACAGGGGCAGGCTCACTGCTCCTGTGTGTGACCTGCAAGAACTCTGGCAAAAGGGAGGAGGAGGAGGAGGAGGAGGTGGCATCACTGAAGCAAGCAAGGGACAAAAGTGACTTGGTTGCTACTGGTGCTGCTGCAGGAGTTGCTAAGAGGAGGCACAAAGGCCACTGGACATTACTGCTGGAAAGTCATTAGGAAGCTCATGGCCACATCCCCAGCACAGATTGCAAGTCCTCCTCTCCCAAGGCATAAGTGAGGCCATGGGGTGCTCGGGAGGGGGAGAAAGAGAGGCTCAGGAAGGAAGGGGGGGAGCAGTGCATTGCCCAGAAGGATGGAAATGAACTGGAAAGGGGTGGGTGGAGCTCAGCGTGGGCAGGCTGTGGGTTTGACAGGGTGTGTTTCTTTCTAGTTATAAAGTTTGCCCCTCCCCTCAGGATATCTTTTTTTTTTTTTAAGTTTTATTCATGAGTTGTTAACCGTTTTGTTTAGCAAATCGGTTTATCCCAATGACCTTTCCCTGCTTTAATTTTCGAGATGGCAGATGGCTCTAAAGAAATCCCCCTTAAATGCAGACCCAGACCCAGCCTGTTTTTTCACACACTGGACCTGCATCAACATGCCAAGCACAGCTCCAGAAAGAAGACAAAGTCCCCAAGAAAGAAGCGGGGAGGGAGAAGGAGGGGGCAGGGAAGAGAGAGAGACTAGACAGAGTCCAGGTTGACTATAGTCTAGGATTTCTGCCTGGTGCTGTTTGCAACCCCCTGCCACTACAATCTGCACACGGGCAGTAAATTCTGTGGAGGATGTCCTGGAGGGTTGGTATCCCCAAGTCTCTGTTGCAAGAGGTGAATATTGGAGGGAAGCAAAAAGGCTGGGAGTGAGAGACCTGTGCAGGAATGAAGGGCAGGAATGACACACAGAAAGCAGAGGCAACACTGAACCAAGATGAGCTGCTGCACTGGCATGAAAATACAAAATGGGAAAAGCATGTTGGAAGGAAGTATTGAGAAAAAAAAAAAAAAAACAACAAACATTTGAAGCACTTTGAACTGCCTGCTCATTCTTGTGGTGACTTCTCATCTGGCACCCAGGCGAAGGGCAAAGTGTTTTTCCAAAGGTGCCCTACCCTAACTGTTGAAAAAGACCTTAGTCTCACTTCTTCCCCACCCTCCCCAACACATTCCCAACTTTTCGCCCATTCAGTTGTTATGGATGAATAAGTGAATCGTGTTCAAGAGTTGTCATTTATCTCTTCCCCAGCTGGCAAATTTGTGAGAAAAAATCTATGCAAATTACCACATTTCCTATCTTTCTCAGCTTGTGAGTAATACCACCCAGAGATGCCAAATTCCAACAAGCAATTCTGTTCATTTTAGTGCACCATCACATGGCTCTGGTTGAAAATGTGGTGAGAACAGCAATTGTTTCAACCAAAAAAAAACCCCTACTGATGAAATGCACTCAGGTTCCATACCAATGGATTCCTCCCTGACCACAGCTTATGCCTAAAAGGAAAGATCCCAAGCAGGACTTGCAAATGGCAATGCAAGCTCCTGAACTCAAACCAATTCCTTCCAGTCTCCAGAGGGAGTACACAAACCCAGTTCTACTAACCATTTAATTCTGTGATTCATTTAAAGCACTTAGGTGAACCCTGTTGGCTTTCCTGGCTAGATCGGGTAATTTTGAGGGGGAAAGTTGGATGAAAGATGCAACATCATCATATGACATGTCACAACCCACCACACCAAAAAGGGACAAAGGGGAGGGCACAACCCCCTGTTTCTTCGCTCCCTTTCACTCAAGCCTATGGACTTCCATGGGGTGAGCACTCTACTGACCCAAGTCCTGCCAAGGTAGCTCATAGCCAAGGTACGGACTACATCATGGGACACTGCTGGGAGCAAAATATCAACAGCAGCAGTCACAAGCCCTTTTTACCTTGAGAAAGCTGTTACATCTGGAAAGGTGTCAATTGCTAAGATCCCAAGCTTCTTCATGGAGCCTCTTGGCTTCCTTTCATTCTGCACAGTTTGTTTTACAATTGCAAATCAAAGCTCTATCCTGAGACCAGAGAGACTGTGGAGGAAGACAAACGGGCTCCAACTGCATCGAAGTCAAAAAGCAGCCTTAGGTTAGTATCAATGAATCCCACTGATGAATCCTGCAAATGCCACTATCACACAGCTCAGTCCTAACCCACACGCAACAAAGGAATTATTCCTGTTTTGGACTTTGCAAGGTGCTACTTGAGAATAACAAAGCCAACTGCCCTCTAGGGTAGTTCCTAGTAGACTTAAATAAAGTGGCTGCAGGAATGTGCCCCTGGAATTTCCCAGAAAATGGAGAAAAAAAGTCAAAGTTCTAATACCACTGAAGTACAGAGCCAGGCTGTTGACTTCACTGTTTTGTCTCATGTCTACCTTCACATGAACTGTTTGCCCAGCACAAAACACGCTCCAGACCTGCTACTATTAGAGACAGGTGACCAGTTTCCTTTAAACCTGGACAATGACTTACCTGCAGGGCATAGTCTTTATTTTATTTTATTTGGTTTATTCCCCAAGTGGATTGTGGTTTCCTCAAATGCTTCCACTCAAACCATTTTTCCCCAGTGTTTGACTTCTATGTAATGTCAGTTAACTGAGATGGTCCATGATTATATCTGTTCCCTGATGCAGCTCAGAGTCTGGAGGTCTATCAAACCACTGTGGCTTCCATTCGCTCAAGGAGACGTAGCAGCAAAACAGCATTTGGAAATTTTATAAAATATTAAACCTCCTGCTTTCTAGGCCACACAGTCCTTGCCTGAGGCAGCATTCATATAAAAAGTTAAGCTATTACAAGATTTATTGCCTAGATGCAAAGGAGCACATAAGATTGAAGTGTATGTCTCAGCCAGTTGGAACACAAGCAGATATTCCTCCTAAGGTGCCCTGAACTGTGCTGGAGACCGGCAACAAGACAAATGCAATAGGCCCAATGCAGACCAGCCTGTGCTAAAATAAAAGCACGAGCCTGCAAGCACTCATGCCATATAAAATAATCAGATTAAAGCGGGCACAGCCAGTCACAGTCCACATACACTGTGCAGCTTCATCCGTGCAACGGTTCGTCGCTGACAGCATGACATCCATCACGAGCATGAAGGATCCCAACAGAGGGAGGCAAGTAGCTGTCTAAGCAGGAAACTTCAGTGCATGTACTTGGTTTCATTCACAGGTCCTTCAGTCACCATAAGTTTAACCATACTGTGCTCCAGATGGGCAATAGATGTGTGGTATTTGAGATGGGAAATCACTGGTATGGCCCCACATGCCAAGTGTACTCAGCACTGATATACGGACCAAGCTTCCCAGGGGCTCCTCAGCAAGATGTGCGTTTCTAAGACCTAATGCTTCACTTCTTCTCTGTGCTACTCAGTGTGTCTGCAGACTGACAGGTGATTTTTTTTTCATTACGTTCATGTGAGGAATATGATTTTACAGGAACTCGGAATCGAGAGGACCATTTTCAAGCGGTTTTATGAAGACATATGGAAGCCAGGTCCCTCTATAGCCCTAGTGAGACTTCTTCTATCATAACTATTGCACATTAGCTCTCCTCCTCCAAAGTGGTAATTCTCCAGTGCTTGACAAAGCTTTCAGCTCAACACTGCAGTGAGAGAACAGCACTGTGAATCTGTTATGCCACCTGCCTCAAACTGAATATTGTAAGACGATGAACTGTGTGTTCTGAAGAACACAAATACTCTTTGTTACTCATACCGTACCCTCCTTACTTTGCATCTGGCAAATATTTGGTACATATCCTGGGGGAAGTCTTATTCATTGCAATTGTCATGGTACCTCATGTACACAGTACCAAACTATTCACTAGTTGCAGAAGGAACAGTATTCCCGTTTTTACACACACGCAGTGGCAATATTTTTTTTTAAGCCAGAGAAACACCTAATGTCATTTCCAACCTCGATTCATCAATAAATCCCCACAGAGTCATTGAGAGACTCAGGCTGGAAGGGACCTCTGCTGTCACCTCATCCAACCAGTGGCTCACAGTTTAATACTGAAAACAATCACCAGCTTCAGCATTCACTGCAAATAGCCTGTTTCACCTGGCATGGAGATGAAGAACCCCTAACTCCATTTCAACTGAGAGGATTTTTCTATGACAAAGCAACCTGCTTTCTACGACAAAATAACCTGCTCAGTTGATGTGGGGTGAGTGGTGGACATTGTCTACCCAGATTTCTCCGGGGCTTTCAACATGGTCTCCCACAGCCTCCTCCTAGAGAAACTGATGTGTTATGGTCTAGAAAAGAGGTCTGTGCAGTGGGTGGGGAACTGGCTGACAGGGAGCACCCAGGGGGTGGTGGTAAATAGCTCCTTTTCAAACTGGTAACCTCTGACAAGTGGGGTCCCCCAGGGACTGATATTGAGCCCAATGCTGTTTAGTATCTTCCTAAGTGATCTGGATGATGGGATCAAGCGTACCCTGACAAATTTGCTGATGGTATCAAACTTAGTGGGGAAGAAACTTATGAAGGAACAAGAAACTTATGAAATTCAACAAGGACAAGTGTAAGGTCTTGCACCTGGGAAAGCATAATCCAGGGATGCAGCACAGGCTGGGATCTACCCAGCCAGGGATCAACTCTCTGGAAAAAGACCTGGGTATCCTGCTGGACAACAAGCTAAATGTGAGTGAACAGCGTGCTGCTGCTGCAAAGAAAGCCAACAGGGTGCAACAGGTGCAAAGAAAGCCAACAAGAGCATCACCAGCAGGGACCAAGAAGTCATTATCCCACTTTACTCAGCGCTTGTCAGGCCACACCTGGAACGCTGTGTTCAGTTTTGGTTCCCACTATACTAAAAAGATGTGGACATGCTGGAGAGGACCCAGAGAAGGGCCACAAAGATGAGCAAAGGGCAGGGAAACCTGTCATATCAGGAAAGGCTGAGAGAACTGAGTTTTTTCAGCCTTGAGAAAAGAAGGCTTAGGGAGGACCTTATCACCATGTTTCAGTATTTAAAGGTTGACTACAAAGAAGATGGACACTCCCTTTTTACAACGAGTCACATGGAAAAGACAAGAGGTAATGGGTACAAGTTACTCCTGGGGAGATTCCAATTGGACACAAGAGCAACATTTTTCACAATGAGAACAATCAGCCATTGGAATAATTTCCCCAGGGAGTCCTCAGGTGGATTCCCCAACATTGGGCACTTTTAGGATTCAGCTGGACAGGGTGCTGGGTCATCCTGTCTAGACTGTGCTTTTGCCAAGAAAGGTTGGACCAGATGATTCTTGAGATCCCTTCCAACCTGGTATTCCATGATTCTATGATATGATTCTATGTTATGTTCTGAATCCTCCACCTCCAAATACCTACAGCTATGCACTCTGAAGATAAAAAAATAAGCTTTTTTTCTTCTTTTCTTACTTTATTTGTAGAACATATCTTTGCTCTCTTTGGATTGTCAGCCAAACAGTTGGGAACCCTGACCTCAGAAATGCTATGTTCTACAGTAATGATCCAAAATTCAATAGCATCCCATGAGGTTGACATCTGTGTTGGACCATCACTCACCATGGTACCATGATCTTTTGAGGCTACAAAAGGAAATCATTGCAGACAACATAAAATGAAGTAGAGATGAAGGTTTAGAACAGTCCATTCCTGGAACATAAAAAATGAGGTATTCCTTACTTACTTTAAAGCATTTTTAAAGGAGTGTGCATAGTGCATGATATAGATGTGTAGTTCATTATAATAAATAAAAAAATAGGGAAAACCAAAACTTAAGATGAATAACAAAACTCACATGTCCCAAGGAAAAATTTTACATGTAAAATTATGACTGCTGCCTTGACACTGCAATTTTAAATTCACACTAGGGTCCTCTCTGTCACGTTAGTTGACTACCTCCTTCGGAAATTTTTATGTGACTAAGGGTTTGCAGGATCAAGCCCAATATAAATAATAATAGGATCACTTAGGCAGAGCTTTACACCTGTACAAACACTGTCTAATGAATTCTTGATGGAGTTCTGCTGTTGACCAAGGAAATCATGTGAGAACCTCCACAATAAATGAAGCAGCAACACATTTGGGATCAAAGGAAATCATACAGAAAATCAAACTAATATACAAAGGGCAGCAGTCATTCTTGGCATATTTCCTCCAAAGTCATTTAGACCTTCTTTAGGCACTGGCACTATTTGCTTTATAGCAAAACTGCCTGGCCTTTGAATCGAAAGATCTTCAGTCTTTGATATCAGAGCTCTCACGTTTAACCAAGAAGACAGTCTTCAAGGGGAAGAAGGCGATACATGCAAACTTCAGCTCCACACAGTGTGAACTTTAACGCAGAGGTAACTTTTCATCCTGCCGTCGTGCAGCATGAGCACAGCAAGGTCCAGATCCATGCCAAAGACTCCTAGGCACTCAGGGACACAAATAGCAACAGTCCAAATTTAATTCAGGTATGACCATACTGAAACTAACACTAAATACTGTAGCTGGGTGATCTTTTTTAAGTGAATCTCTTTGGAAAATGACCTCTTTTCTACAAGATTTTAGGAACTACGCCATCCTCTGCAATTGCAGAAGCTGTATGCTTTCATAACCTCCATCAGACCCTATTCTGGCTGTTTTCTCCCTGAAGCCACATACACAAGGCCAGACAAGGGCACAAATAGTATTTTCAGACTCAGACCAAAAGGAAGAAGTGTCCTGGCCCTGTTCAATTTACCTGCCAGATGTCACCAGGTATTCCCCCTGCTTTTTTAAACCCTCCCATGTCCTCTAACTCAGGTTCCAACAACAGCCTTGTCATACTCCAAAAACCCCACTGAAAGGTCATTTACTAAAATTACCCATACTGTCCTCTTTTTCAATCCAGAAGATGTATCCATCATCCCTGCTCTGCACATGTGTAGTGTGTATAGTGTTAGTATCGGGGACCATTGTTAAAGAGCTTCCTAACTACTCTGCTTTCCAGGACTACTTCTGTATTTATGAGATGGCTGTTGAATGTAAAACCCTTTTTCCAGGAAATCTGTAGCTGTCGCTTCCTGCTTCCCACTGTACATCTCTTAAGTCGTGCCTCATCCTCCTTCTTCCTCCAGGAATTACGTGCTATTTGCTGCCCTCCTTAGCAGGGTGCTAAGAAACTCAATGTGGTCCCCACACCTATCCTACAGCCTGATAGAGCAGTGCTCCAGGGTGGCCTTGAGACAAAAGAGACATCAGGACTCATTCTGTTGCCCACAAATAGACACCTAGCTCCATTTGAGATGTCCCCATTACTCACAAGTGGGTGCTTGGCATGAAGCAGGCAGGAATGGAGACCTGTATGGTCTGAGACCATCTTGGTGGGGTGCCCCAGGGCAGCACAATAAGGGTGGACACAGGCACACTGGCAGCTGAAATGAGTCCCTGGGGAAGGATTCATGTTCCCTTGACTGTACTGGACAACTCTTTTTGAATACAATGGGACATCTAGACCCACAAGTGATATTTAGACACTCAAATACACATCCATATAAACTGGAGTTTAATCTGTCTTAATTCCTTGAGACTGGATTTCAGTCCTTAAGGGTGACTTTCTTGAGGACCCAATGTGCAGGGCTATTCAGTCCAAGACTCTGGCCTGCAAAGGGCAGCTGTCAGGTTAGCATGGGGCCCTCTTGGTTGTGCTGTTGGGAGCCATACAGCAATGTGCATCTTAACCTGAAAACACACATATCCTTCACTGGAGCTAGCTCCTCGTCAGGGATGAACTCTGGAAATGCCAAAACGTGAATGAGAGCAATCCAAAAGCAAGAAACAGGCAAGATGTTCTGTCTTAGATGAGGACCTGCAGAAGAGGGCACTGCAGAAAGAGCAAGAAGAGTGGGGATCCATAATGCCTGAGTCAGCATGCACCAGAAAGGCAGGTGAGACTAAAGACATGGGTGAGTGGTGCTCTGAGTAAAGGAACCCAGCACCCCAGTGATAGAAAAATATTGAGTGATGAGATCCAAACAGCAGAGATCATCTGATACAGATCTCAGCCCATAAGGATATAAATATATGGATGAACTGTCAGCCTTGGATCAAGAAAATGAGTAGGAATAGATGCTGCAGTTACAGATCAAAGCATCAGCAAACTCCTAAGAATAATTTTTTTTTTTTATCAGAGAACTTCAGCTACTGTCCAGTAAACTGGTCAAAGTGCCTGCAGGGAGAAAATTTAGATAAATGTTTTCTCACCACTTTAATGCTCTAAAATTAGCTTTTCCAGGAAATAAGCATGTAAAGAGGAGAGATTATTCTTGGCATAGAGTTAAAAAAAACAGTAGCTAATGTTACCTGAATCACTTCCACTGACTGCAAAATAACTAAAATATGTCCAAGGGGTTAGTTGGGTACCAAAAAGGGACCTGCTAATGCCACATAAGAAAAACAAAGGACATGTCAGCAAACAAGTAGGAAAATATCCTGAAGGTTTAAAGGAAGGAAAGGAAATCTTGAGAAGTAGCAAGAATACATCTATTCATGGGGTTGATAAGAAAATCTCCAAGGCATGTATACTGCTGAACATAAAAATAAAATTATAAAAAAAAAAAAGGATGAAACACAAAAGAAAGAAGCTAATGAACACAGCTGCCTGGCTTGGCTCAAGGGCCTCTCTGCACCAATTAGAAACCCTTCAGCATGTGGAAATCTGACCAAACCAATGTAAATAGCAAGAAGCACAAAGTACAGCAAGCAACAGGTAAGGATTCAATGAGAAGAGGCTGAAAGGATTTCACAGAGAAGCAATACGTAAAAGTCATAGAAGCTGCTTATAAACAAGAAGGCAGTTTGGGAAAGTGCAATGTCCGTTGTTATTATCAGAGATTGAAAGAAGTGGTTGTTAGACAACTGCCAGAGAAAGCAGGAGGACCTCTAAGTTATCAAATGGCTGACTTCCTTCATAGATGGATACTCTTAGCATTTAAAGGAACAGCCTTTCATTGTCATTTTTCCAGCATGTTTTAAATGGCTTTACAGATTACATGCCCGACTCTAAATGCTTGGACAAAGTTTACAGAAACCAGTTATTAGTTATTATTATTGTTACATGCACATATTTCCTAGCCACTAAATAATTACCATCATGTTTCAATGCAGAATATTTCTTTACAATCTGAAAACATAATGGCACCAGACACACTGAATAGAGAAATGTATTTTTGATTATGTCATGGTAATAATTGCCTTCACTGCTTTACATGAATTGAATTTTTAAAATATCATCACAAAAATAGCAATCCTTTAATAGGTATTATCCTCTCCTATAATGGAGGCACAGGTCACAGAACACCTTCCTTTCTTCATTACTGACGCTGCTAGAAACCAGGCTAATAACTTCATTGTCAGCGCAACATTTCTGCAAGGTTTTGCGTGTGTCTAAAATGCAGATATTAACCCCTGCTTTAGACATTTGCTCACCAGCATATAACTGTGAACCCTCTCTCTAAGAACTCCAGATAAGGTGTCTGGCCTGAAATAAAAGAGCTTTTCAAGTTTCTTGGTAAGAGAGAAAAAGGGAGTTCTTTATCGAAAGCATATTAGCATATTTTGCCTCATTAATAACTTCACTGCAGCATTAATTTGCTTAATTATTGCACTTAGGATTCAACATGGTAACTAATTATTTCAAAGGCTAAAAAAAAATAAATTTGGAATCATAACACATACACATATAGCCCTTCTTTCTGAGCACACTTTTTTGGAAAATTATTCTTTTTTGGAAAACTATTCTTCTTTGTTCTATTCCATGAAACACTAAGTCTGTGGACACAGTAAGTCAAAAGTTATCTTTTCAATGATTTATTTTAATACATTTTCCCAGGTTTGCCCATTTAAGCTTCTCTCCTGATGAATCTCCCTATAATAAATGGGGTTAATGCATCTCAACAGCCTGCTATCAGGACTTCCAGCTCCATTACCCACTATTAAGATCTTGTTCTCTTCCTCTGCAAATCTTTCTTTCTACTTTACTGGCAATGGCCAACGGGCACACTAAATTCTTAGCAGGTCATTTGAAAGGAGTAGTTCACTTCTCTCTAAGCAGCCCCAAAATTACCTTTTACAGCCCAAAAGAGATAAAAAAAAGACACACACCCCCAAAAAAAAACAATCCCAGAACACCACTCTCCATTTCATACAGTCTTCCATTGTAACTGAAAAAAAAAATCTTGATGTATTTGGGTCATCCTTAAAATTCTCACAATCAAGATTGGGAATGATATTCCAATCTAGCATCTCCTTAACTGCTTGTTTACCAGTTTTACATCTTAGCAAGACAAAACCATCACAAACCAATTAATGCTCCAGGGCTACTCTATGCCAACTGTCTCTCATGTGGTGCTACAAAGGCTGCCCAATAAAGCAAAGGATGCTCACAGTGATGATCCAGTGATGTTCACAGAGGCATATGGTCTATAGCTGTGTTAACAGAAAACCTTAACTGAATACAGCCACATTCAAACACAGCCATTTCCAGCCCTGCTACTCAAGCTGAAAAAAATAGTTACATATGGGTAAGAAGCTGGTATAGCTGGAGTGGTCACCACGCTGCTTTTTTGATTGCTGGGGCAGCTCGCTTCCCACTACAGGCACTTTGCTTGGTGGTGTCCTCATTCATTTATACTTTGGCATGTACCAGCTTTGTGAGACAATTGGAGGATTTCAAGATGCTGGCCTCAACTGTCCACAATTTTATTCTCTTGGGTTGTTTCTATTTATACAACAAGCCTGTTTACCCTCAGCTGCAATTTTTAAAGACAGATACCAGGAATGAGGTTTGATAGAATCTGCTATAGATAGCTCAGTGTTATAGCTCACATTACATTGCAAGATAATTGTACTTAATGATTCTCTCTGCTTTTATTGGCAGTATTTACACAAGGACAAGAGAAGTCCATCAATGCAGTCATCATTTTCTTAGGGCTTTGGGTATCTAAAATGGGACTTCAGTGAAACTGAGCCGCTTAAATCCAAATTGCCTCATTCAAAAGCTGTTTAGCCCTGGAAGTACCTAAGTTCAGTAGGCATTCTCTTTCCACTTGAAAACATTAGAAAATATCCTAAAAATTCTGCTTCCTGGCAAGCCTGGATCTGCTCTGGGTAGGGAGCTCAGCCTTATAGACTGTCAGGATGCAGAAACAAAATATATGAAAAACTAGGTTGCCTGCACAGCCGCCTCTGAGATGTACTCTCAGAGCACACCTAACACTGATGAGGTTCAAGCCCTCAGTAAATGCACCCTGAGGCCTCTTACTTTTAAAAAGGATCTGGAAAACAAGACGCTGAAGGTAGTCGCTTTCTATATAACAGCCTGAAGAGGCTTTTATGGAGGTTCACACAACTATCTTGCCTCTTGCATTCATTCCTCTTCCCTCTTCCGTCCTTTCTCCCTGGAGTCATGATTAAGGCTTTTTTTTTCTTGCAGAGTGTCCCTCTCCACCTCACAAGCCCATCACCTGGCAGTTGTGTCTTTTGTGACCTGAGGATTCCAATCCTTTCCAACAGAGCAGAGAACAAACCTGGGTCTTTAACTGCTTAGATAACTGCCCTGACCAGGAGGCCACCATGCAAGAGGCAGACTGCATCACATTCCAGATGTCTCTTGCATCAAAACAATGAGCTTTCTTCCATCCTTTAAGAAAAATTTAAATTAATGCTTGGAAAAGCCCTACTGTGAGGTGAGAGATGCTCCTCACGACAGCCATGATGTGGACACCTCAGGGCTGCAGGTTGGGAGATTTTGGACACTGCATAGTCCTTCACTACCCGTTCCTAACTCACAGGTTTGGTCAACACTCCATGCTATGGACATCCTTCTGGAAAGCCAAGCCCATAGCCGCGTTTGAGAGCTCTGCTGGGCAAGTGGAAGATGGGCAGCAAAGTACATGAATTTGAGAACTTCCAGATCTTGCCTCTGGTTTTGGTGCAATGTAGTGCCCTGGGCTGGAAATTCTGTAGCAGCATAACATTCACTACAAAAATGATGGATGTTGTTAAATTAAACATGAGGATGAATAACGAGAGCGCACACTCTGTTATTTATCTGACTTTTTAAATCATTTTACATATTTTATATATCAGACCACTTCCAGAACAGAATGAGCCATAAATTTTTGTGCAGCTAGCTCAGTGTCTGCATCACCAGAATTGCCAATGCGCCTTCCCATGGGATAACCTGGTACCCAGGAAAGAAAAGGGTAAATTTGGATGTCTCTGCTAAGCAATAAGCATCAAAAAGAGACAGTTTTGCCATGTAAAATGTTAACTTTCAGTTGCTACATTGATCAAGTGTGTGAACAAAGCTGTTCAAATCCCTTTAAATGAAAACTATGGCTTGAGGCTATCTGCAGTCACTTAGAGTTGGTCTAATTTTGGGGCACCTTCCTCTTTGGCTGTTTGTGAGGGAAGCTGAAGTCCTGGGTCACAGTTCTGGGCTAAATTGAAGGATCCCCAGCAAGTTATTTAGCAGGGTAATTACAGACCGGACACCCAGAGCAAGCAGAGAGCCAACACTGAGCTGAATTAGCAAAAGATCTATTTAAGGAAACATGTCTAGCATCTGTTTTATTGAGCATATGTACTCTGCTCATTGCCGTGCACCATTAACACTTTTCATGCAGAGACTGTAAGATGCACATGAGCATTGCAGAAGCTAGGAGACTGCTATTTATTTTTTTTTGCTTCTTTACTTTGCCTCATCAAGACTTCATTCAGGACCACTCTAGCCTAAAATTACTCCAGTGGTAAAAAATGAAATCCCCCTGCCAATGATCTGAAGGACAAGGGGGCATCAAATGCAGAGGGAATTTTCAGAGTGATTAATAGACAGCAGGGATATGACCTTATTTCAGCTACAGGAGTCTGGATAACTGAGGACAGACGCACTACGTTATACATGAAAACACTCGTTTAACCACTGCTAGTAATGACGGGATCTAACAAGACAGGAAGCTCTGTCCTCTGGCTGTGTTGGTCTCGGCAGGCAAATGCCCTGAGCCAGCTCGCCCTCCCATGGTCTGAGGGAGGACACCCACTGGGACAGCAGTCACCCTTTCCACCATCCCACGTCCCCTGGACAGCTGTACTTGGGACCACCTTCACCAAACACAGAGCCTCCTCCCCACCCTTCCAGCTGCAACGGATGAGGCAAGGGAAACCCTGTGGAGCAGCCCTCTGCCCTGTACTCCTGATCCCCAACTACCCAAGCTGGGAGGACCCAGCAAGGACCTTTTCTCCAGGTTTTCTCCCAGGTCAAAGCATCCCAGTTAGGATATGTGGAGTCTGAACCAGGTGAAGACAGCAGGTAGGTGATTGTACTGCAAGGGAAAAAAACAGCCCTGCTGAAGCATCAGGCAGTCTCGCTGCCTCATTTCTGGTCTGGAGACCGCAAAAGGCACACAGGCCAAGAGGTTAATCTAAAATAATTGGAATATTCAGAAGCCAGTGTTTGGATCTCCTTGGGGCTCACAAGGGGCAGATCATCCTCTTAGTTGTTTTCATTATCTGGATTACAATGAAAAGAGACGAAAGAGGGTAGATGCAGACTCTTCCCTGCAGACTCCTTGCCCAGATGTTAAACCAGCTGGCTACCAACCCCACACAGAGGCTTTGATGCCAAAGCCAGGGCTGATGACAGGAGATGGAGACATGGCCTCTACCTTTCCCCTTCCTGCCAAAACAGACCAAAGGCTCTGTATGACAGCCCAAATTCCCCACTGCAAATGCCACCCGGGATACTGCTCTGTGGAGTCCCATGTCCCCATAGGTACCATGTCCCTCAGGGTTTGGAGAAGACCTTCATCACCTGCACCAGCTCTTGCCAGTGGACCTGGAGGGGCAGTCACATGAGGAACACAAGCTGTGGGGCTGTGGTGCCCATACCTTGCATTGCCTTTGCCTTGAAACACTGCAGTGCCTTGGCCGTCCCCATCCCCATTTGCATCTCAAAACTTAGTCTTCACGACATTACTTTGAGCTGTCACAGTGACCATCCTCCAAAGACTTTTCCTCCTCCTTCTGTTAAATCTTTTCCTTCCCTTTTTCCCAGCACATATTTCTAATTTGTATTTAAAGTACACTTCTCATGAGAAATGCACTTAGTCCACTAGGCAGGGCAGGAGAGGTAGCTCAAATAGACACCTGCACTGGAGAGAGAATAGCTCTGTCTTCTGGTAGTCCATCATACTCTGGGCCACATGCAGAGAGTTCAGCAAATCCTCCTTAGGAGAAGTCCCTTGCGTCTCCGAACTGAACGGCTGGCACTCTGCACCCTGTTCATCCACAGCGTGCTGGCACCCATAAAAGGTAAATAAAAACATTATTGCCAAATACTTCTTTCTCGTTTCCAAAAAAAAAAAAAAAAAAAAAAAAGCAGTCTGTTGATAGAAAATTTTGATTTACGTAACCAGCAACTATCAAACTGATAACACAGAGCAGCCAGCACTGATAAGCAGAAATTAGGACATTTACCAGCCTCAGCATGCTTAAAATCCTGTGTTGTCTCTTTAAAAACAATGAAAAACCATTCTGGATAAAATCTTTCGGAATGTTTTATTTCCTCAAGAGAACGGATCTCTTTTCTTAATAAAAAAGTCTCGCTAATATTAAAATATACTGAACCTGATAGAACAGAACGTCTCCTTTGAAGTTGTTTCAATCTCTTTAAATATCTAAAGGACCTAACCCACACAGGGCTTGCACGTTTTCAGCCTGAAAAAAAAAAAAAAAATCAAAGCTTTCTCCCCTTTTTTCCCCCATGTACACCCGCTTGCCAATTATGAGAATTAGAAAAAAATCAGTGTCTGAAAGAGGTAGAGTTTTTTACACTTTTGTAATTATGCGCAGGATTTAATCATTTGGGGAGAGGGACTGCTTAGGGGGAGAGGAGAGTTTTATTCCAAGAGTTATATACGCAGTTTCATCCTGGATCAAGTGTCAACCACCAGGTGATTTTTCACAGGGATTGCCACGCTCCTCTGCTTAACAGCTCATCTCCGATTTGCTCAAACAACCAACAGCTCCTCGTCTTCTTTATTAGTCTCTCTGTTTATCTGCCCAGCAATGAGCTCCAGCTCCCACAGCCAGAGAACAAGCCAAGAATAGCCAGATCCAGAGCTGTGAAAGATATTCTTCCAGCATCATCTGGCTCCTTGGCAGAGTCTGCGGGCAGCTGTACTCACAGCCCTGTGCCTGCCGCTGGGTATGTCATGTGGCCACGCCGTAGCGCTACTGGCTGAGCATCTCTGTCCTCCTGGACACAATTTTCCTTTGATTCACCTTGAATCCGAGAAACCCATTATATGACCGTTGTCTCAGATTTGATAAATAAGGGCTTTTTTTTTTTTTTTTTTTTTTTAATGACTGCCCGTAAAAGATAGCCAACGCGTCGTATTTCTGCTGTCACACTTTATAAATCTACGCACTGCCTTTAAGGACCATTCCCTTTGCCGTAGAAGGCATACTTCGGCAGCACTTTTTCACTGCACACGAGCAGGATCTTTTCCAGCTGATTTGTAGCACAAGGGCTGGACTTCTTCGCTGATGGATAAACAAAAAGCCTGCAAAAAAAGGCATGGAGGGCAGGAGGGCTACTTCAGGACTGCCCTGGATATTAAGGCTACATTAACCAGTCTATAATTTCCAAAATATATTTGCTTATTTTTTTCAGGAACATCACTCCAAAAAAATTAAAGTGAGGAAAATGTTATTCCTGATATGAAGGATACAATCCTACATGGCTATTGCTTTGTGCTTTCCTTTTCCTCTCTTCCTTCTTTCTCTTTTTCTTCCTTTCGCACGAAAAACCAGTAAAAGCCCTGTGTATATTAGCTACAAGCATCATCCATAAAAATCCTGTCTTAAAATATTACTCATATCACACTGTTGCACAGTCAAATTTCATAGGAAACAAAGCACTAAATGCAACATAAATTACATCAGCATTACAACTTGGGCATAAATTATCTGAACTAAACAAAATCTGACCTTGCTTCTACTAGTTTGGTCAGTGTCTTCATTTTAGATGCTGCAGGTCATCCTTAAGCATAAGTTTGTCCTTTCAGTTGATTTTTACATTTAAATTGGTTTAATAATTCATGACATAACAAGCATTAAAACATAAGCATTTTCTACCTAAGGAACTAACAGTCTGTCAGCTTCAGCAGTAATGTGACACAGCTGAACACTTGAATCAAAAGAAGAAAATATTTCCATGTACTGCGACTGATGCAATTGTGTACAGGCTTTTATTTGTCTGCCCAAAGTTTCAACCCCATTAGTATTTTTCTTTCTTATTGTATTTGTCTAAACCCAATTGTAAGTTCTTCAGGGCAGCAATCTGTCTCCTCATATGTTCATAAAGTGCCATGTACACCTATGGCACTCTCTGATAAGTAATTTCATATCTGCTTGTGATTAAAGAGGGATTTCAGGTGAAATATTGGAAATTGAAATGGACAGGCTGGGAGGACAGCTTTCATTACCAACTTCATTTGGTTGGACGTTGTGCTTCAACACAGGACGGCAGCCAACATGCTATGCACGGTTTGAGCTTGCCTGTGTGATGGGTCTAAATGCTTTTGAGAGCCTTCTTACATCCATTCCCCACATCCTGACACCATGTTCCTAGACGACACATTTTTTTCAACGCAGGAGAATTCTCCTTTAAATGCTTTGTATTGCAGGACACATTTGTTTGTAAGGGTATCTATTGCTTTTTCCAAGGTTACTGTCTGAGACAGTACTGGTTTTGCGTTGTAAGGTTTTAGTAGTGGAGGGGGCTACAGGAGTGGCTTCTGTGGGAAGCTGCTAGAACCTTCCCCTCTGTCCAGTGGAACCAATGTCACCCAGCTCCAAGAGGGACCTGCCTCTGACCAAGGCTGAGCTCCTCAGTGACAGTGGTAGCACCTCTGGGATAACATATTTAAGAAGGGGGAAAAAACCCAACTGCACAATTACAGCAGAAGAGAAGAGTGAGAATACATGAGAGAAACAACTCTGCAGACACTGGGTTCATTGAAGAAAGAAGGTGAGGAGGTGCTCCAGGCACTGGAGCAGAGATTGCCCTGCAGCCATGGTGAAGACCAAGGTGAGGCAGGCTGTCCCCTGCAGCTCATGGAGGTCCACAGTGGATCAGATGTCCACCTGCAGTCTGTGGAGGACCTCACACCAGAGCAGATGGATGCCCAAAGGAAGCTGTGACCCCTTGAAAAGCCTACACTGGAACAAGCTCCTGGCAGGACCTGTGGAGAGAGGAGCTCAAGCAGGAGCAAGCTTTCTGGCAGGACTTTTAACCCTGGGGGGGGACCCACGCTCGAGCCGTCTGTTCCTGAAGGACTTCACCCCATAGGAAGCACCCACACTGGAGCAGTTCATGAAGAACTGCAGCCCTTGGGAAGGGCTCACACTGGAGAAATTAATGGAGGACTGTGTCCCATGGGTGGGACCCCAGGCTGAAGCAAGGAATGAGTCTGAGGAGTCCTTCTGCTGAGGATGAAGCAGAGACAACGTGTGATGAACTGACTACAACACCTATTCCCCATCCCCCTGCACCACTTAGGGGGCAGGAGGTAGAGAAAGGAGTGAAGATGAGCCCAGGAAGAAAGGAGGGGTGGGGGGAAGGTGGTTTAAGTTTCAGCTTTTATTTCTCTTTGTCCTCCTCTCATTTGATTGGTAATAAATTAATTTCCCCAAGTCGAGTCTGTTTTGTCCATGATGGTAATTGGTGAATGATCTCTCCCTGTCCTTATCTCCACCCACAAGCCTTTTGTTGTATTTTCTCTCCCCTGTCTAGTTGAGGAGAGTGAGTGGTAGAGCAGCTTTGGTGGTCACCTGACATCATGCCTGGGTCAACCCACCACTGAGAACAAGCTGGACACACTGTGGAGCAACTGGAAAGACAGGAGTGCACTGTCTCAGAAGTGAAAAAAAAGTGGGATAAGCCACAGAAGGGGGAGCCAAGAGAGGAGGTGGGAATTTGTTATATTAATAGGATCGCCCAGTGACTTGCTGAAGGCATGGGCACATCCGGACAGGTCTGTCACCCACTTAATGGTAATTGATTTGTGCAGGTGATAGAGAAAACATGAGAGTCCAGCTGCACAATGCATGCATGGAAGAAGATCCCAGCATGCTCAGGATTACAATATTTTTGACAGCAAAAATGCATGCAATAGCCTCCCGGGAGTGGTCTCCAGCTCGTGACTTTGCCTGTACACTATGACACTACAATGCCTATTGGCAGCCATCCCAAAATCCCTCCTTTTCCAGAAATTCAGCTCCGCACATGCCCTTGCTGTTCACTAAAAAGCAAAGCCCCTTTCCCTAGCTCTTTCCACTCTGGATGCCTCCACTTCCCACAGAGTGCCCATACCCAACCTCTGCTGACCCAGATCTCTTAAGCCATCTCAGAACTCAAATTCCCCAGTGACTCCCAGACCACAGCTCCCAGCCTCCCCCACGCCAGCTGCTGACCCCAAAGCCCCTGGGACCACAAGATTCCCATCATGTGTCCCCCATCACCTTCTCCCCAAGCCCTCATCTCCCCAGGCTTCCTCAAACGCCCAAGTACTCCCCAGCCCTGCACCCCACACTTTCCATCTCACAGCCCCCTTTCTTCCTTCTAGGGTCTACCCACATTTCCCCCTGATTCTTTCCCTTTCAAATCCTTCCTCCAACTCCCTTCACCACCCAGTCCCCCCACCTTGTCCCCTTCTCGCACCTTTGCTCACTCACCCCAAGTTTTCCCACCCCACCATCCTCCAGTATGTTCTCCCTACACACAGTCCTACCTCCCTCCATCCCTGCCACACTGCTGACAGTCCAGGTGTCCCAAGGGGACAGACCTTCAGCTTCCCCCGCAGGTTGAAACTCCAAAAGAGTTGTCTGGGATGAAATCCTCATCAGTAGTGATTTCACTGAGACTTTAGGTATCTGGAAGGCTTTTAGAAAAATAAAATCAGTAGCTTTGATATTTATCTTTTTCATGGCAGCATTTCTAAGGGACCTAACCACAGACTGCCCTCTGTGGAGTAATATTTCAACTGTAAGAGAAGGAATTGTCTCACCCAAGAACACAAAGAGAGGCCATGGCATGGCAGTATAACCTAGATCTTCAAACATACCTTGAATAAACTATGCCTGAGCATCATTTTTGGCTGCCCAAAATGAGTTCCTCACAGCCTCAAGGCTCAGCTGGGTCTTCAGCCTTTGACCGTCTTAGAAGTCCATTTTCCCCCTCAAAAAGCCGCAGTCCCTCTCTAATGCTTTGGTGCTATTTATTCTCAAACACCACGTTCTTGAGGCAGCAAAACAAGGTGGCCCCATGCAGCAGTTCCTTCCTCAGGGAGGGAAGAGCAGAGAGGGTTTATGGCTGCAGGGAAAAGGAAGCCAAGAAGGTCACTGCATACCTGGAGGACCGTGAACAAAGAAGGCACCATCTGGGCAGCCAAACTTTGTTGCTTAATGAGCAGTCACTGATCTAAAGCCCCATCATGCCACAGGCAACTTGTGTGGTTACAGGGCTTACAGGAGAGGGTTTTCCCTCCACAGACCTATATATTTCAATGGCTATGACACCCAGGAGAACTGCACTGGAATTACGTCAGTAAGAGTGCAAAGTCAGGCACTTAAACTAGGAAATATGGGGCCTAAGGTGGTCTTTGCAGCCCCAGTCATGCTGTGATACAATCCTTATTTGGACAGTGAAGTGTTATTTCTCCACCGGCCTCCTGCTCTGCTCCACAGACCCGAGAGCCCTTGTTCCCTTCACTGGTGTGTTCTGGGTCCTTGCTCCACGCCGCAGCTACTTCACACCACTCAATTCCTTCCCAGGGTGGAAGCAATAATTTTCTCATAGACTTCTCTTTGGCCTTCCCCACTCTTAAATTAGTGATTCACAGATGTTAATTATCTTATTTCCATAATGCATCCGTGGAAGGAAGGTGTATCATTAACTCCGCGTTACAGCTGGTGAGCTGAGGCAACAAAGAGATGCAGGTTAGTAGATTAATGTCCACTAATTTTGCACACCTAAGCTGAAACACTCAAGGCCTGCTTTCTCCTCACTTTGGAGGGCCTGACACTGCAAACTCCATGATGCTCTGTGTGTATCTCCCTAGACCTTAAGGCACAGGTACTGGAAAAGCATAACTTCACCACCAGCTCTCCAGCAGTCCCCCCAGCGTTAGGTTTGTTGCACGGACCATTCCCTGTTTGAGAAGGGACAGAGCTAAGACCAGCGTTGGGCTACCATGGCCAACTTTTCTTGAAACCAAGAAGGTAAGGGATATTTTGTTTGTGGGGTTGGATTGCAGAGGAGTAGTTGGCTCTGTCCCACAAATACCCGGAATAGCAATCCAGGTTTGTGGCAGACCAGGAAAAAAAAGGTGTTATGATTGGAACAGGCTCTTCTGACGTTTCTCTCCCCAACCTTTCATCCCCACTTTATTCAAATCTAGCAGTTTCCTTCGCCACTTGCTTGAGACCACAGAGAGATGCAGACTGCTTTCAGGCCTCTGGATCTGCCCAGACTGTACTTAAAACAAAAGCCAGTCCCAGCTAAGATCACGGTGTACTCACTGCAGGTAGAACCTGGGGGGGGGGGGGAGGTTGTTACCTGCTTAATCTCTACTCTACTTAACACCCACAGTCTGCAGTGTTTCAAATGTATGGCCCACTTTGGTGGAATGCTCATAAAAAATAGCACAAGTCTTTAGCAGGGCATTTTCTTGGAAGATTTCAAGTCCTCAAATGAAACCATGAAAACTCCATGGCAAAAAAAAAAAAAAAAAAACAAACCAGCAAACAAACCAGAAAATAAAAAGAAGAGAGCCTGGATATTTATCCCACAGGCAAAACAACCATAAAAAACAGCCTAGGATAAATTTATCCTAGCCTCCTTTCCGGAGATAGCTGAGCTGCTTCAGCTGAAACTTTCTCTTAGAAAGAACCAACAGCCCGAAGCGGGTGCCCAGCATGGAAAATTTCAGCTTAAACAGTTAATACTTGCTGAAGAATAAGCTCCTGGAGACAGTCTTCCATACAATGTAAGTATTGTTATTTCAGGACTCCCTATAGGACACACAGAGCCCAGAGTGCCTTTCCCTGCTGCCCCTGCCCCTGCTGCCCCTTCCCAGCCCAGCTCAGCCAGGACCAGGCTCACAGGGCCACCAGCCCAACACTGGTTTCTCACCCCAGCTGCTTTCTCCAGGGTAAAATGGCACAGTAAAACAAATACTGGGGAGTCCCTAATCCAGCACCTTCAATCCAAGCTGTGGCTCTCCCATACATACTTAAGGTTCCTTATATTTTGTACTTTTTGATGTCCTTATCCCCTGTGAGTCTGCCACATGTTTTTTTTTTAACTGGTTAATGACTTTATCCCTGAGCCGAGCACACGGTCTCCGGTCCTTAGCGAGCATCATGTGTTGGTGCCGTGGGATGTATCTTGGAAAGCTGCATTTGGATACGGTGTATCCTCCTCTTTGCAATGCCAGGGGTGTCTTGCACAAGCCTCCCTTATTCTTTTGATGGACTGTAGACAGCTTGCTCATTAGCCTAGTATCTAATTGCTTATCAGTCACACTCTCAAGCTCCTCATTACTTCACTTACACAGCTACAGTAATTAGATTTCACATTTCTTTAGACTCTCATGGCATTGTTTTAGCCTACTGAGGAGGCACTCATATATAATACACATACATTATAAGTTATCTCCTATAATTATCATATTCATTATAATATATAGCACATACATATATATATACACACATAATGCTGCTGAAGCAAACTCAAACCTCTCCAGTTCTAAGTGTCCAGGATGCTCCAGGAGCATCTCCGAATGCTTGTTTACCAGTTTTAACTTCGGCGCAGGCTTCACCCATCTGTGACCCTTCATTTAGGAACTGTGCCCGATTGCATCATTTTCTGCCTCTCACCCACCACCACCTACCTCTCCCACAAAACAAAGCTTTCAGGTCTGCTCGCTGCAGAGATGCAAATTCTTTTAGGCAGAAACAGGAATTTGATGTTTAGCAAAGCAGCAAACAGAAAAGTCGCTTGAGCCGTCAGCCCTCATTTTCAGGGATAACATAGATTTTATGCCTTTTCTTTGGTCTAATTTGATGCATTTCTTTAGCACCTGTTCTCTAAGCCTCAAGCTTTTTTTGCAAGATCATTCCACACATTTATTACTGCACTTAGAAAGCGACAATTTATTTAACTTTTCCGAACAGAATTCAGCAGACTTTGGGGCCAGATGTTTTTTTTTTTTCCTGGACATTACACGTGAAATATGTGCTGGTGTCCGTATTTCCAAGTGCAAAAACCACGGACACTGGGTGGCACGTAAAGTTGTGTACCTCTGTTTTTTAAAGCGAATTAAATAAGTGAATGCACTAGGCAGTTAAACTTGAAAAGGCAAACAGGTAATTCCCCCCAACTTGGCAACGGGCTGTATCATCAAAGGCTACGTCTGCAGAAATAAATTAAACGGAGCCAGATTATGGAGCATTTTATTCAGCATTATATATGCAGATGCAGAGACTGCAGTGGTTTCCAGATCGTCTCCTCATCCCACATTTACAGGTACAGGAGGGACAAGTGACATCTGGGGACATTTGGGCTATCTCCTAAAGACAGGCAGACACGATGCTCTGGGCTACGGCGCAGGTGCATCCCTCAGCCACAGGAAACAGCTCTGCTCTTCTCCACGCTGCCACCAGCTCTGGTCCCAGGTCACGTCACCCAGAGCCAGCATTGTGCCTCCTCAGCTAGACCCCTCCAGCCAAGCGTAAGCGGAGACAGAGCAAACGCCGCGCACGAAAGGCGGGCGGTGAGTGCAGGAACATTTTGTAGTTCTGAAGGTCAAAGTCCTGCAGAGGTTAAAGAATGGCAGGTTCAGTTCAAAAAAAAAAAAAAAAAGAAGTCCTCCCATGGCCTCCTAAGGCAGTCTGATCTAACCCTGAGCAACATCCCAAACTCATGGAATGCAGCAAAATACGCTAGTAGAAAACCTTAAAGGAAAAATCAGGAGTACCTAAATGATTTAGGAACCAAATTTCCACTGGTCCCTAAGCTTCTGAAAGGTTTAATTCTTTTTGACTCCGTATGAATACCTAAAGCCTTTCCAAATTTCTTGTGACGGGATGCGGTTGCTCTCTATCCTCCTTACTGTTGTGTGCCATTTCCCTACCTTGCTCTGCCCGGGGGCCGGCTGCACGTCAGGCAGCGACACCCTGGCAGTTATCGCAGCTAAAATAAGTCCTTGTAAGAAACGTTAAAGGTGGAGCCGGAGAGGGATGTTTAACTCTGAGCCCCACCTGCAGATAGGAAAGGGAGATGATCCCAAACTCAGGATGAAGGAGAGCGGCCTGATGGAACTCACCGCTGCTCCCCCCCATGCCTTCAGTCCCCGGGGGGGGAGGGAGGGAGGGAGGGGGTGTCCTCTGAAACACAACCATGGGCTGGGCAGGTTCCCGGCCCTTGGAGGCAGGCGGCTGAGGGAGGAGGATGCTCGCCCGCTCCCCGGGAGTGAATAGCATCCCTGCCCTGGCAGGCGGCCAAGCGCGGCAGCCGCCCGCGTCTGGGCTCTTCCCCTGCTCTCACGGCCCCCTCAAGAGAAGTGACACGAGGCACACTCTTGCTCACAGCCTGCTGCCGCTCAGGAGGCCGGGAGAAGAAGAGACTTAGTCCTTCACAGCTGGGGGGCTCTGACTTTGCAAGCCGAGGCGCGATTAAGATGGAGGACAAGGAGGGGGAAAGAGGAGGGGAAGAAGGAGAGGCGAGATGCAGGAAGGGACTCACGGCACAAGGCTGAGTCCCTGACTTTCCATCGTGTTTTTCCTCCCCCTGTTGCCACCCTTCACCGTAATCTTCCAGGAAACAACCAGGAGCAGACCAGGGCACAAACCTGCAAAGCCCACCCCAGGCTGGGAATCAGAAGCTATGGAGCTGTACCCAAGCTCATTAACTCCACGGTGACACCGGGCTAATTAGCTCAAGCATGGCATCACACTTATGCAACTTCTCCCTTTCCAAGACCTCAACAAGGATCGGCTCCCAGTGTCCCCTCCTGTCCCGTGGATGTATCGGGGAGGGAGAGGGGGGAGAGCAAGAAATCACATGTGCTGGGTCAGACTGAAAATACAGAGGCAGCAGAGAAATGGGAAGGATATTTTTATTGGCCCAGTAACAATTTATTGGCATGTGCATAACTAACCTTGTGCTCAGGTAAGGATTTGATCTTACTAGGTAGGTCATAACAGTAGGAGGGAGACAGACCCCAAGGAGTGACATGGCTGTGCCTGTTTACTGCAGCCCTGGGTGGGTGACATTTGGGGGGGGGGAGGGGCTACTGGCTGCCCAGGGGCAGCAGAAGGACATTCAGAGAGGGACTTTGCACACTAAATAGCAAGAGAGCTGCCTCTCGGAGAAACCAGTGAAGTCCATCACAACCACTCCACGTAAGTATTCGCGGAGGACTGCACATCTTCCTGGTAGCTGAGAGGTGGAGTTCTTCCACCCATTCATCATTCGTAAGAGTCTAAAATCCCAAACAGTCCTTCAAGGAGGAAAGTGTGAATGAGGCCCAGGAGGAAACGAGGAGCTGCTGGAGGAAAGCCAAATATACTAGCCTGGACACCTTCAAAGTGGTATGAAAGACATCCCAGCCCGGTGTACAGCAGCAGCCTCGGAGGGGGTTCACCAATTCACAACAGCCAGGGAAAGAAGCTGTGCAGCTCCCCACTTTAATGTCCTAGTGAACTGACCAGACCCCGAGCTACGGTGAGGGTGGGCATCTCTTTGAAAGGTCTACATCAGAGCCTGGTGTGAATAACTGCTCTGTTTCCTGCATCCGCTTATAACCAAAGGCACCGAGGCAAAATAGGCTACAAAGGACCTGAGTATTAAAGGTTGTTCCTTCTGAGGGCATCTCTGATCTCCTACCAGTCCTGGTGGGGGGCAAACAGCAGGACTTGGGCTGTCACCTGTCACACTCACCCACAGTCTGTGGTGTATTTGTCTTCACAGCACCGCTGTGAGCTACACAGGTGCTCTGCAGGTGGGTAAGGGCTGAGTCTGAGGAAGCCTCAAGCCCTCATCCGGGCTGAAATATCCCAACTCACACCCCATCCGATGGCAATTGAGTACCTAAATACCCCAGAAATCGGCGGGGCTGAGTCTCATTAGCCTGCTCCAGATGACAGAGCTGAGAACTGAACCCGGGTACCTGCCTCGTGGTTTAACAACTGAAAAGCCTCATCTATCTCTTCTGGTGAGGAAAAAGTAGAGGGTAAAGAGAGCTGGGAAAGGG
>JAOXJM010000001.1:176513376-176524300 GCA_026413425.1 Tringa solitaria
TATCTAATCTAAATCTCCCCTCTTCCAATCTAAAACCATTACCCCTTGTCCTGTCACTATGTTTCCTGACAGAGTCCCTCACCAGCTCTCCTTTTTATTCCCTGAAGGTATGCTTGCTGAGCGGGCTCCATCATCTCCCACACTGGACCAGGACTGGAATGTGAGGCCCCATGGGAGGTGGGGACAGCAGAGCATGATGAGACAGGCCAGGGGCTCCCTGAGGACATGGGAAGAGCAGGAAGGGATGCTCAGCCTGGCTGGGAGATGGGAGCCAGCCTCCAGCTGACTTTCCCTGGTCTTGTGCCCCCAGGAGACATCTCCTGCACCTCCTCAGGGGAAATTTCTACCTTTGAGCTGAAGCAGTGTCTGCAGAAAGAAAGAGGCCAGGAGGCAAATTCCTCTCAAAGTGGTCCAGGAGGAAAAGTCTTGCAAGGGATAAAACCAAGTCAGGGTCGTGCAATCAGACGAGAAAAGCTTATGTGTTAAAACCTCCTCAAGCGGCTAGAAAACCATAGAGGCAATGAGCCACTGGGCTGGGGACAGGCACACAAGGACCTGCTGTGGGTCCCCAGCCTAAAGCCACCGGCGTCCCCGGCCACCATCTCACCCTTGCATCCAGGAGACCTCCCACCCTGGCTCAGTGGCCTGGAACCAGTGCCAAATAGGCATAGCTGTACAGGATATTTCGGTGATGCTGAAAAGTTAGTCTGCAAGTTACTTCAGTTTAGTACATAATTGGAAAGTATATAATTTCAATTAATAAATAACGCCCTTTAGGGGATCTCATTACACTGTGAAGAGCATTAGCAAAACACAAGTTGTCAGTCGGTTTAGCCAGTTAACAAGCTACAAACCAGCCAACGGTCCAGGCTGAGCCAAATCAGGAAAGGGGAAGAGAAATCTCTCCTGGATTTACCTCCGATGAATGACCGTGACAGTGATTTTTTAAAGAAATGAGCATTAAAACATTCATGGACAAATGACCAAGTTTCCCCAAATCACTGAATTAAATTCAGGGGTCGCTCACCATCGGACAAACGTCCTGCCAGAAGGCACCCATTTATTTTTCATTGCTCGCTGCCTGACAAATTACTGCATTCACAAAAACTCAGTGGATTAATAAACTGATCCCACTGCTTAACTAATTGCGAAGAAAGTGATTTGAGTAGTAGTACGACGGTCATTACAAAAATATCTACTGACTTTGGAAAATTGAGGGCACAACATTTTTACCTCAGAGGGCAGCTTTATGTAGGCCACAAAGTGCCTTGGGTATTTCTTCGAGTCCTCAAGTTTATTCATGTATTATTTCCTTGGATATTCAGTATATTTTTCCAGCAGGCAAGAAACTGAGGCTTCTGTGTACGAGTTTCATCTGCTCAAAATGTGAAAAAATATAGATCCCTTTAGCACATTCTGCTACCGTAGAAGCAAAGTGTAAAAGAAAAATTCCAAATATGTAGATTTAAAAATAAAAACACAGAACTCTTTCCTCCCTAGAAGGGATTTGAAGCAAAAAAAAAAAAAACCCAAAACCCAAACCTGGGCTACAGATAGGTCTAGACTTTAATTGCGGAGCTGCCTAAGAAGAATTGTTGGCCTGGGGTCATTTTAATCAGGTTGCATGTCAGCTTGCAAAATCTCCAAATTAGCTTACAGCTCGGGGAGAGAAAGATGTTTTTCTTTCCTGAAGAACGCAAACAGATTGTTGTGACATGTTCTCAGTCATCATGACAGATCAGATCCCTGCTTTGCGCTGCGAGCCGGGAAAGAAGTCAGCCGCTTCTCCAGCTCCTTTGGAGATTTGGGCATCTCCCAATTTGTCAGAGCCGGGGATGGAGTTTATAGAAATCCTCCTGAAAGTGAAGTTTATATGCAAAGACTCTGATAAAAGAGATTGACCTTAATTGGGAAGCAAGTTTCTTTCACATTTTTTAACAACCTCCAGGCCTTCCTAGCAGTCTGATGAAAGGGAAGTTGTGAAAAGAAACAATCTGTATTTATGCAGCAGGAACTATCATATCCTGAGCTGCGCGGAGAATGACAAGGAACCGACTCATCCTTTTTAAAAAAGGATTAATTTGCCATTTTCTTCCCGAGTTTGTAAAAAGTAAGGCCGTGGGTGGATTTCAAAACAGGCTGAGTACTTTAGTTAGATTTACGGCAAGCTCTGAGCCTCTGTGAGACTCTGCACATTGCTGTGGAGCAGATGACCCGGGATGGTTTCCCTCCCAAGGTGTCCCCAGCCCATGTGTCCAATTCAGTTCCTTGGCTCTGGCACATTTGGATGCTTTTTTTCTCTTTACTTCTCCACGTTCAGGTTTTCATCTGCCTCAGTAAATGGCTCCAACGGGATCGTTGCGGGAGGAGGAAGCAAGGGGACGGGAGCTGGGGTAGTAACTGGGTTTCACCTTGATGGGCTACCAGAGGGAGAGGCAAGTGCAAATTCATGACAGCTGGCCGGTAGCGGGACACATCTCACCTAACTGGTGGCCCCCAAAGATCTCCATCTGAACCAGCAACCAGCAGTGCCTGGTCCACAGCATGAGGGAAAGAAATAGAGGTCTCCAAATGGCGATTCCTTCAATTTTTAGCTGCTGTCTCTTTCTTTTAACTAGCTAAGGTACCTTATTTAGGGAAAATGAATTTATCTGTCCCTGGTAGTGGCCGAGGGCTCAGAATTGCCTGCAGCTGGGAAAGGACACAGGCAACAGCAGGACCCCTCCCTTGCATGCCACAAACGTAGGCACATGCCCAGGCAGAGACAGACCTGGGACCCCTTTGCCAAAGCAGAAGAGAAGGAGATGTGCAATAGGCACCTGTGCCTTCACCACGAAGAAGCCACCCTGAGTAGTTGACGTAAGACTCCCCCCCCCTCCCCCCCCCAGGCCTTTAAAATTGGATGGGACAAGACAGTGGGGGGGATATCTCTGTCGGGGCAACCCTTAGCGTCAGGAGAGGAGACTGTATTTCCCCATCTTTGCTTTTTCCTCCCGGGATTCTGCAATCCGAGGGAAGTCGCAACCCTACATCTCTGGGTAGAAGCTGCCAGTTCCTTTCTCCCAAAGGAGACGCTGACAGCAGAAAAATCTTCATCTTCCCTGTTGTATGAGTTTGAGGACTTTTCTTTTTTTTTTTTTTTTTCTCCCTGGCTCCCTGCCATCAGCCCTGGTGGGACCCAGGGCAAGGCAGCAGTGCCACGCAACCCAGATGTCAGCAAACCGTTAATCCCAAGGGACAGACCCCTGGGGTGAGATTCCTGCTGCAACTTCTCCAATTAGGCGGCTTACCTCCTGCTTTGCCTCTGCTTTAGCCATTTCAGACCTAACATATTTTATTGTTCAGCCTCCTAGTTAAACGTCTGGGAAGCTCTGGCTGTAAGCATGCAGAGATTACTGGTTCAATAATAGAGTCGGCCAGGTCGGCTTTACATCTTTTTTGCTAATAAAGCTCCAAAATAAAGCTGTTGACTCTTCTTTCAGCAGCATCAGCCCCACGAGGCTCTCCCACGTCTCGCCTGGTGATTAGAGCCGAGGACTGGGAACATGGGTCTGCAGTTCAGCCCTTAATGAGCCGCCCGTTCAGCGTGTTTCACCTGGGGCTTTTGACCCCTTTGCACCCCGGCCAACTCAGCTGTAAAACCGGCTGAAGGGTGGACCTCATGGAAAGCAGTCACCGAGCCCCAGTTGAGCCTTGAGTCCGGGTCTCCTGGTTAAACACAAAATAAAAAATCAACAACAATTTGAATCTGCAGTGACCCAGCCCAAATGCCACGAGGACGTCGGGCCTTGCCACTGCAAATAGCCTCGGTCTCTGGGGTCCCCTGCCACAATGTCAGAGCAAATCCAAGTAGCGCCCCTGAGATTTGTGAAATAAAAAGGTGCTGCAGACACCAGCACAGACAAGGTAACATGGTGCCAGCTCTGGTACTCAGGTACACCAGAACCTGCAGCACCAAGCAGTGCTGCACAAACCTGCGTGGCATGCACACATCCCGGTGGGGAGGTGGTTCCCCCATCCAGGGAGAGTGTGGTCCCCGTTACTCTCCAGATCTCTGAGCTGCAAGACAGCCCACAGCCCATCCCTTCTCCAGGAAGGCTCCTCGTGGAGAAACCAGCATGAACCATGCCAAGAACTCTTTCACACCAAGACCAAAACATTTCCAACTCGTCCCACAGCCAGGATGGCTGCAGCTGCTGGCACCTCTGTTAGCACTCTGCTCAGCGTAACAGAAGGAGATGAAAGGAGGAGCTCACGTCTCACACAGCTTGTTTGCTGTGTAACACCTTCTGGGTACAATGACGATGATGAAGAGAAGTCCTGCCTCAGCCATCTGACCCTGCCCAACACACACACGTGCCTACTCACATGAAGCGTGGTGGTTCCTCTCAAAGTTGAGGCTGCAGGTCAGATTTGGAGGTGGCATAGAGGAGCCAGAGCTGCCAAGCTGGCACTTAACAGTCAAAAAGGGAGAGGCACCATCCCTTGGGATCTCAGCGGTGTGGGGTCAGCCTCACATGTGCTGCTTGTCACAGCAGCCTTAGTAAAATGGAGCGAGAAACTGTTTTCAGGCAGAGCAAGTATGGAATCTAGTCAACTGGGTCCTGTGGCAGGACCGTTCGCTCCCACACCTACTCTGCACCTCCTCATACAGTCCTCCATGGTGCAGCCATATGGAGATGAGACTCCAGAACCAGAAAGCTATTCATTGAGAATCAAGAGAAGTCCTGTGTCAACATTGTCCCACCTCACACCATGCAGACATACTGAACCAAGCAGAGGCTTGGAAAGGGACAGAGCTTGAGAACTGTCTTATAAAGCCTTCTCCATACCAGGTACCTACCACTTATAACCCCAGCTGCCCCACAGTGTGCCTTTGAAGGCATTTGGTGACTTGTAGGTGTGGAGAAGAGGCTGGTATGAAGCGTCTTCTGGCTTTGGGAAAGTGGGTATTTGCACAGTGTTTCCACTGTACAACATGCTGGGATCAGAGCGGGTGGCTGAGCGTGAGCCCAGACCTTCAGCGTACAACGGAGATCTCTGTTCTGGTGTAAGGAGCCTTTCGCTGAGGATTTTCCATCCCTTGAGGAAAACATGCCAACAGGCTTTAAATAATTAAACAAATCACATCGCAGTCAAACCCAAGTTGGTCTTTAAAATGCATTATCCCCAGAATGCGAGAGAAATGCTCATTGCTTTATGCCTTCCTCCAACCTCTTCACACATTAACTCATTCATCACATGAGGGACCACCCAGCTGCATCTCTACCACGGAGTAAAAGTCCATGCCAGTCACCTCCATCTTTAAAACCAGTATTGCCACAGCTGGGGGCCAGGTTTCTTCAGTGCCAACAAGCACAGGCAATGGGGGAACAAAGCTCTTTTCATCAGGCCAAGCTTGCACGGAAGATGTCATTCCCACAGAGCCACTTGTTGGTCTCAACTGAGAAGGGTGGGCTTCCCTTATGGCAATGAGATGCTCTGGGGCAACTGCAGCCATCTCCTTGCAGGAGGAGGGAGTCATGTGTGGTCACAAGCAGGGACAAGTTTGGTTTTCTGTGGGCAGGGACAAGGAAATCAGCTACCTTGAGCATCCCCTTTGGGCCACCAAAGCCATGTATGGTGGAGACCTTCAAAGAGAGGAAGGCAGAGAAGCTGCAAGGTGGTTCTCTCCACCTAGCAAAATACTGCAGAACATGTATCTAGTTCTCTGCAAGTTAATTCTTTTTCCTTCCCAAAACCAGCCCAAAAACTGCCTGGAGACAAGTCGTTACTGTCCCTGCCAGACTGTGCGAGGACAGGTGAGCAGCTTAAGGCAACAACCAGAAGGTCTGTCAGCAAGGAGAAACTCTTGCTGGTGAGCAGCAGAGAGAGGCCAAGCCCATCCTCAGCCCTCCCCAGCATCCCCCTATCGCGGCGGTGGGGCTGGGCTTCCCCCTGCACTCTCAGGACCCCATGGAGGACAAACTGGTGGATAGAGGCCACTGCCACCCCCTCTCCAATTAGTCTGGTTTCCTGTGGTGGTATTTTCTGGCTCCTCAGCTCTCCCCCATGCTGTGCGTGGCCCAGAGCAGAGAGGCTATAACGTGTGGAGCTTAAATTATTTGACAGTTCCCCCTTTTGGAATTAGGAAAGGCCATGGAAATGGCTGCTCATGGCACTGTGGGATAAGCCCTGAGAAACAGGGCTGTGCTGAGGGTGCTGGGGGCAGCCATGGCTGTGAGGCCCACAGCAGCCAGCTCTTCCCAGAAGCTCATCATCCCTTCTTCCACCTCACGTGGTCTCCAGGTTCACAGGCTGCCATTCCTCCCTCCATCTCTTGCTCTTCCAGGCTGTCCAAGGTCAAAGGCCCCCAGCTTTTTTGATGCTATTTCTCAAGCATTTGCTCCCTCAGCAGTCCACACCAAATACACACGAGGACCCCACTTCTCCAGGCTTATCAAATTGCATCTTCAGGAAAGGAGATCTGGCCCTAGCGAGGCCAAAATTATTATTGTTATTGTTGCTAAGAGCTTGATTTTGTAAGGAAAGACATGGAGGGAGGACAGGGAGTGCCCAGAAATGATGATTGCTCTTGGTGTCTCTCTACCCTATTTTTTATCTCTCAGGGAAATATTTATCCAAGTGGTCCATGGCTCCAGGTGAGCCATGGCACTCTCTGCTGGATCTTCCAGTGAGAACTTACCCATTTTCTCCACCATGTCCCAACCTAAGAACAGAGGTCCTCAGAGAGAATGTAGCTCTCTCAGCCTATAGTGGGGAACAGAAAGACCTTGGATAACCTGGATGGAAATGTCATAGTCTCCATAGTAATTTCTGAGGATCAGCCATCTCAAGAAAAGTGATGTGACAAAAAAAAAATAATCCATGCAGCACTAAAGTTCAGCAGAAGACATGGTTGTTTATTGGTTCTTTTACCCTCCCAGGTTTAGTTTCTTAAATGTGACATGGGGGAGGTTTTTTTGGAAGAATTATATTTTTAAAGTACAGATCTGAATCCAGGGGAAGAAGTATTATGGATTGGATCAAAAAATCCTGATGTAAGAGGCTTAATTAAAAAACAGAGCGTAGGTGAATAAGGATTAAACTTGCTGGAATCAACCCGCACAAATGTCTTACAAAGGTAATGAAGGCCAAAAAAAAATAAGCGTTCAAAATGTTGTCAGAAGGGTGAGTTAAATATACATTTCAGGAGATTCTATCTGTGAAAAACTTTCTGGTGCTGCAGGCGCCCCCAGGACAATCTCATCGGAAATATTCTCTAAAGTTCGGTCATGAAATTATTAGAACAGTGCATAGATTGAAAAAGAGAATTATATAGTTGATTCATGGATGCCTTCGGATGAGGAAGGGAAAAAAAAAAAACCCAGGCTCAGCCTTTGCTACAAAGTGAAAAGAAACTTAGCAGATTTCTCACCAAAGTGTAAAGAAGCCTCTGGGAAAGAAACAGATTGATGCTTCTAAGTTGCTTAAGATAATAGCTACCTCCAAAGCACAAAGCTGTGGATGGGGGTTAAGAAAGAAAGTAGCCTATGAGCAATTTACACAGAATAGCTACAGAAGAGACCCCATCGTTAGAGGTAGGAATGAAAGCATGTAATGACAACTAGTTATTTTATTTTATTTCTTTAATTCAAGGAAAACAGAAGGCACAGCCACTAGCTAAATTAAGAAGAATAAGATGAAGACATATGGATAGATGGGATTCAGCCCTGGGGAAAAACAAATCAGCCTTTAGTGTCCTGGGGTGAGGAAGAGCAAACCGTGATGGGCCATATGTCCTCACTCGACCACAGGAGAGAAGAAGGAGGATTCAGGATGAGCAAAGTCCTGCATCGAGCACATTTCGGGCCATCCCTTCAAGTGGGGTCACATGACATCCTGCTGGGGATGCACCCCAAATGGGGATGCCCATTTTCTCCAAAGAGTAGCATCAGAGCAGGGGATGCTACTGGGCTCTCCAGGGAGAATTTCACAGCCTATCAGGAAAAACAATGGTTTTGCTCTTTGAAATTTCGTGTGTTGCTAGTCAAAGAAGGAAAGACGGTGGCAGCACACCCTGTGCAAGGGGCAGGGGGTGAGAGGAGGAGAAGTGAGCATCCCGGGGGCACCACAACATCCAGTGATGATGACATACGTAGGTGGCTTTTCATCCTTTGGTCTCACTGCCAGTAAGAATCCTTAGAGTTTCTCGAAATCCTCAGGCTGTCACGGGTCAGATACCAAAGCCAAAATTCTCTTTTTCTGTAGGTCTTTTTCCCCAAATGACCTCAGTTATTTTGAAGAGACATCAAGTAAGTGAGACCTGAATCATCATGAAGTTACAGTGGTGTAAAACCATGGAAAAGCAGAGCAGTCAATCAGGTGCCAGGTCTCAGTTGCCCTCACTAATTTCTGTTCAGGCCATTGTGGGTTTCAAATAGCTATTTGGGACACTTAGAAAACTAATATAAAATGCATAAGGCACCACAAGAGTCTTACAGAAAGGCGCACAGCATCTCCAAATCCTTCTCATTTTTAATATTTCCATTTCTCCTCCTAAACTTTTTCTTTAAACTGGAAAATAATGAGAAAATGTGCTTCCTTGAGACAAGCTGGTACTATCAGCTAAGCAACCTCACATTCATCGTAGCACTCCAAGTACTCTGGAATGCTTTTCAGCCCAAAGGATAATAGTATTAGACGACCAGAAAGGCTGTCCTGTAAAAGACTATTATTATGATTTCCAGTCTCAGAAGTTGGCTTAATCCAGCTGAGCACACACATGTTATTTAGAGAGGAGACTGAGCTCAGACACTAGTATCATCGTCATCTTTATTGCAAATGAAGAATTCAGCCGGTGAAAGGCAAGTCACGTTGGTTTTTTTGTCCTAAGCCCTGCAAACACTGGCTGTTGCCCTCGTCTTTGCCCACCGCGGCGAGCGTCTGGAGCTGCTGAATGCTGGGCTGTTTGTTCAGATTTGCATCCGTCTAAAAAAACCCCTGTTTTCTCTCTTGTCACCTAATCAATCAAACGGCAAAAGATGCGCTCCCCGCACCCTCCAAGGAAAACAGACACATCCCCACACAAAAGGCAAAGCATGAACACAGAGGTTAAACTAGAGGTGGTAAGCCGCAAATTGTGTAAGGGGGGCATTTTTTTCCCTCTTCTGTCTGCTTGAAATTTCATGCTGCTTTCCCTCTGCCTGTGGAACAAAGGAAGAAGAAGCAGTGATGCTCTGAGTTGGGGGGAAAAAAATATCTGGCATTGGTGTCTGCATGAGAAAAAAGAATGTTTGGAGGGATTACTCGAGGGATTTGCACCTTGAGTTGAGAAGGAAACGCTTCACAGCTTCTCTCCCAGGGTTTGGGCAGAAAGTCTCCCTCCTGAAGGACAAGTTCTCCCACCCACATCTCCCCACGTGAGCAGGACCCATCCCATACTCCAGCTCACCGAGGACCAGCAGCCAGGTGTCCATCCCTGCAGATCGGCTGGTGGCTGGGACCACGGCTTGGGATCATGAGTCTGCCCAAGCCAAAACCTGCCAGGGCCACCGCTGCCCCACCAGTCAGCTGGGGGTGAGCCCTCCCACCCCATCCTTCACCCTCCATGGGATGATATGGCTCTTCACCACACGCTGCCCTCACAGTATCTGGAGTGAAGGTACCTCTGCAAATACCCAGCAGAAATGTACTCATTACACCTACTCGTTCTCACACTGACACTGTCTCTGCTAACACTCCTTCTCCACACCGTGCCCTTGGCCACCCTTTTGCTAGCCAAAGTGGCATAGCCTCCATCCATCCTTCCACTGGCAGCCCAGGGAAGGAGCCATCAGGTGCTCGGATGGATACCAGGATGGGGGGACAGCTGCTCCCTCACCTCAGCTGCAGGGAAGCAGCTCAAAGGAGCCAAACCCCAGCGAGCAGCAGCTCATCCCGGGCAAGCGCTCCCTCCCTGGCACATTTTCCCAGGGGAGACGAGCACAGGGGCCTTAAAATAAATCTGTCTTTTTAAAGCAGCGATGCTAAATGGAGGTTTGAGATCAAAGGCTGGGATTCTCACATTTTGCCAAGACAGACATATCCATTCACGAGATTTTGGGTGTAACAAAATACTTGCTAATGAAGAGGATCATAATCTTATTATTAGCCCCAACCTACAACAGTATGTCATTCGAGAGCAGGGCTAGAATATGCCCTAGTTTAGGAAGTTGCACAGTAGGCTTCGTTTTTGATTTAATGAGCTGTGATTGTGTTTATTTTCGGCAGCAATTATGCCCGTTAAATTTTTGTTTAGGGTCTGATCGTCAACGACAGTCATCGACAGGAAGGATGAATTTGGGTTGAAGGGAAGGGAAATGGGGAGAGGGTCTCTGGGATTCGGTCCCTGAGCAGACAGATGTGAGGTGATCAGCGAGGCCTGAGTTTTCTCCACTTTTGTGTTGCTTGATGATGGTTTTTAAGCTACTGGTCCCCATCAGTGAGGGGATTTAGACATGAGAAACAGCAAAGACTTCTGCAGTTATGGAGTGGAACACAGAGGAAAATGTAGGAAATCAACTGGAGGGATCAAACCTGCCCCTTCGTTGCACAAAGAGCTGGGACAAGCCACAGTGGGACAGCACCATCGCCTGGCCTCTGCTGTCAAGATCCCAGAAGGTTTAAGATGGGGAGACACATCAGCAGTGTGCTACAACTGAGCATGACCTGCCAAAACGGCCAGACAAGCAAAATGGAGAAGAGAGAGGAAGAGAAATACAACCAGAGATGCATATTGTGAAAAAAAAAATTGCTACAGCAGAGCTGGTTGGCGTAGGCACTGCTCCAGTGTGAGGTGGAGCTCCACATGGCAGGGTATTCCCAGTATTCCCAGTACAGATTAGGAGCTGACCTGCTGGAAAGCAGCTCTGCAGGGAGGGACCTGGGAGTCCTGGTGGACAAC
>JAOXJM010000001.1:176545774-176556609 GCA_026413425.1 Tringa solitaria
CCAACTTAGTGTCATCTGCGAACTTACTGAGGGTGCACTCAATCCCCTCATCCAGGTCATTGATAAAGATGTTAAAGAGAACGGGTCCCAGCACCGAGCCCTGGGGGACCCCGCTCGTAATGACATTTACTATTTCACGTTTCAGCAACTGGAAGGCGAAGGGATGGCTTTTGACCCCATGCTGGACCACCTGGGCGTGTGCTGCATCGAATGCAGGCGGAGTTACACGCAGTGCCAGAGGATCTGCGAGCCCCTCATGGGCTACTACCCCTGGCCTTACAACTACCAGGGCTGTCGCACCGCCTGCCGAATCATCATGCCCTGCAGCTGGTGGGTCGCTCGCATCATGGGTGTCGTCTGAGGTGGGGGTGGGGGGTTGGAAAAAGCATCCCGGATCCCTGACAAAACAAACGGGAAATGCAACGACAAACTGGTAACGGCCTACAGCCAAAGCAGCAGTACCAACCCCGGCTTTTAAACAAAACAAAAAAATCCAAAGCGTGTGTGTTACTGCACCGAAAGCCAAGACAGGTATTCTAACTGAAAACAAAATTTTAAGTTAACGTTCCATTAGTTTTACAAGTGACAAGGGTGTACTAGCACTTACTGAATTCGAAACCTAAGACATCCCCCCAAAAAGACACTACGAAAACTTTGCTCGCCAACTGGTTTAGCAGTCCAGAAGCTTGCTCGTAAATCCAAATTCAGCCTTTCATAACAAACTCCTCCCTTTCCAAGCTAGATGTGAAAATTTACGTCCAATTAGGCGACTAGCTCAACTCGTACGCTTGGGAGTAGCTTTCATCCGTGTAGCTTACTTAAATAAATCCCAAGTTAAGTTGCTCCCCGTTGCTATCCATACCGAGTTGCCAGGTCATTATGAATGGTTATAACCCAATTACAGCATACCTTTCCCACAAAGCTGCTCCAGGGGACGCGGGAGAGCGCATATTGTGCTGAATCGGAAACAAGCGGCAGGGAAAGGGGGCTGCGGAAGGGGAATGTGCGGGGCCGCAGAATCAAAACCCTTCGCACAGCCCAGCATCAAAGAAACCCCAGCACCAAGAATCTTGTATCCACGACACCGCTGTAGTGTCTAACAAGTATCTGCTACCCAGCTACTACGGCAAAAGTATTTACAGGCAGTTGCAGACCAAAGAGTCTCAAGACCCTTCAGAATCTGCAACAGCCACCGTATTTATAAATCCTTGAACTAGACACTTTTGACATGAGATTACAACCCCTCTTTATTCCACATGGATAGCAGCCACCCATTCTAGCTCCTTGAGCTTCGCTGAAGCCAACCTCCCTTCCCTGCAAGAGAAACTGCTTACCAGTAAGGAGGGAAAAAAAAAAACAGAAAGAGGAAAAAAAGAAAAAGGTTTATAACCTCACCCTTTTTTGCTTACTTGCAAAACTCTGTAATTACTGGGATTGATCCTATTACATATTAAATCTCTAAGGAAGGTACTAAGCTGAAACACAAAGATGGAATGACTTAGGATTCCTAGCCTTGATAAACCAAGACCAGAGTATCACACTGCCTCCATCCATACGATACATCTTGAACTCCACCATGGAGTTCATGGAGCCATCTACATGGGCTTTAAACACAGAATGGTCCAATTTTTCTTAAAGTTTTCTGGGGCATTCATTTTTGTGACTAAACACCTCTTGAGATGTTGCAAGCCTCGTAATGTTATTAACACCGCATGACACACAGAAAAGAGGAATTAATTTGACATAATCATGGCTTAAAGAAAATAAAGACAACCTCATGTGGAATGCTAAACTGCATATCTAAAAAGCAAAGTGTTAAATGAGAATGAGATGAGAATAGAATTCAGTATTTTGCTCTATTGTAGTGTTTTTCTGAATATAAGCTTCACCTTCCCTTAATCTGAAGAACAGACTTGCTTTGAAATACTTAAATTAAAAACTTCTTAAAGTGGGATTTCAAGGCCTGTTAAATTTGAGTTTCTGCTTTTTAAAATGAAAATGACCTTGATCATTACGTTGTTTTAGAAGTACATCATTCATATGCTTAGAAAAGTTGGGTTTCCTTTTGTTTTGGTTTGTGTATTTTTGGTTTGTTTTTGTTTGTTTTTTTTTTTTACTGCAGATTAAACAAACATTAAAGAATGGCAGTTGCCTTCTGTGCTTTTTTCGATGCCCTAGTGGTACCTTTCTGTACGTGTTCCAGAACTGGCTGGGGAGGGAAACAAGGGGGTCAGGAAGTGAAACATGGAAAGCAAAGAGGAGGAAACGTAACTGCATATATATATATGAACTAGACTGTTGCTGTCTTTTGCGTCTAAGGCCATCCTGAGGCAACCCATGATTTGCTTCTTCCCGCATCCGGGGGGGTAAAAAAAAACCCCCAAAGTCTTCAGAAGATGCTAAAAACACAATTGTGGAGGTGGTTTCCATGTCTACACGTTCTTAACAAAATTAACCTTTCCTAAACAAAAGCTTGTATCAGTTGTTTTTTTTTCTATAGGCAGTCACAAAGCATGTAAGAAGTAAAAAAAAAAAAAAGCATCCTACACGTGGATGCGTTAAACTGTCACAATAGAGCGTGTATGTCCTGAAAATTCTTTTGCCAAGAAAGCCCTGGTGATCAGACGAGAAGCAGACACACGACTGACACGGTCTGTGACTAGTAAAATTGCTGGAACTACAATATTGCCCGAAGTACAACACAGAGGGCACAAAATTTATCCATTCCCAAAAGAAATGCAACAAAATGCCTTCCTCAGCTCACGCTTCAAACAAGCAAATTTCTATTTACCTACATATTGCATTCAAAGAAGAAGAAGAAGAAAAAAAAATCTCTTGCTGCAGCAAGGTTGAAAAATCTTACTTAAGCACAATATCTCATTTTGAAGGAAACGTTCTGAGGCAACGTAGGAATGATAATATAAAGGTAATGATCCAACGGTACGGAAAGACACGGCAGTATTTCCCAGAGTGGTGGCTCAGCCTTCAGTTCCAGCTCTCCACAGCCATCCCACTCACCCCTGCACAGCATTTACTACCAACCTTAAAGACAAGTTTTCCACCACCACCACCACCACCACGATACCTTGCACACTAAAGAGGTTACAACACGTCTGCATTTGGGCAGGTGGGGAAAGGGGATGTTCCCAGAATCCAACCCCTTGCTAGCAAAAATCAGTTCAAACCCTTCCTTTGGCCACAATTTAGGGGAGGAGGGAAGAAAGAGGGATGAGCTTGTCACCAACAGTGTTTCCCAACCACAGGCGGGGGGATGTTAGAGCACCATAATTCTAATACTGTCCTTAAATTTAATTACCCATGCGATTGCTTACTAGGAGGATTAGGACGGCAGAGCAGATGAAAGCAGAAAAAGGGGATAAATACAGGCTGCTGGAAAAGAGAAGGAAAACAGCCCACAAAGCCATAGGGTTAGAAAGCCTGAAAGCCAGTGATGGGAAGGCAGGAGGAGTCTCTCTTCTGCACCTACAGCCCCCTTTCTCCCCGCCCCCCCCCCCAAACAAGGAATGAACCCCACTCTCTCTCTTTTGTCCTTTTTGATGTGGGAATCCTCCTCCACTTTTATCTAAACGGAGAAAGTAAGATGCAGCTGGGGGGCACAGAAGGAGGGAGATCTGTCTTCTGCTTTCCATGTAAGACTTCACCCCTGCTGCAGCACGAATAAATTCCAAGAAAGTTTCAGTGGAGAACAGACTGATCGCTTGTTCCATGCAGGGGGAAAAGACAAAAGAAAAAAAAAAAAAAAGATGTAGAGAAGCATAAAACTACAGTTGGCAAAGAACAGATTGTTGATTGGCACATTGGGGTGGAACAGAATCTCTGCTCAGAAAGGGCAAAAGTCAGAGTGAACCAGCAGCACCATCATCTCCTGCTTCTGAGAGGCTCAACTGATCTTTTACAAACACTGCACGTATACCGAAGAAGAGTGAGGCAGCCCTAAGCTACAACAGACAGGCATTTTCTACGACCCCCAGAACAGGAGCAGAGAGTAATCCCATCTGTGATATTAAATGGGAAAGCTACTATTCCCTCTTGCTGCCCCGTTCCCATATCTGCAACAAGACTACATATCAGAGCACTGAGGTGAAAACTGTCTGGGTCATGTACACAGTTACACCTACAGATGACCAGGTGGCTTAGGAAAAAAACAAAACAAAACAAAACAAAACAACAAAAAAAACCAAACCAAAACCCAACTCTCAAGAGAAGTTTCAACACAATTAAAACATCATCCCCTGTCCTCGCAGGCAGTTCTCTGCCTCCAGCCAACTCATCGCCAGTCCTGCCACAAATTCCACTCACCCTCTCTAGTCCCGAAGGGAATTCCCTTTGTCACCGGTAGCCCCCACAGCCTCTGTTCAACCTCCAAGCTCCCTGCTAGCTTTTTCTTGACCTACGGCTTCTGGAACCATTCCTCGCCTGTGTTTTGCCAAGAACAAAACATACACTGCTCACAAAGTTCATGAAGCACCTTCGCACCAACTTTATAGGGAAATTTTGCCTACTGCTTTAATCCAAACCCTTCCCACCAGAAAAAAACCCAACCCCATCCCCAACCTCCCCCCCAACTCCTCCCCCCATAAGACAACAAGGGCTGCCCATTACTGGTTCACCCAAGTTCTAAGGTGGAACACGCACAGATTATCTGTCAGTGCTCAGAAACACCCTGGAATTATGTTTAGACCTGCCAACTTGGCTTGCAGGATAGAGATGGACAGGGAGGTCCACCACTTGATTGCTACAAGTTTTAGCCTGAAGCTAAAGCATTACACTTGCATTACACATGCCTCAAGAGTACATAAGCAGCAATGCATTTTATTTTACTTTTTGCCTTAAGCCAAGTGAATCGAATCCTGAAGCAGTGAAACGGTACCCACTTAATGCACGAATACACCGTGCTTATCTGACGAAATAGTCCCATGGTCCTTCTGTAAGTGAAAGTAGCCAGAGGAACCCCTACTGTGCTCTCTTCAGTAAGTAAGAGCAACCTGATTGGCAGAAAACATCCTCAAATTACTTTTTCATTTCTATTTAAGAGATTTTTATCTAGACTTTTCCCACAGCAAGTCTTTGGTAAGAGCTGCTAAGTGCTCCGAATGACATTTATAAAGCAGGGCTGGCCACCAGACAAGAACCCAATTTTGTGACAAAAGCGAAGCGCTCAGACATTTGTCTTCTTTCTACACTAGAAAGGAAGAAATGCCTTTCAGAGCATAAATAAAAAGCAGCAAAGCACTTATCCAGGAGAATCGAGTTCCAGTCCCTGTTCCAAATCAAGTCAGCTTCAATGTTATCATCCCATACGGATGGCAAAGGCTCTAGACACTGAGCAACCAGCAACTCGGAATTCTCCAAAGGGCAAGAAATTCCCCACTGAATCTAACAAACCTTCACTGAAATATGCCCCAAGTATACCCTTGGACAAAATCTTCCAAGAAGCAGACGTTGCTCAGTAAGAGGGAAGAGGTAAAGGCACAAAAACCTTCCTGAATTCAAGACATCTCCCTTCATCTCATTCAAAGCCCGGGGTAACATTCAGTTCTGAAGGTCATCAAATTCGAGCTTTGGAAAACATGAGTCTATTCTGGGGGGAAAAAAAAAAGTGACTCAAAAAGACATCACTGCCCAGGCTCACACCATAGGATAACCGTGATCTAAGTGCATCAAGAAACTGCAGCGATGTCAAGACTGTAGCCATAGTCTACAGCTGCCAAGCATGACATTCTGAAGTTCGCAGATATGACATACATCCCAAAACAAGCTCTCTTTTTAAGATCTGTGAGATTTCAAGATCATGCTATTTATCTACTGCACAGGCATAGTAACAATACTAAGAGAAAAAAACCCCACTGCACTTCCCCATCATCACTTCAAAACTTTCCTAGTCCTCAGGAGGAACAGAATACATCCTTTCTTCCTCCTCGTTAGTTTTCAATCATCTTTTACATATATTGCTGTAACAGCTGCAGACTTCACTTGTCCTATTAAAATGCCTGTTCTAATAGCCTTCATATTTTACCAAGCTAATCACATTTTCCCTGTAGTAAAATAACACACCAAATACAAAGAAAACAGAACAAACAATCTGGAAAAGCCTACATAGTTAGGAAGGCAAGGAAAAGTAGCAAACTCAAAGCAGCATCCGATGGTTAAGCAAGGAATGAAGTGGCTTTCAGGGGGCTGCCAACACTTGCAATTCACAGGGGTTTTCTAGAATCTCAGGATATTCAGGTAGCTCTCTGAATTCCCAAGAGACAGCGGTGTGTGGACCAGGCATGTTTACCACAATTTTCTAAGTTCATATTCCCTTCACAGCATTACAGAATGGTTGAGGGTTGGAAAGGACCTCCGGAAGTCATCTTGTCCAACCCTCCCTGCTCAAGCGGGGCCACCTAGAACCAGGTGTCCAGGACCATATCCAGATGGCTTTTGAGCATCTATGAGCCCTGCAGACTTGTATCCAAGCACAGAGACTATTTCTTACATTTCTCAGTTCTTTTTCTATGAATACTGTTACTTAACATTTCATCATGATGGAAAAGTTGAACTGAAGGAAACAAGGAGACATGGGTGTTTTTCTAAAATATAAAGAGTTTCCAATATTCTGAAATAACAGAACTTAAAGTAACTGCTTGCTATCTTTGATTTCGAGCAATTGCAATAAATCCCTCCTTTTTTGAATATAGAAGTCAGGCAAAGGACCCACTTCTCTGCAGAAATTTCCAGCCACATCTGACTTTCTCCCTTCCATCACATATGAGCGCAGTTCAACCTACCACCCAGGTGGAAGGATCCCATAATTAGAAATTTCATGTCTGCCACAAGAGTAGAAATCTCATCCTCTTCACTGAATGCAAGTTTTGCTCCTACACTCGCCAGTTGCTTTTTTTTTTTAAAAGCAGCGTATCCACATCCTTACCTACATGTGCGATTTCCCATTGAAAAGTGATTCCCTCATTGAAAAACAAGATTACCAAAAATGAAATGAAGCGGATTCTGTATAGAAAAAGTTATATTTACACTTTTATTTAGCAGAGTTAAAGAGCAAACAATTTTAACACTGTTGTTGAAAAGTGTTTTTACCCAAAGTTGCCAAGATCTAATAAGTTATTGAACAGAAATATTGGGCGTAAGGCAATAAATCCTGACCAGCCCATGAGAGATCACCCCATCCCCAAAGAGCAGAGCTGATAAAGGCGGTAGAAAATTTAGACTGTGATTGACTCAATTTCCAAAAATTAGACAGAGATGATGAAAACAGGGTTCCACTCTTGAGTATATCTTTAACATCTGCAGATGAAGGAATTCCTAAAGCACGCAAAATGCAAAGACAATTCCTGTTTCCAAGGGAACATTCAGTGCTTTGAATCCAAGAACGCTATGTCCACACACAGTGGTCAGTACATGACTATGGCAACACATAGATGGTAAAAGATTAAAAACAGGATTAGAATTTTTTCCATTCCATATCATCAGGAGGATTTACTTCGACCTTCCTTTTACCAACATCAGACCAGTTGGTGCTCAGAACTGTGCCTCCAGACTCCATCTGCAATACAAGAGAAAGCTTGTTTAGTTTGCTAGAAGAATTCTAGCAACATAAAAGCCACATTTCTTATAGCAGATTAACAAATTCTGAAGAAAAGTGAAGAATTTAGCTTCGCATAGAAGCAGGTTACACAGAGATTCTGTGTATATATAGAATAAAATCTGACAAAGCCATTATTCAATAATCTTCAGCCCAACAACACTTTTATCAGTACTGGACACAATGGTATGTTACTTCGTTGACTAGAAGCTTTTAGAAGGTCAGTCAGGTTCTTGCGTTTAAGAGCTACAAATAAAAAGAACCAGATATAAACAATTAAAAGGAATTTGATCCTTTCACTCATGGCAACTCTTCAAGCTTTGGATGAACCAAAACCTGTATTTCCTTTGATAGCACTGATTGAAACAAAGAGACCATTGACAAAACATTAGTTTCACTAAGGGACGAACTTGGGACTTACAGAGTCACATTCGTTAGTGTACAACATCACAGCTTTCAGTGAGACTCATTATACCAATACCTCCGACAGAATCACTGCCATTCATTATAGGCCCAAGATTTTGGTAGCCAGAGGCTTCCTGGTTCATGCAAAAGCTTAGTAAATCGTTTCACTGTGCAGTTACACATTTCTTCAGAGAAAAAAGATGAAGACTTACAAACGATTTGTTCATGGCACGTTTCACTTCATCTGTACCATCTGAATAAATTTGCTGGAAGAGTTTATTTAAAGCAGCATCTCCTTCTAACTTCTCATTCTTCTCCTCTTCTTTGATTTCAACTACCAGTTTGTCCCAGTTCCTCGTATAGTGAGAGGATGATGGATATAAGTGCTGGGTATCTGAAAACAGGAGTGTTAGTTAACTAAGCATTTTCTCACCACTTTCAGAGCAGCAGAGAACACACACACACATATATGTATATGATGAATCAGATACAATAACAGAACATGAATCTGAAAATGGAAATGGATTCTTCCTTATTGATATAAGCATTGCAGTAACAAAAATAAAGGCAACTAAGAAATGCCAGAGATGACATTGAGCAGCAGCAAAAGTTTACATTTAAGTACAGAGTTACATAATTTAGTTATCCAACATAGTGCTGCATAATAGCAACACAAATAATTGAAGTCAAAACAAGGAAGATGTAGTAACAAAAAAAAAAGGCAGCAAGGAGCCTAGAGCTATAGGAAAATTTGAGTTAAATTTTAAATTTCAAAAGATATCTGAAATCAATAAACCAGGAAGTTTAAATTCTCTCAAGGATAAACTGTTAATCTGTCTTGAAAAACTGCAGAAGTATTACTTTTCAAGAGACATGAAATACTGAAGTAAATAATAATTAATTATTAAGCAACAATAGAGGTGTAACAATGCACAGAACTGCAAAACAGTGACCAAAACAGTCAGATAAGCCAAGAGGAATTAATGAGCTCATATCCTTAACGATCCATCAGATTAATAGAAGTTATGACTAAATTTAATACTTAAGTTTTAGTAATGCCCTCCAGACTTTTACTGTCAATTCTTGGCAGTAAAAACAAGACTATTAAGCTTTTCATTGTAAACATGAAGCTGTGATTTTGTTAACAATATTTAACACAAAAAATATCATTAATAACTGTAAGTAACTTAATACAAATAAGCCATTTAATACTTAATAATTCAGAGAACAAACCTGGTGTAAATTGCTTTAATTTAGGAGAATCTCCCTGCCCCTCCAGCTTCTCCCATCTTACAGCCTCTGGCTTCTTCATCTTTATCTCAATCTATAGAACATAAGACAAAGAACAAATTAATCCAGATGGCAAAGAGTTCTGCCAAACAGGCTTGAATTAGTTGGATCCTGTAGCAATAGGAAAATCAAGTTTCTTTCAGAAACACAGACTTAAATATGAAGCCTGTATTTTTACAAAATTTACCTACTTTACAAGATGAAGTTATGTGACTTCAAGTCACAGGTCATCTAAGCTCTTACGTGGCTGCAAAGTTCTCGTAGCAGACTTTTACCCTTTTTTTTTTTAGTACCACTTACTTGCTTTTGCTAAGTATTCACTTGGTTCTTTTTGTAAATTATGGTATCCCAAAAGTAACGATTGGCCCCAACATCTCTACGCTGCCAGGCACCAAGGTATTATCTTTCAGGCACCCCTTTCTTGCCAGTCAGCTCTAATAATTAAATAGTACTTTTGAAGGACTGCAAAATCCAACTTTATCTAGGTTTACATCTCATCCACCAAAAAAATTCATATTTTATGTGCAGTACATAAACCAGAGAAACATCCTGGGACTATGCAGCTCTTCCCACTGGAGAAATTCAGAAGCTGTACTCATTTGGTTCAATGAACACACACTGCTACAGAGAAAACTGTCTAGTATTCATTGACAAAACTGGCAATTAAAAATGGATATGGTTGCAATTATCATAGGAGAAACAAAATTAAGTGAAGTATGTCATGCCCTATTCACAGCTGCACATAATCCCCTTAGACAACCATATTGAAATGTTTTTTTTCGTAATTAACCTTATCCTTTGGTTGCAGGGTTACAAAGTTGCAAAACAATGTCTGCAAAACAAGGACTGTCTAATGTCACTGCAAACAACAAATTCACTTAAGAAAATGTCACAAAGTCCGTATGATGCTATTAATTAACTGAAATCAGTGCTTGCTAAACTTCAGCAGTTCCTTATTTGTGAACAACTCAGCAGAAGCAAGTTCTTCGTTCTACCTAAAGCCACTATAACCTGGGGATCCCTGCAGACCCAAGAACAAAGGCACCACTGTAAAAGCTAACCCCAGGGATCCTCACAGCAAGCTCCTTGCACGGCATCATGTTGATCCGAAATTTGAACTTTATTTAATCCATTCTTCAAATCAGTCACTGGTAAGCAACAGGCTGAGATACCTTACAACAACAAAAAGTTTAAGAAATAAGGCATGGAATGCCCTTGAAGGCAGGGGAGAGTTTCAGTAAGTTTCTAAGCCCAGCACCCACACATATTTGACTTCCCACTCCCCGTGTCTGTTGGATTTCCAGTGTTTTTAGCAACTTTACAAGTAACAAATTAAGCATCGGGGTATCAGATTTTAAAATACTACAAGTCACAGAACCAAAAATAAGCAAATAAAATACTGTATTACTCTAGTTGCTCAACCTACTGTCCCTAAAGAAGGCCTGTATTCCAGAGTTTAACGTCGCAATCTGTAAGGATGCAGCGATTTCTGCTGAACCTATGCAAAAGAAGCATTCAAACCGTGCCAATGATT
>JAOXJM010000001.1:176590951-176606134 GCA_026413425.1 Tringa solitaria
AGCCTTCTCTTCTCCAGGCTGAACAACCCCAGCTCTCTCAGCCTGTCTTCTTAGGTGAAGTGCTCCATCCCTCTGATCATTCTTGTGGCCCTCCGCTGGACCCATTCACACGTGAACCCTTCTGCTAAAAGTTATAGTTTAACTCTAGTTCTGCTGATAACAGCAAGACAAGTATGTTAATGTATATACCTATATTGTAATACAAGTATATTATACATACCTATATACACAAGTATATTATACATACCTATATTATATAGAGTTATAATGTGTACTGTTCAATGTCATTTTTGACATGTATTATGTGGATGATGGGACAGAATGTGCTTTCAAGTAGTTCACAGATTGTATCAAACCGAGAATAGAGGTGGATATGCTGGAGAGTATGGCTGCTTTTCAGAGGGACATCTTGACGTGTTGGAGAAATGGATTTACAGGAACATCATGAGTTAAACAAAAGAAAATGCTAAGCCTTGCATGTGGGAAGGAATGATCCCATGCAACAGTTCAGGCTGGGGACCAACTGGCTAGCTTTGCAGAAAAGGACCTGGGATTCCTGGTGAACGATAATTTGAACATGTCCCAGAAATGTGCCCTTGCATCACAGAAGGCCAATGACATCCTGGGCAGCATAATTAAGACTGTGGCCAGAAGACTGTGAAAAGTCATTGTTCTGCTCTATTTGGCACTTTTGAGACCCCATGTGCAGTGTTGTGTCTGAGTTCTCTATGACAAGAAAGACTCCAGCAAATTGGAGTGATTCCATTGAATGCCACCAAGGTTGGAGAGGGATAGAGAAAGGATGTACAAGTTGTTGCTGAGGGAAAAGATCTTGTTCAGCCTTCAGAAGAGAAGGCAAAAGGGAGACCTCACTGCTGCCTTCAACTACTTCATGTAGACATGAAGCCAGGTTCTTCTTGGGGGTGCAGAGGGAGAGGACAAGGCACAACAGATATGAGTTGCAATACAACGAAATTCCTGTTGGATTTTATGAAAATAATATTGCCATGAGAGTGTTCACACAGGTTGCTCAAAGAGGCTGTGAACCCTTTGTCCTTGAAGGTGTTCAGGGCTCAAGTGGACACAAACATAAGCAATCTGATTTACTTGATCCTACTTAAGAAAGGAGTTGGATTAGATGACTTCTGGAGGTCTCTTCCAACCTAAACTATTTTGCTGATATGTGATTCTGTGATTATACAGTGTTACACAGGTCAGTTAGTGTGGAATTAGAATGCAAAAGTCACTTGTTGATCTTAGTAAGTGATATAAACAGAAACTGTTTCACTTCCGAGAGAACTCTTGTGGTTAGTTACTCTGTCTTAAATAACTAAGCTAGTATTTGGTAAAGAGAAGCACAGTACAGCTCTCTTACAGGAGTTAGCTGGTCACTGCAAAACAAGATTGTCTTACTCTTAACTATTAATTTGTTTGTCCAAAGACTTTTTTTTCCATCTCAATTCTGCAGGTATGTATGTATTTAGCAAACTTCACTTTCACTGAAATACAGCTCACTATTTGTGATAGCAAATTGAAAAATATTTGAAAGTACAGGTGCTTTAAGAAAGGACTTGCCCTTTATATTTGCACACTGAGCTTAACACAACAGGCTTCAGGATATGAGCAGTATCTCTGCTGTGATCCAAGTGATAACCTGATTAAATAGAGAAAAGAGAAGTGAATTGAAAGCATTACAGAATACCAGCAAGCTGTGTTCAGACATAGAATTTTACATTCTTTTTAGAACATGAAGGGAAAGATGTATCAGGCAACATTATGTGTCTTAGCCATTAAATATAGTTTTTATTACTTTCTTGAAATGCACTGGTCAGGAGAGCAGACAAAGATGGGAGCAAAGAGCTTTCTTCATTTTTCAGAGGGCAGAAGAACCAACAGTTCTTCAGGTATAGCCATCAAGAGGATGGTAAGTACATCTCGATCTCTAAGTCCTTTGAGGACCATAAATGATTTTTTTCAGTCAACAGCCAAACAGAAAAATAAACAGGAAATAGACTTAATTTTTTTAAAAAAAATCTTCTTTTATAGTCACAATAAAAAAATAAACCCTTTTCTCAGTGGGCTATAACACTTGATGCCAAATGCAATTATGTTATTTTTCAAAAACGTATTTAACTCAAATTTAATACAAGTGAAATGGAAGAAGAAATGTCTCATTTTATAATGATGTATTTTGGATTTTTTGCTCCTTTTCTTATGGTTTACTATTTTCTAATTTCAACTCATATTTAGAAAACCTGTTGGTCGATCCTAAAGTGTAGTTTTCTGTAAAGAAATAAATTACACCAAAATCATTGCTTTGCCTTTGTTTCAGCTTTGCAAGGGCTTTTAAACTCTTTTTTTTGTTTGGTTTTTTTTTTTTTTTTTGTTCGGCTGACCTGACATCAGCCAGTAAATAATCCTGGATAAGTGAGCTATTTTACTGTCATTTCTGTAGCTAATAGAGAGAATGAAAGTTAGTTATGCAGATCTGACTTATGGTCTTGACATGTGATCAAGTATAAATAATGATAAGGCTGCTGGAGAGAGACTTTTGGCTTTAGATCATATACCTGACCCAGACTATCCCAACCTTTAAAATGGGCTTTTATTCTCACGTAGAGATCTTTTCCCTGTATGACTTCTGGCTTTGGTCCAGAAAGAATCGAAATGAGACATGCAAGAGAAAAAAATGTCCTGAACACTCCAAAGTATAAGAGTTGTTGCAGAGAGAGATTAACAAAGACTAGTTTCAGAGCAGATTAAAAAAAGGATGAATTTCCCATGTATCGATGATCAGGACACCAGATGGGGATTGCATTTCTTACTTGGGTGAACTAAAAGGAATGCTTCCTAAATACAGATTATATGTTGAATACAACACCAGGCCCTGAGTAGGATGCATAATGTGTGTGTAAAAGGAACAAAATACATCTTAAAACTATAAGGCCAAGGCACAATCTCTCAATGGATTCAATCATGTGCAAATCCCTAAGTGAAAACCAAGCAATTGTGAAGCATAAAAATGTCTGGTACCCCAGTTGTTAACATGCAAGTTGGGAGCCTGACTAGGATTTCATTGCTGCAGCTACACAGATTGTTCTTCTACTTCTCTTTCTTGCCTTTGTTTCAGTTCTTGTCTTGTCATTACCAAAAGTTCTCCCTGTCTATTCTGCCATCCCTTTTCATAAAACAGTCATGTGAGGGAAAACTCCTTCTTTTCAAGGTTTTTGTGATGATTTGGATAACTTGTTAATTCTGCTTCACATAGGAGACATGTTGCATACCCTTATTGAACAACACTTTCATGTGCACTTTCTCTTTTATTTGCAGACTTTATGTCAGATTGAAATCTCAAGGAATGTTTCAAGACATCGTTACATCTGGATGACTTTCCCTGCACATATGCAAAGATCTTATTATGATCCAACACAAATTTGAATCTGATAGAAAGCAATTTGGTGATGGACAGTCTTGTAGAGCACTTCATGAGATCATTGCTTACATGACAAGGAGGTCTGTAAGGTGTGAAAGAGATGTTTTCTCACAGATCATGTAAAAAGAAGCTTGAACAAGGACATGGAAGGGCAGTGAATTGAGAAGCAGTTTTACAATTGGAGAATTATTTAGAGGACATGCTCACAGAGGAGAGTGAGCAGGGAAAGGAAGGGCCCTTGATTCCTTAAGAAACTCCACGTCAGCTCAGATAGTAATAGGAGAGTGAGAAAGAGATGGGCAGTGGTTGCAGATGTCCATCTTGCCCATATCTGTGTGGTTGTTTCTTCACATAAGGAGTGTTTGGTATGTGGTACTCCTTGAAGTCTCTGTGTCTGCTCCATATGTCTGTAAATATAAATATAATGTAAATATTGGCACATCTTTGGTAGGACTGACATAGCAAGGGTCTGGCCCAAAGAGCTCTTCCTAACCTCTGTGCCTGAATGGTAACTCTTTGGGACTGAAGTATGGGAATCTGAGAATGATGAAAAAAACACCAAATCCCTTCTAAAAGGGTTGTATGTATGTGGAATGGCAAACAGTCAAAATTGCATTACTGTGTCATATGATCTGGAGCATGCACACAATGGTTGGTGAGTTTAGAGGAAAGTGCTGTGAGTCCCACCAGTCCTGCTGCTAAAACCATGCCTGTCTGCAAGAACACTAATTTTTATTTGAAATGATAAATAGATAAGGAAACATCAGCTTCTGCACTTCTCAGCACAATGAAGGACACATGGTCACCATGCATTGAAACAGAAAGTGGGGACTAAGACACACTTTTGGAAACAGAAAGGGAAGACAAAATGTTTTTTCTATAAGCAGATGGTGGTAAAGCACGGGGCACTGTGATGCTCCCTTATCATCCCAATAACCTGAATTGTAGGGATGCTTAAAAGATCCTGTGGTGAATTTTTCCTGGATTTATTACTATGAAATGAGAGAATGTGTAAATGCTAAAGGCTGAGAGATAGGATAGATGTGCTAGCTGAAGAAACTCAGTGCCTACCATTCCCAAAAGAAATGCGAACGGGCGCAAGAGGAGGATGTCAGCACCCTGTTGAAGGGAAGGAGGCAAAGGAGAGTGAGAAGTGCTGTTAAGTGTACAGTAGCTGCCACTGAATGGAAAACAAAACCTACACAGGTGTGATTCTGCTTCTGAGGAAAAGACTATAAATTTTCCTTTGGTCTATAGCTTTGGGTCAGTCAGCTTCTCTGGAACTGTACTTGAGTGGGCTAGAGGATGAAGTGCAACAGCTGGAAACAAGAAGGAATTTTGTGTAAAGGGTGGATAGATCTTAATTCAGACACGGATACCAGATTGCTAGGATGATCTGCAGAGAAAAACAATTGTTTTGCAACAATTGGGTTTTGCTCCCCAAGTGAGTCTGTGAGGGGTCTGATCTGAACTTTCCCTCCAGGGTATGTGTGCTGCACATTACCTGATAGGAGATTTGTGCAATGCATTTGGGAACGGACTCATAATACATTCCTAAAACTAAAACTTTTATTCCCAGGGCATGTGGACCTCTTGGCATATATCATCTTGCTTGTAAACAAGCACTGTCTATGTAAGGGACCTCCCTGTCATTTACGCTGTGAATAAAGCATAATGAATTATGAGAGTACTAAGAGTTAAGTCAAATTAAAATCTGAATCCACATGCCTTCCTCAAACTCTTCCTACAGCCTTAACTTTCTGGAGTTAGCTGGCTATCACATGCCAGTCAGACACTTTCCAGCATGAGTCACTCTGGTTTCCAAATTTGTCTTTCCCAAATAAAAATGAAAAATTCCAACTGTCTTACATTTTTCTATAGAAAAAGGGGATGGAACATCAAGTGCATATAGTCGAAGAATTGTTTTCTATTTCCTTTTACATCCCTAGTCTAGACAAGAGGTACTATGATGAACCTTGGCTTTGCTGCCAATACCAACAGCACTTTGTGGTCTCGTTACCTCACGTCTGGCTAATTCCCAAGGACAGTCATAGCTAACGAGTAGCCCTTTCAATGGTCATTCCAGCAATTCATTTGGGTTACTCTTTCAAACAGCATGGAGAATTCTTAAGAGAGAAGGTCTTTTGTACTGAGTAATGTTCACTCGCTGTGCTTAAATGAGAAGGGCAGTCGGGTTGTAAAGATTTATATAAATGAGAGCATTGTACACTCAAAAGGAGATTGGTATGTTTGATCTCAGCTGTTATTGATTTACCTTTTCCACACGATAACATTCATTAGGCAGGATAAGTAAAGGCTGGTGTGTTCCATTTCAATTATCAACAGTTAAAATACAGACATTACACAGGGTGGAGCTTCAGTCTAGTTTCAGTGGGCTAAAGTGTGAAAACATTTTCCTACCAAGCCATTACATGGGATGACTTATGACTTTTTTGCATCCTTTCCTGTCTCCTCCCCATCCCTTTTTATTTTTTATGTCTTTTTCATTGTTGTTGAATATTTGTGTCTCTGGTCAAGGAAACTGTTCTACCACTTGAAATTTCCTGGTAACTTCACCACTGCTGTTACTGTCTTGTAATTTGTGTACCAGGGCTGGTAAGGCAATGATCGTCCTGCCTGACACCTCCAGGCACCAGTGTGCCAAAAGGTTCATAGATTTATTAGAGCAATACTCCTCCAAGTTGCCCTGCTTTTAGCAGGGGTTGGACCCATCCCTGGAAGTGTCCAAGGCCAGGCTGGGTGGGACTTTGAGCAACCTGGTCTAGTGAGAGGTGTCCCTGCTCATGGCAGGGGGGGTTGGAACTAGGTGATCTTTAAGGTCCCTTCCAACTCTAACCATTCTACGATTCTATGATATCACATATATACACATATATATACACAGACACAGAGTGTGAACTTGCTACAGGGAAAGCCCACAGCAGATGTCTGTACAAGCAGAGGATTCAGTAGCACACAGCACTAATGGTGGCCAAGCAAGACATTTGCCTCAATTAGTAAGACTACAGACAACTGTATCTGTTTACAAACTAAAAATCCATCTGCTCAAACTATTTGCCTTGAATATAATTGAAAACAATACAGGTTTGGTTAAAAAAAACAACCACCCAAAACCACATTACTTACGATGTGTTAGCACCAGGCTACATTATTTTAGGTGCTTTTAACTGTGTATTTTGCTATGCTTCTGAAGTTCACTGCCAATTTGCTCCCATACTTCTCACTCTAAGGTACACATCTACTGGGTGATTACTTTAAAAGTTCCTGCTGAGGTTACAAAAAGAACAAGAACGTTGAGCAACAGTGATGAAAAGGAAATGCTGCCATAAAACATTCTGGTTACAACTGAGAAAAGAATGACAAAAATTCTGAAGCCATTTTAGCTTGGCAGAAAACGATCATCTATTTCTTGGTCCACTCGGTACTGTTAACAGCCTAGAATTTTGCAATATGGTATCAGCTCATCAAGAGGTAACTCATGATAAAGCAAACAATAAGGGACAGGCAGGAAAAACAACTTTATTTGTGGTAATTGATGTGAAATTTATGAAATGGAGAAAGGGAGAAGATACCAAAAAAACATAAAAATACTGAAACTGCAAGCCAAGGTAAACAACTTATTTCACAGCACAGTAAGAAAACTAAACAGGGCAATAATAAGAAATACATAGAGATAGGTAACAGAGGAGAAGTCTCTCTGCAACATAACATATTGTTCAACCTACAGCTATAGGGGAAATGATGGCTTGAGATAAACAGGCAAATTTCCAGGGACTTTCCCCCTTTGTTCAACTGATTGCAAACTCGGTCAGGAGTTATGTGGAAGAGGGAGGGAGTTGAAGGGGTGGGACATGCTTGTTAGAACCACTTCAGATGCCTGAGTCGAGAGGCAATCTCTTCTGAGTGACTAAGGGAAGCATTAGCCACAACTCAGGAGCTCTGCTGCCACTGTTCCACAGCCACGCTCGTATACATCATCCTCAAAGTTGTCAACAATCTTGTCGATACTGCACCCCAGTGTACTGCTGTCGTGGCCACTGGCCCTTTTACAGCACAAGCCACACAGACAGGAGCCCCTAAGCAGTCTAGGGGGAGATGTCTATGCGAGGTAGAATGGCACTTGATGCGTTCACGCCCAGTCTGAACACAGGCTCCTCCAAAGGGAGGGCAGAACTTGCTTCTTCTTGTCTAACTCCTTGCCTGGATAAGATAATCTCTTATGTCGTGAAGTCTGAGGGCTCAACTCTCAAGTCTGGTGTCCTTTTTACCAACCCACGGAGTCTTACAGTCTTCTTTCCAGAATTTTTCAGAACTGCACGCTCACCTGAATTAAAACTCAGAAACTTTGCTACTAACAGAGACCTGCAGAAACCCCACCTCTTTCCACAGTGACAAAGGCATGTAAAGAGAGCTCCTGTGGGTAACTTCTCATTGTGCAAAAAGAGAATTAATCTGTCTAGATGATTCAGAAGTCGCTTCTGCCATAAGCGGCCTTCTTCCTCCCTACCGCAGAAATTAAATCAGAAATGGGCTTAAGAAAAGGCCTTCTCAGCTGCAGGAAAATCAAATCAAAATGTCTGGTTATAACCAAAGTCTTTGCTGTGATGGAAGTTGCCCCTATTGTAAATATGTTCTGAGACACATACCCTGTTGGAAGCTAAGTGAGAGTTTCTTTTAGAAGCCCACTAAGATCACGCCCACTGAGATCACATCAGCCTATTTCTGACCAACACCTCCCCTCAGGAAGGGCATTTTCCTCACCATCCTCATACCTGAGATGCAGTCAAGCCTTCACTTGAGAAATGACAGAGATCAACTCTTCTTCCCTGCTTTTGGGGAAGGCTACAGTAGAGGTGGGCCAGATCCAACAGTTATCTGCTGGTCAGTGTGTTGGAGAACTACTGCAGGCAGGAAACCCAACTTGTTGCACTGACAGAAGACTACTGTCTGACTGCAAACAGAACCAAAGCACGTGCACCGGTGCTGGCTGATGAAAGTAAGGCTTTCCAAACGTCAGCCATGAGTTGTTTCCAACTATCCAGAAGTCCTCAGCTGGCACCGTGTTCCTTCACTCATGTTCCTCATCAAGGCAGCCCTAGTGAGCTCTTTACCGAGACTGACACCTGTGATGGTTTTTATTCAGTGTACCTACAGGAACGGCAGAGGACTGAGGGGCTACAACATCAGCTGACATCCTGCAGATTTGACTATTATTCTTATCCAGGGAAAGAGGACTGAAAACAAAGGGTCAATGCAAAATCTCTGTAGGATGGTGCCATAAGAGCCGTTTAGATACAGTGTTGGGGGATATGGTGTAGGGCAGAACTTTGTAGAGCAGGGTAGATGGCTGGACTCGATGATCTCAAGGGTCTCTTCCAACCTAGACGATTCTATGATTTCCTTCCCGTGTCTCTTATGCAAGCTCAAGCAAACCCAATATAGATAGGGTATAAAAGTATGATTACAGAGCATAATGATGACATTCACTGCACAACTATAACGTCTATACATGGCACAAGATGAAGACGCTTCATTTGAAATAGCAACTGTAATCACATTTTCAGAGTTGATAAACTCAGGCTGGCCAAATCTGTCTATTTTTCAGCATCAGCATAGCTGCAGTCAGACCCCCATTACACCAGAGCCTGGACACAGAAACAGATTATGGAACAATAGCAGAAAGCATCTGTGTTTGCTTGGAGTAGATGTGATTTCCAAAGGTAATTCCCTGTCATTATGGGGACAAACCACTGTGTTGGCATATTGTTGGCTTCATCACTGTTCTCACCCAGAATGCTCACGCCCAGAAAAAAACCACAATTAACCTTCAGCTTCTTCCTTCTCCTCTTGAATGAGGATCTTGCCACTGTGGTCCATGCTTGTGTCACCTTCAGGATGAATTATTGCAACATTTTCTACCCCAAAGGTTGCAAAAAGGTCAAGCTGAAAGCTGTGGCTGATTTATCACATAGTGGTTCCCCAGTTCATAAGTAAATACACAGAACATATCCCACTGGTCCTCTGTGGACCCCAGCGAGAGAACAGAGTCAGGATACTGGTCTTCTAACATGCTCTATCCAAGCTATAAAAATGACAGCTTGAACATACAGCAAAGAAACAATACACTGAATCTTGATAGAAACGCTGGGTTTGAAACTTGAAGTCTGCTAAAGCGTTGCACAGGATCTCTCAGCGGTCAGCTAATTGCCAGCTTCTTGGTGCACAGAGCTGCCAGGGAGAAGATTCAGCTACATCCCGTAGAGTCAATAAGAAAAAGAGACATATAATTTTAAATTACACACAATATGATCTTCTCTGAACTGTCAGTAACACGAGAAGCTCTTTTCACTCCATCACTACTACTCTAGATTAAAGGTAAATCAAAATGCCTGTCTCCACCTGCAGCCCTAGTCATTTAAGGGAGCAATTTAATCGCCCAAATGCAGGCACCTTAGAGCCCTGTACGATGTCCTAGGCTCTCCATGACAATATAAGTCCCTACCCTTACAGGAGATGTACGCTTTCTGGAGCTACAGAAAGGATGCCATTTATGCTCAGAATGACCTGATGAACATGAAGCTGAATCCAAGGTCTACTTCAGTGCCTCAGAATGCCTGGAAATTTAACTCTGAATTATTACTCCAAGAAACCAGATATTCTGGTCAACCTGTATCAGTTATTCTAGTTTCAACAGAACAATTCTACAAGTGCTTTTCTTTAAAAAGCTGGCTCATTGGAAAAAGTTAGAAATAAATCATCTCATCCACAGAGGTATTTTAATTTTTGTCCGATCACCAGAAACATGTGGTAGCAAATTCAGCTCCCAGTTACACAACTGGAGACTCCAGTAACGCTGCTTGCATCCACCGAGCCAGAGTGGTTAAACCCGCAGAACAGCAGCGAGTTTGCAATTCCAAATATTCCCACTGGGGATACCAGATGCCTCCCCTGGTCTGCGAAACCCCGTTTGCATGACCTGCCCCTGCTCCTGCCCCGTTTCCCAAGCCTGGGTTAGCACCTCGCCACAACCTTTTTGTTTAAGCACTAGTGCTGAAGAAGAGTCACATTCTTGTCTCCTGCACACAGCAGCACTGAAACTTGTATAAAAAGCCCCTCGAAAGCCATCCAAAAGTCAAGACCTTTCCACTTCCGAGTAGGACACGACCCTCCCATCAAAGTACACAAAACTCTACATGAGCTTTGTGCAGCTATAACTGAAGTCACTGCCTGTCTCCTGCTAAGAACCAACCCCTGATTTTCACCGTCGGTTTCACTGAGCAACACAAAAAGGCCCTGGGGAACGGTGGCCACCCCCTCCCAGCGACGCTTTGGGTGTAGACTTTAACAGGCAATGCCACCCAGCGCAGGGGAGGGATGGTGACACGAGCCCTATACCACGTTCCTCAGATACAATCTTTTCCGAGTTCCTAAGCAGAGAAGATGCATGTTCAGACTTTTCCTATGAAGGATATGGTTAAGTGTTAAGAAGCCAATTGTTTTGACCTCAAAAATCCTCAATGTTTTCCCTATAGCATGTGGTTAATCACATAATTTTTTTTTCTTCTCACAACACAACAGAAGCAAATTGCTGCAGAGAGAAGAACATTTATTTCCACGAAGAAGAGGGAAGAACATTTATATTAATGAAACTTTAGAAGCTACATTGCGTCAAGACAAATTAGATGGGTCCAAGATGTTCATGCTTCAAGGCAAAGCTCAACCACTAACCAGTACGCGTCAGAAAAATTTCTGAGGATCATTCCCAAACCCTGGTTGCCCTTTCTCCAAAACAACCTTGACTATCCAGATGCTCCAACCTCTGGAGAGAAACTGGCAACCAATGCTGCTATTTGTTCTCATGCTTCCTTGTAAAACTGCTATGAAGTGACTCCAACCACAACCCTACAGAGAGTGTGTGTACATCAGAGGGTTTGTCAGCTCTTGCGCTATAATGGCAATCGTACGTGCTGTACATTTTCAAATCATGTAGACCATTCATTTCACCCCTTATGGAAGCCCCACTGCAGCAATTCAGACCGTGTACACAAACACGTTCAACTGCCAGAGATTTATGGCTGCTTGAACAAACCAACCCAAAATCCACTTCCTTTGTTTTAGCCTTATTATAAAACAAGACCTAAAACATACGCTCTAAAAAATGCTCAGTGTGTCCTTCTACCTCACCAAACTATTCCAAGTCTGCATTTTGAAACTGAGCAGAAACGTATCTGCCATAAACGGTATTTTTTAGAGCTTGGAATGGGCAGTAACTACTGCACAGGACTCATCACCACCTTGGTTTGCAGCTTGGCCCATCCTGGTTAAAAGCACACCAAAAAAATCTGGGTCGTGGTTTTTATTTTCAACTGTAACTGCTCAAACACCTTAGCCCATTCTTTCTTAATTAGCAATACTTCTATACCATCCAGTAATTATACTGAAAAGATCTGATGAGTCTTTTTTTTTTTTCCTTCATCTGAGACATTTTGTCATCTTGGCTAAGAGAACTGCAATTGAAGACTTCATGGAATAACGTTTTAAGTTACAAACACGGGATCAAAACCGATGCAATACAGAACTCAAAGGCTGTAAGGCTTTTACTTCACTGGAACTTCACACATCTAGCACCTCCACTACTTTTTTCCCCCTTAGTTTATTGCCCAAGGTCTGATTGTGAAATGCCGTAACGCAATAATTGGATGTCATAATGTCGCTGAGCAACTTGCCAAATGTTTGCCTGGACTTCTTGCCTGCCTGCCTGCCTTATTAGGTCTTACAGATACTTCTGTTTGTTGTTACCATTTTTTTAATACCACCTATACTATTGATATTGGTTTTGATATATAATCTAGTGTAGGTCTATCCTAGAGCTATTTAACACTGTAAATTACAGAACCTTCCCCCATTAATGTTTAATAGCTTTATTCTACTGACTTAAATGATACTGTATAGCTTGTTTCTGTCTGTACTTGTTTCCTTTCACTATTATTGCCCTAGTCAATTTTTACAAGTAATTAAATCCTTCGTCAACCCTGAAATCATAGGATTGCACTGTACATTGCAGCTTCATGCCTAAGCTTTAAAAACTGACACCACCTTGATGCAGACTTTTATTAATTTTCTAAATGAATTCCAAGACTCTTTCTTTTTTTTTTTTCCCTTCGGTCAAATTCTTCATAATTATCTTTCACGTAAACTTCTAACCAAATATAACCCTTCCCTCCACTAAGTGCATCTTGAACTAATTCTAGTTGGTTAGAACAATAAACAAAACACAATTTGATTTCAAATAATGCATTTTAGAATTAAAAGACAAATGAAAAGGGCTATTGTTTACTTAAAAATGGTAACTCTTTCCAGTTTGTTTTACAGTGCCTACCAGTAACTATGGAAAATATTTTTGCTTTCATGGCCCCATATATTTATTTCCGTGCAGCCTTTACTAACCAGTGAATTTCTCTTTTCAGTGTGAATTTTTATTATTGCAGCGTGAATTAAAACACTTCATAATTTTTAAGGAATCTAAAAAACAACCAGGTTTCAAACTAGGAAGACCGGGGATAATTGTAAAGTTTGGGGGTTTTGTACCCCAAGGAAAGAAGAGAGAATATAACTTTTTTTCTTGATTGAAGTTGCAGTCTTGGTTTATTATTTCCTGTATATGAATCTTCAGCTTTCTCAACTACTTGGTTATCTCCTAAAGCACTTCTTATTGATTCTATTCTATCAGTCACTGGAGGCTGATCTAAATGGTTTCAGTTATTCTTTCAGTTCTGAAAAACCCAGCTGTTACTGCTAATCTGGATTTTTCCTTTTACGTAAGTGGAGTTTTAATAACTGAGTAGCTTTTACAGCATCCCTCTACTAGCAGAGATGAGAGAGCAACACTTATTCTTTGGAAATGAAGAAATTATCTGGTCTCGTTACTTATTTCTCTCTTGACAAAATTGCATGGTTAACCCCAGATAGTCAGTACCACTCCAAACCTATTGGTGGCTCTGGGTGTAATTTTCAAAGGAAAGCATAGAAGAAGGGAACAGAAAATAATGTTATTGCCATTTTGCAGCACAAAATTATAATCATTGTAAAGGTGAGGTTAACAGAGCAAAGCTCAAAAAAATGTGATGTTCGTAATTCATTAAGAACGTGCCGCTCCTGAATTACATCCTGAAGCTTTCCGGAAACAATTTTAAAGTCCGGAATCACCACATATAACTCTGACATTCCTGTGAAGGGCCTAGATTACAAGAACATTTATTTGGTTTAGGTCTTTTTTAGTCAGTGGAAATGAAATAACCATCAGGGGATGCCCTCGGGCTAGTGTAAAACCAGGCTTAAGTGATGGTTTTTAAAGCTTTTTCAATTAGGTGGAAAGTAGGTGGAAAGGAATCACACTTAAAGCCTGTGTAGGGTTAGCCAGTTGACTTACAAATCGAGCATGGAAGCATGACTGTCTCCCAAAATAGTCTGCAGACACCCAGCTCCCAGGAGATTATTCTATTAATTGTTTTCTAAAATCAAAAGAACACGCTCTTGTAACAGCAGCAAAATGCTAGAGTAGATAACACCGAGCTTTCCCCTGTTGTAATGGGGGACAATACAAAAGATGAAAGAGATGACAAAAAATTCTTAGGAAGAAAAATTAAGAAGCAAGAAGGAAAATCTGTTTGAAGGGATCATACAGACACACCATGTATAACTCAAAAGCGGAGACACTGAGCAGTCAGTGAAACAGCAGAACCGCGAAATTACTGCCTCTGCTGGGGGGCAGAACTGACGATACCAATTTTAAAGGGAAGTTGTCTGTTTTTCTTCTCTAAAGGATTTGTATCAGGCCTAATACTGCAGAAAAGATGCGCTTCCCTCCATCAAAGGGAGAGCATTTATGAGTGTACTCTTTGCAGTATGCTGTAGAAAATCCCAATTCCTAGGATCAGCCACAAAGACACAGCTTTGCTTCAACCAAACCAGGAGATGAGCATTTTTTGGAAGCACAACGAAGAGTCTAGTCTATCTAGCCATCATCCAGCGAATTTTTTATTATTCATACACTGATTTTCTGTACCTTTTCTTACCTTATATTCTGAACCGAGGGATTTAACGTTTCATCCGAAACATTACTGGCTACAGCTGCGTGTCCTTCCGTGAGGGACTGCAATGGCTGCATTACGTGAACTGTCCGAAAAAGCTGAGTGGGATGTACTGGCTGCGGAGATTGCATTGTCCTCAAAACTTCTGAAGTCAAGCCAGGTGTCTGCTGCTGCACAACCTCTACGTGCTCCTTCAGCTTAGCAGGCTTGGAGTTTCCTGTTTTTAGCACTGCGGTCGATCCTCCCTTTGTCCCCGCGTTCGCAGATGCTCTAGATCTGCTGGACTGGTTTCTGTTGGCCACAGGAGTTGAGAGCAGACTTGAATCTGACGATTCAGCGCTAGGGCTCGCATCTTCATCATCTATATAGACGAGATCTTTTGGCATTTCTTTAAATTGGTATACTAGGCGCTGACCTTCTACTTTAGCCAGTATTCCTCTTTGGTAATAGTATCTGTTTAAAGCGTACACACATCAAGTTACGCAGTGTTTTTTGCCAAAAAACAAGCAAAAAAACCCAAAAAAAAGGGCAACAACCCCCCAGATATTAAGACTTGCAGCAACAAGTAAACAATTGACCTTATAAATGCTTTTAAGTATCTAAAGGGTGGGTTGAAGGAGGAGGGAGCCAGACTCTTTT
>JAOXJM010000001.1:176622389-176639812 GCA_026413425.1 Tringa solitaria
CCTGTTCCAGTGCTCTGCCACCCTCAAAGTAAAGAAGTTCCTCCTCATGTTTAGACAGAACTTCTTATGTTCAAGTTTGTGCCCATTTCCTCCTGTCCTGTCAGAAACAGATAATTAGTTAAGATCTCCTTCACAACCATAATCTCTGCAAAGTGGCAGCTCCAGTTTTCTAAGGACTTTGCCTTTAAAGAAAAGCAGATTGCTTGAAGTACAATGGATGATGGGAACAATACTGTACTTGTCTGCCTCCAGAATATCCCAGAAACCCTTGGACACCGTCGGTTACAAGGATTACATATTTTCAGTCCCTGGCAGCAATTCGCAAACCCTTCTCATGTGACCAGCACAAAAAAAAATAACCCCAAACTTTAACAAGAGCATTCAGAGGAGTGGAGTTTCACAATTACTCATACTCCAGTAAAAATTCACACACAATATACCACAGTGAATACATATTCATAGAAACGATCCGCTATGAAAAATTTGCACAGCCGCATGAAGCGGTGCTTAAAGTAACACACTGAGGAAATGCCAGTTGCAGTGTGAATAATTAGTATGAATAGCAAGTGAATAGTTGGCAAGAGGTCTCAAATTGAAATAACGTTTAAGTATGTAAACCCTTCTTGAATAATCAGCTAACTTATTTGTACGGTCACAGTCTGTTCACAGATAATTCACTACTAAAAATAAAGAAAGGAGCCATTTTTATCAGATAAAACCATTTACTGAGAATAGCTCGTGTCAGTTTACTCTGTGAACTGTTCCTCATGTCAAGTTTTGGTGAGCTTTTGATTTGCTTTTGGTGGTAAAAGACTGTATCAGGGTACACCTTTGGAAATAATGTCAAAAGCATGACTGAAACCAGCAAGCTGTCTCCAGCCCCAGAGACAGTCCAGGTGTGGAGCCTAATGGGTGAAAGAAGAGGCAGAAACAGATCCACTCTCTGTGAAATATCTGCTCCACCTTTCAGGCTTGTTCTGCAAAAACTCTTCCATTTGTATGCATTCAGTGAGGGGTTCTTGAAAAAAAAACAAACAAAAAAAAAACCAAAAAAAAGATTGACATATCTTTGAGCTTTCCTCTTGAAAACTGTTTTCTCCTTGGGGCTACCTTTTCTAATGGAATTTACATAGAACACCTGTATTTTAGGTGTTTATCATTATTGGCAATCCAAAATGAATACTATGCTCAGCATACTTAACGCCAGTAAGTCCCACTAACGTTCACGTGTTATAGCTAATTAGCTAATTGTATACCTGTGGGAAGCTAAAAGCAGTACATCTACATGAGCTGCATATTCCTGCTTTCTTGTACGTACGTTTACTTGGTTATGTACCAACCATTAAATAAGAGCAAATAAATCTTATGAAGAGCAAAGAAAAATCTTGTTGGTACTCTGAGCAGGACTCTGTCTTAATCTGTGTTGATGGATGAAACTCTTCACCATTATCAGCTGTGCAGCTGGGATTGCAAGCCACCAGCTAACAGTATTAATGCCATTTCCCCCATCTTGTACAGAATTAACAGTATTCAAAACTACTATCATTTTGCTTCCTGTTGGTTTTTGTCATTAAGCTTTTTTCCACTGTTATCCACAGCCATCTTGGTGCAAAAACACGGCACAAAAACGTTTTTATCACCAACCTGTGAGTGTGATATCATCATCTTCTATGATTTGCTCTTCTGCGACATCCAGAGAGCTCTCAGTGATCATGTCACTAGGTTCATCCACGCAGGTTAAGCCAGAGTAGTTATGTAGGAGGTCTGCGCTGGGAACATGCTCCACGATGACAGCAGGGAAAATAGACGGATCACCAAGCTGGGGGGTGGAAAAATGAAAATTAAAATAATGGTATTTAGTGTACATCCAATCTAACCACTTACTGATTAACTCTTCAGCAGACCTACATCACTTGAATATTAGACAGTCAGGAGGGAATACCAAAGGAAGATGATTTTTAGCACATGAAGCCAAGTAGCAGCAGTGTCCCACTACAGGCCAGAGGCTGAGTATCACTGTAGTATCTAATATATTGACTTTACTCCAGTAGATAATACCAAACTCCCACGACACTAATTTGCAGCATAAAAGCTGACAAGACAGAGGAGTGGCACAGCAGAGCAAACGCTAAACTTAAGCAAGCGCTTAATCCTTTGCTCTTCCCATCAAGCTGGGGGTGGAGGAGTCCTGTGGCTGTCAGGACTGGACAAAGTTCCCACAGGCACCAAGTTTCCCCATGAGACACTAGCTGAAGATCTCTGAGCAAAGGGTGTAACAGAGAGTGCTTAACATACATGCTGTAACACTTCCCCTCTCTAATTCTTATCGCTTTAGTCACTCGACGTTACTTCCCCTCTGCTTTCTTCCTAAGTCTGCTTTCAGACATCATTTTTCTCTCTCAAAAGTTATTTTGCATCAGATACAGAAAAGAGGCAGCTGGGAAAACAGAGATCAAGCTGACTGGTAATAATAATAAGATGCACACTCTCTGAAAAAGCAACCTTTTAACAGGAAGAGGTTTTCAGAAAATACCCTTTAGTACAGACACAGTATTTTCCAGAGTCTTTTAAAATGTCATTTGTAGGAAGAAAGTCATAGCTGATGATAACAGAGCAGGCTCAAAAAATGTCTGGTGTAACTAAGGCTCTCTCACTATAGAAATAAATAACATTATGAATGCAGCAACCTTAAAAACAAACAAACAAAAACACAACAAAAAACCCCATCAAACCAAAAAGTTGCTAAAACACATTTCTGAGAAAACCAGTATATGTATGTTTGGTCTCACCCTCCAGAGAAGAGTGCAGATATGCACAGATCAAGCAGGTTTTTTATTTAACCACACAAGGCAAACCCCCCCCCCCCCAAACATAGGATTATGAACATATTTAGGGATTGCTTAGGTCTCACAATCTCACCACTAGACATACCCCACTAACAGAAAATGGTATCAGAGATACTGGCTCAACACAGGCAAAGGCTACAGGAGTAAAACCTCTCCTAGGGAAGAGTCTGCAACCCAAGTACTGAAAGTAGAAAGTGCAATTAGGAATTTTAAAAGGCAGTAATTACCACTTCAAATTGCCCTATGTTTTGTAAAACATGTCTCAACTGTGGCAAAGGGCAATCAGGAAAAAAGGGAGAAGAAACAAAACTAGTAATTCTACAGGCTTCTATCATGGACAGACAAAAAACCTCAACAAAACTAAAAGATAAAACTCAATAAATAACCTACCTACTCTACCAAACATAAGCTTCAAAACAGAGTAACGTGGTAGGAGCTCAATAAAAATTAACAAAGCCCCCTTGTGCAATCACATTGTCAGATGATGGGTGTATATCCAGTCAAGCAATGGGACAGCTTCTACCCCACACCTTTGTGGCCACCTCTATCCAAGGCTGCATCTCGCCAGACCTGAGAAACCAGGAATCATTGGTGACCAAGAGATCTCTGCTTTTCCTCAAAAAGAATCGTGTTCACATTGTGCATCCTGTTTGTTTACTGACCCCAACATCCCTTACCTTATTTGCTTCCAGGCAAGAATAAACAAATAGATTTGATTAAATGAAAGCCCCATAAATAAAAAAAGATAAGGACTATAAAGAGAGAAGAAAAATAAAATACCGAATGCATTAAAAAAAAAGGGTTTGTTTTCAGCAATATGTTCTATAAAGCAGAAGGAAGATGGCCTGTTAGAGCCTCATTAGTGAGGTACAATTCATGCACTAAAAATAGTTTCGATACCTCAACTGCAGTAATATTGCACACTATGTAACTTTTGAGATATGTTACATATTTTGTGCACCCATGTATGCAACAACATTTTTTTAAAAAATAAAAAAGGATTACATACAACACTCCATTCAGGGTCCTGTCACCTGCAAGCAATAAGAGCAGATACTTTGCAAGTACCTGTTCAGTATTCTACTGAGCAGGTAAAAACTATGGGTTTTAGGTAGGGAAGATGCAAGTAAGAAGACTTCAGACTTCTCATCCTGCTCTATTTCACAGACAGTAAGGGTGAAGTTCATCTCACTGAACTTCAGACAGCTGTGGTGCAGGCACTTGGACTTAAGCTGGGAACCCTTGAGAGCCAACAGGGAGAAATAGGTATTTCCAGGGCACAATCTCTCTGCCCAGTTTCAGGCTCTTGTGCTATGATAGGGTAAACCATGCCCTAAAAACATCTATTCTTCTCTGTTGACTATAAAAGGGAGGTGGCGTTGGGGTGTCTATTTCTGAGGGAGGCATCCATCTTGCTCATCAGAAAATGGCCAGCCACTTCCCCACCACGAGTTCAAAGCGAGATGCTCCTTCCTCCCTGCTTCTGCCGTGGCACCAGCTCGATAGCTGCAGCATCTACAACAACATATCGAGTTGCCTGTGCCTCACCTTAGCTACTTCTGGGTGAAAAAATATTACTTTGGCTCAGCCCCGTCCTTCTCTAATGACTGACGCTCACGTCACTGACTTGGCCTCCGAGAGGCAAAACCAGCTCCAGCGCTGCTGTTATTCTTCAGTGGGGACAAGTCATAAAGAACTGTTTCAGAATGACAAATGAAACACAGATAAAAACCAACAGATTGTCACGCGTTTTCGGCTCAGTTTCTCAAAGCCCTGTTTATATCAAACCCTACTCAGGACTCTGCCGTGAAACCTAATTACAAAAGCCCAATCTTCCACACGTACTGAAACACACTTCACTGCTGATGGGTACTTTTTTCTGGTGGTACTGAATAGTGCTGCTGCCACCCATTTTTGGCAGCAGTTGGTTTGATCCGTATGACCAAATGTGATCTGCTCTGCAAAGTTAAACTGTGTTTTGACCATGTCTAGAAACAATAATCACACACGTACTCCAACACGGTCACCGTGCCTGTGTACAGGCAGAGAAACCCCCATGGCATTGGGGAACCTGGTCGCTTGAACCATTCGAGGAGCTTCCTGACACACTACACCTCTGAAAGACAAGAGACGAGCAGAAAAGCATTCACTCATGGTAAGACACTTTAATTGTGTTTGCTTTTTTTTTTTTAAATTAATAACAGTTTTGAGCTGGGAAAACCAGAGTAAATACCACTTCTCGAGCCTTTTATTTTAAAACCGTTGTTACACCTGCATCCAATTCATACCTTATGGACGTACAAAGTATGGATATTCTTTCCTGCCATGGTTCTGAAAAGGAAGGGCTGGAACAAATATATAATATGCTTTCAGAAAGAAAAGCAGTCATGCAACTGCAAACAAATCTAATTTGAAACGCATTTTTTCAGAAACCGTCACCACTTTTTTCACAATTGGTTATGATTTCCTTAACAAGCATTTTATTCAGTTTTAAAAGCTACTACTAATCTACACTGATGTTTACATGACTGTTGAGAGGTAAAAATCTCACCTTGGTGCTTCTAAAATGTCCTTGAATTCATTGAAAGCACCCGGCTCCCAAGCTAAAACCTCCTTCAGGCTCTGTTGTGGCACGACACAGAAATAACTTTGTACGCATTCAGAACTGCAGAAGAGCCCAGGTTCACTACAGCTCCCTTTTATGCTAATGTGTAATGAGAATTTCACACAGGGAAAACAACATTAAATTAAGGAGTAGAAGGTAGTGATTGAATTAAGACAAACTGAATTACCTCTCTAATAGCAAGATCACAAAATAATTTATTTCTAATGCAAAGCTGGTTCTACATGCACTAACCAAAAGGAAGAGTGCAAAGTATCCCAAAATCTAAAAAACAGTCCCAAATTAAAGTGTCAGCCATGATTTTCAAGAAATCAATATATAAATCCATAGAAATACAATGTGTGTATTTTTTCCTTTTGCTTACTTCTGCTGCTTCATCTTTCTCGTGCAAAATATCTCATTAAAATATGACACGTTAGCTCTACCAAAGCTTTGTCTTGCCTTCAATGCATCTCCCACATCTGCTGGACATATAAAGGAGTTGAGCTACTGCTGAAACCTTCCCAAGTCTTACTCCAAATTCTTCACTGTGGTTTACCTACAAACCAGTCCATCAGACTGACCTTTAACGATTTGGAAGAGCGCGAAGCTTCAGACAGATGCTGAAGTCCATGGAAGGTCCCATGAGCAGGTCCCTGAAAGCATCGGTCATGCTCCATGACCCCCTGAAAACTGAACCCTGCCCTCATCCAGGGGCCAAAGGCAGCAATCTTCCTTCCTGCTCTCGATTCTTCCCGGGTGTTTGACATGCTGACAAGGTGCTGCTTTTTTTTTTTTTCCTCTGAGAGTTTTCTCATTAGCTACCACCAACTGACAGAAGATCTAAACACCACCCTGGTTGTGGAAATGGAAAATAAGGAAGAGGATTTCTTCTGCTTTGGAGGTAGCATCTTCTCATACTGCAAGTCCTCCAAGGAAGAAAACTCGTCCCAGGAATAGGTGACTACTTTTAACTGGTGCAGAGTAAATTTTATGTGAGCGAGCGATGGGTGGGAAGAGAGGCATGTGATAGACAGGAGCAGGGAAAAGTTACACAGAAAAAAAAAAAAAAGAAAAAAAAAGAAACCTTAGTGACAAAAACCTGGCTTTTTAACAGAGCAACAGAATTCAGACTTGCAATGCAGCTGACCACTTATTTAAGAAAAAAAACCAAAACCACTAAATGAAACTAAGCAAAGTGACCTTGGTGACTAGAAAATAGGCTTGGGTTTTATCTCGCTGAAGTTCTGCCAACAGCAGAGGCAGCCTCTTGACTTTAAAGGCCTTCCCACAGCCAGCATCTGAGAAATTACTAAGTTCCACAGAGGGATGCTGGAAGCAGATAACTGCCACTTGCTTTCCTGGGGAGATAACCTCATTATGGATCTCACAATCATTTCCTGAAAGTCTTCATAAAACTGCAAGTGGATAAAGGGGAAACTTTCTGCAGTAGCTGGAAATAGCCAGAAAAAGTAGACCGTGGCCTTGACCAGGTGACTCAATGTTTCAGAATATTTCCCATGGCAACGCGGAAGAGCAAGCCAAGGCATGAGGCTGGGCTGTGAATTCTGCACCAGCTTCTAAGGGTTTGGAACCCTCTTCCTCAAAAGAAGGGAAGAGAGAAACATCCCTCAAGAGACACAGAAGGTGTCTTCAGGCACAGTGTCAGAGCCACTTGAGGGAGGACCTGCTGGCACAGAGCAGTCATGCTGTGGACCCTGCTACCAGTTTAATGGTTGCAATTATTCAGCATGTCCCTGGCACCATTTAGACTTTCCTAGCATGGACCCAGCCTCTGTGACTGCTTTTGGTCAGCTTTTAAAATCAAGAATGCCCTAATCAAGCATCACGGTAACTGTAAGTTACCAAAGGGCTAAATGAAAAGACATTGAGAGGAGAAGCTGCAGACAAGCAGTTTTAGGCAGTGGTACTGACTCAGCCAAAGCCTGTAGCTCCTGCCCAGTTTTACACGTGCAGTCTCTCTCTCAAAAAGAAAAAAAAAAAAAGAAAAGAGATTTTAAAAAAAAAAAAAAAAAAGGCAAACAGTCTATTTAACCAGGACCTCTGACACACAGCAGTAGCCAGTCAGGTTATCAGCAGCATTACTGCAAGCTGCTTGTTCCCTTCCCAAAATTACAAGGACATTTTCATCCCATTTCTTCCTCCCTGTATATACACACTGTGATAAATGAACCCTCCAAGAAAAAAAAAAAAATAGAAAAAAATTCATTATTTTCTAAACTGAAAAGGACAGAGCTGATAACAGAGATCCCTTCCTTTTCACACGGGGCCACGTGATGGAGTCCCTCCCACTGGCGCCTGCCACTGGCCCAATGCTTACATTTGCAAATGGACTGTTCGTAATTTATGGTTGTTTAACCAAGACTTTAAAAAAAATTTAAAAAAAAATAACTATGAATTATGACTTCCCTGAAAAACTGAGTGTAGCTGCCATCTAGACCCCGAACCTCTCTGCGCAGCTGTTCCATGTCCTGACAGCTCTTGGCACAACAGGGCAAAGCTTTGACAAGAATAAAATTACCAAAGTTCTTTCAGTGCCAGCTTTTGGGGGCATCGCAGAAACAGCCATCCAAAGACCAGCTAACTGACACCCTTGTACAAAGATACCACCTTTTGCATGCTGATGAAGCTCAAAAAATACTTTTGACCAACACAAGATCCGTTCCAGAGCTAAAATTTTTATAAAGTACACAAATCATGTTATCTATCCCTAAATACAATTTATCTCTTCAGAATTGAAAAACCTCAAAAGTAGCAAAAGCAGTAGCTCCTATGTTGTAAGAAGTTCAACGAGGTATACACATAATCAGTCTTTTTGGGTTAATGTTATAGCATAAATCTTTGTCTGAGCTAAATCTTGCTCCAGCTTCCCAGATCTTTCCCTGTGCTGGATTCTTTTTCTACAGCTGAGTATTTAAGAGCTATCTTTGTGCAGCCAGCTGGCTGGCTACCTGCACCTTTGATATCTGAACTAAGGTAACCCGGTGATCCAAAAGGAGCTTGCATCTGACTTTTTGCAGTGATGGACCTTCTGCTATGCTCTCTCTCTCTTTGGCATTTCTCATTTTTGATTTTGTCACCCTTACAAGACGCTACAGGACACCCTCTTTCTTTAGGCTTCATCTGGAGTAGGATTTATTTGGGTTATGAGATATATGCCAAGGTTGAGTTTGTTCTGGGGCTGGTGAAAGCTCTGTTAAGGGAAGTTTTACTGCCCTTTAATGTGCTCTTTAATATTTTTAAAGTTTTTTTAGAGTCATCATCTGAAGAAGTTGCAAGAGACAAAACTGAACAAAACCACGTTTGCTTACATTATTCCTTCCAGAAACCGCACTGAACTAGCCCTCCCCATCTCAACTCTCCCCTCTCCCATTCCCTTGTAAAGTAAAACCAGCAACGAACAACAAACAGAGGTAATGAATAAGGTTCGTTTTCCACTATGTTTGTGCAATTCCCATATCTAAATCCCCAGGCTACCACAAGCTCTGGAAAAATACAGGGAAGGAAGTTACATTACTAGTTCCACCCAAAACTGAGTTAGCTCTTCAGACAGACAACACTCAGTTCATTGAAATGATCGCATGATTCTGACAGCAGAAACAGGCCACTGACCCAGCCAGACATTAGGCCATACAGAAACCCCACAGACAAGATTATAAAGCCACCAGTATTTTTCAAAGGGAGGAGGATAAATGCTTTTCACATTCACAGAAAGAGGAAGAGTTTGCTGTGGCACTTTGCAGCCTTTTAAGAACTCTCTCCACGCAGTACCCAGACACCTAATTTCTTGTTAACAAATGCAAAATTCTACTATTAACCACCACCTACAGAGGCGCTGCCTGATTTTTTACGATAGGAATCCTTCACTGAAGCCTCAGGACTCACAGGATGTGGTTTAGATAATCAACACCTAACTGAGCCTCCTCAAATAGTGAGAGAGACACGCATATTTTTGCTGCAGTGTGAAAGAAACCAATTTAAAACTACTTTGAAGCTTATTTCTGAATAGCCAACAGAGTAACACAATGAAGAAACCAATCTATAAAAACCAGTGAGCAGGTACCTGCTGCTCCTTCTAGTCATCTGTAGTGTGGCCATTACTTTTATTCATAATTTCATCCTAGAACAGTAGGAAAGTTAAAACTACTGTCAAACAGCAGAATTTGGAGAATTCCGCATCACAAATGGATGGATTCTACTGGCACAAATCAGCGACACACGAAAAACATGCAACACTGCAGATGTTCTAACATTTCAACCAATTTCTGTTCTGCCCATGTGAGTTACAGGAAGCAACAGGAAGCTTTTGAAACAGCACAAAGATCTGCTGCAACAATAATGACCTCAGCGTTTGCTTTTTTTGTGTTTTACACCACATTTTTTTCCTCACGTTTTCATAATATTCCTAGCATCAACTTGTAGGAATGTGTTTTTTACGCCGTCCCGTACCTGCTGCTCATCCTCCATGACGTTGCTGGCGAATTCAAACACAAGCTCATTCTGCTGTACAACTGCTGCCATAATAACGCATTCCCAGGTCTCAGCTCCACATACGAAGAAAGATGTTCTCGAAGAGGGAAAACCAGAGAGAGTCACCGAGGTCCAGCTGGGCAGAAAGGCAGGATCACAAAATTAATCAAGTATCAGCGTTTGTATTTCTCAGATCATCGGCGTTCCCGGATTCTTCTCTTCTTGAAGGGAAACAAACCAAGGGAAATCCTTTCCTGAGTTTTTCTTCCCACCTCGATAGCTTTTTAACACTGTGGAGGGAAAAAATTAAAAAATTTTATAATTAAGAAAAGATTGCTTTAGCTGTGTGAACTAGTAGCAGTAACAATAAAAGCTTGCTCCAAACTATAACTGTTCAATCTAACTCCAAGGGAGTCAGACTCCTTTGTATCTTCAGAGGTATCACTTTTACTGATTAATACATGCAAATTTTCATTCCCTTAAAAATAAAACTGTTTCAGGAAGTAAGACGTCAGTTTCTAAGCGTTTAATATTACAGGCAAGAGACTGAAAAAAAAGTTATGAAAGTTAACAGAAAGAAAATCCACCTTTTAATTTGATTAATATACACCGTTTTCACATTCATTAGTAACTCTCACCTTTAAGGTACGCTCAAAGTAACAATACAAAGCCCGGACTGACCTACTCAGCTGTAGGATCTCTCAAGTATATCACCTTTCTTCTTCACACACTGTTCAAATTTAGCAATGTTGTTATTTTGCAAGTAAGATGCTCTACATCTAGATTCCCACGGTGTCAAACAGATGAAATAAATTCTTTGTACAATCCAGAGAGTCCCCGAGTTCCTACACGGAGCAGATCTTCAGCTTCTTGTTAAAAATGCACTGTAAACGTATCCTTATCTCCACCACAGGCTCACAAGCAGCCGGAAGGAAACAGCACTGACCACGTCACGGCAAATTAGAACAAGCAAAAAAAAACTGCACAGCACAATTGCAAAGAAAAAAAAAATATCCCAAACTACGGAATGTAAACAGCTTCACTGGAGGGATGCGTGCTTACAGCTCCCACGTTTTCATTTACTCATCAGTGCCAAAGGTAAACATGGTTGACATGAGGTTACGAAGAGATGGGCTGTTATCACCCCTGGGGAAAAAGGCGAGCACAAAACGTAACCTTTTCATACAACAAAGGTGACCAATGCATTAATAAAAAAAAAAAATATATTACTGTTTCAAAAGAGTAACAGAGACAGGTGTCTAAAATTAGGAACTTAAGGGAGTATGTTGGTGCCTAGGAGTTTAAATCAGTATGTCTTAAAGTAAGCAAAATGTGTGTTGCCTAGGGTTTTGATCAAAATTATTTAAACTGCCTTTGATTAAGGGCAGCTGTGATAAGGGGCGGAGGTCTAACACGTACCCATCCAGACTGAGAGCTCCAAGAAAGCCTCTGGGCAACTTCAGTGCCATTGGCAAGGATTAACATCTGCCTTTGTACAGGAGTCTTAACTTTGCCTTGTTTTTGCAGTAGGCTGAAACTCAAAAAAAATGAAGGGCATCTTCCTCTCCCCAATGCCAAGCAATTTAATTATGGAGGATCATGTCACAGGCTTATACTCCCTCACTCTAGGAAATGTAACAGCTGTTTTTCCCATATAGATTGTGGTATTCCAAAATTCCTAAGCAGTGACGGCAGAGCACTCAAGCATTTAAGTTACTAGATCCTACCCTTCTAAGAAATCAGGAAACCCAAGATTATGCAAACAGGAGAACCTCCCCAACTTCCAAAGCCTGCTTTAATTAGCTGTTAAAAGGTTCCTAAGAGTAGCCACAAGCCTAACTAGAGAATATTTACACTAATGAGAGCTACATGCATGAACAGAAAAGGATGTGCTTTGGGAACTGTGACTGTTCAACCTCAGCCCTTGCCGTTCTGCAGGATGCCTTGAATAGTTCCAAGGCTTTCTCCGTACTTCAGCAAGGCTACGGCAGTGAAAACATTGCACGCAACCATATAATTCTGGGTAACTTCCCTAAATTTAATTAGTTGGCCTCGCCTCTGAGAAGATAAGAATGCTATTAAAAAGTTACACACATGCCAGCACAGCGGGACTAACACCAACTCATCCCATCCCAGACTCTCACCAGCTTTGTAGGCCAGCCTCAAACTATATAAATCCTACAGTGATTGAAGTGGGTCAGTATATGTAATAGGAACACACCAGCTCTTTCAGAAGAGAGGACAAGTATGGAAATTTATTTAAATACCACTTCTATTTGGGTTACTGCCTAGAAATAAATTATAACTCTCCAACAAGATGAAATAATAACATCTGAAGTCACTCCCCTCTAATCAGTGAAAAGTAACTCCAAAAGATCACCAGGCAAATACAAGAACATCCTCAAGCTTCTAAATGGAGACTTACTTTAAAACGAGGGTTAACCTAATTGTTGAGGGAAAAGGAGAGCCAGAATACAGCAAGGGCTTATAATCATCTCCATTACACTAATTGAAGCCACATGTATGAACAAACAGTACAAGTTCTTAAGGTCCGGTAACTTTCTAAGGTCAATAACAATTAACAGTGTCAATGTAAAATCAGGATAAGTGAAGTGTCAGATACACAGGCTACCTAGCAAACTCATGAGGCATAAGGAAAACTGGAGGTATAGCCACCATAAGGCAGATTTTAAAAGTTGCCTGCATGCACTGAAAACTGGCATATTCTTCCATTAGTGCAAGATCATTATTCTGAAAATATGAATATTTTACAGCACATACTACAATACCAAGATCCACAAGAGCCAAAAAGCTGTAGCAGCAAACTCAGTAAAAGCCATAAAGAGATTTTTTTTTACTTTTTTTTTTATTAAAAGCCAACAAAACCCTCAATGCAAAATTAATCATCATGATTTAATATCATTTAAGAGACTGCAGCAGTGCCACACATTTGATCCTGAAAGGATCCACATAACCACTACTTAGAATAGTCACACTTTTTTACTTTTTTGATGTCCCTAATCATCAAATACTGTTGCAGAAACAGATATTGTAAAGCTGTTTTATGCATTTTACACCATGATGATGCAATGATGTAAGGCTGATTCTTCCCATCAGACTGTTCCTTCCCCCCACATCCCCCATTATCCCCCCCCCTCACAAACCCCCCAGGAATCAATAAATGAAGTAGAATGATACCTTCTTACAAGAAAAGAGCCATCTAACCACAACATTACGACCAAAGTCAAAGCCAAGTGAGAGAACAGGCCTTAGTGGGCTTTTATATCTAACCTTATAAAGATTAGTCATTCAAACTTATTATTTACAGGAAATTTTTCATTACCTCTTTAGTGGTACATAGTAATAGCAAATGATCTATTGGGCAGTAGCAGCATGGCAAAATAATGCAAAAGTACTTTCTTTTAACCCATACCACGTTCTACGGCACATAGAAAACAAACGCAGTTTTTCACAGCAGCCAGCACAATTCTAAACCAGCTACATTTTCCTCCACATCTATTTTTATAAACTGTGCTTTCATTATTCCAAGTATCACAGGATCTTGCTGTCTATAGGCTAACACAAACATGACTATTGTTTTTGATATATAATGCCACTTATCTCCCTGCCTGGTTTTATGTACATCTGTGAATAGAAAATTAATTATTTGCAAACAGCACAAAATGTGTAAATTGTATTTGCGCACACAATAAGCTTGACTACATACAAACAGTCCTAGGAGAAAGGGAACCCAGTACATCAGATTTTCAGAACTACAGAATAAATAAGGTTTTGCTTTTATTTTTAGTAATTGTTGTACAAACCTATTATAAAAAGCTATATTACGATAGGCAATTATATATAAACTTCTTCATTTTGCTTAATTCTTGAAACTGAACATACAAATAAATTACTTCAATCCCTCTTGGAAATTCCCCTCCTTCCTCTACTGATTTCGACATCTAGAAACAACCTCCACAACCAGGCTGTCAAAAAGCATGTTCAGCCAGTTTAACCCTTAGCACACTGCTGTGCTGGTATCCCAGAAAATACGTTGTAGGACTCCTTCCAGCCAGAAATCACGTTGTTTTTCCCCACCACTCTTCACCATATATACCCTGCACTTCAATCTAGCCCTACTTAGCCAGTTCAACAAAACTCAGGAAAAACAGGACAAGAGGGTGTGGCCTCAAGTTGTGCCAGGGGAGGTTCAGATTGGATATTAGGAAAAATTTTTACACTAAAAGGGTTATTGAGCGTTGGAATGGGGCTACCCAGGGAAATGGTTGAGGCACCAACCCTGGATGTATTTAAAAGACAGGTTGACATAGCGCTTAGCGACATGGTTTAGTGACAGGTTTTTATCAGAGTTAGGTTGATAGTTGGACTAGATGATCTTAAAGGTCCCTTCCAACCAAGACAACTCTATGATTCTATAAATATTTCCAGAACCAACGTTTTTTGGTGCCAATGGTGAAGTTGCAATACTGCAACTAGGCTCCAACTGGGAAGCAACATATCCACAAGTTCTCCTTCAACTCCTGACAACAGGAGCCAATATAGCCCATACTGCCTTAGCACTCAAGCACTGTCATGAAGAACACTGAGGCAACACAGCAGCACCACACCGGAGCAGATACCAGGCACCACAGTGCTAAGGCACAAACCCAAACACGCGCTGAAGAAGCTCAGCTGTAAAGTAGGAAGGCTCAGGTCTTGGTACCGAGAGCAGCCCGGCTAAGCTGAAAGACGCCTCCAGCCAGGTCCTGGATCCAGTCCCACTTAGGGTTATTAAAGATGACTATAATCATCCTGCACTGCCTTTTTTGTGAAATTAGTAAGATCATTCGCACATTTAAAATTAAGAACCAGCTTAGCTGCTTTAAGATTCAAATGCAGATCTAAATTCCAAGTTACTGCTGAAACAGCTCAACTCGTTAAGCAGGGGGACAAATGACTTGGGACTGAAATATCCCAATGATTTTCTAAGACATTAGAAAAGAGCATTAGCTCTAGCCTAGAATTGTGAAAGTTGTGACTTAACAGAAATGCAAAGATGAACCCCTAACTCAACACCATCTCGGATGCTGCTGGAAGAGGGGAGTGAACCATTCTGTGATTCTATGAACAAGAGGAAAGAGAAGAACAAAGACATCACCTGGAAATTTTGGACTGAAGGACTGAAAACCATCCTGGGTGAGATGAAACACTTGGAGCACTTCACTCAAGTTTCTAACTCCCTTCTACCAGTGGAGGTTAAGGACGGGTCAAGGATGGATCAAGCCAGAGCCAGTCCACCCACTGCAAAGTCACATCTTTTTAAGATGCTCTGCAAGAAATACATCATAGAGTCTGGTTTTCTTCAAAAGGGAAAAAAAGCTGAATGATATCACCATTCTCATAATGCAGAGATCCTAAACCCATGATGATCTTCTTTATGGATGGTTCACACTGAACATAAATGCTAGCAATATAGTCTGCTCTGGCATTCTTCACAGATTGATTATTCCTATTCAGCAATATTAAGAAATTGCACAGAACAGGAGCTTTGAACCACATCATCAGACACAGGGCATCTGTAGTTGGCAAAATAACAAGCAAGAAGAACATGTTAATATATGTTACTCGGCAAAAGAAGTTTCTGAAGGCTCAGTATTTTAAATGCTCACACGAATTAAAGGAGATAGGAAAACAACATGGTAAGAGGGTATCACTGAGGAAGGAAAGAAACAACGTAAGGAACAGCCTGAAATCTTCTGAAAGCATCCGCACTGCCCAGGGGAAACTGTGCAAAAAGCAGCTGACATAATGAAAGTCAACAGAGTGACCTTCGCAGAGCCTTCGTTAAGGACAAAGAAATCATGGGTATCAATAAATCCCTGTTTTGCAGCCAGGCTAGAAACCAGCCTGTGTCATCACAGGGTCTCAGTGCATATACAGCAAAGAGGACAGAGCGTAAGAGGGTTCATCCGTTAAATATAAACAGGCATAAAAGTAAAAAGAATAGGCACACAATTCAGTCAATACAAAGCAAGCTAAATGAAACCTTCCCTTCTCTAAATCTCATATAAAAGCATATGTTTACTCCAAAGAGAGCAGAAAGTACAAACATAAGCAACAAGCTGCTCTTTGCTGTCACCAAAAAAAAAAAAAAAGTCACATTTTCAACAAGTATCTTCTATCTTCTTTGGCAATTACTTGTTTTAGCCTGAACATTTAAAACCAGGCAAGATTCCTTTCTGGACTATTAACAGTAACAACTCCAGCGCTGTTTACAGACTCCCCCACCCCTGAAAACCTTCCTCTTCCTACCTCCCATGTTCCCTGATACTTTTTAAATCCCTTTTATTTAGCACATTTATATAACACAGCTGTTGTACTCAACCCCAGCAACCAGGCAGAGCGCTGCTGGGAAATTTAAAGAAAATTACAGCGTGGTTGAGGCTTTTTTCCCCTCCGTATCCTCTCCCGCCAGCATGCTCGATGCGTAAAGGTAGCCCCCAAATCAGCGTAGGCGTGTAGACGTATAGACGTAGAGCACTGTAAATAATTCATTTATGCTGCAGCAACAAAAGGCCAGACTATCACCAAAAGGCCAGTCCTAGACAGCAAGCTAAAAGATCTTGGGGCAAGGAAGGCTCTCTCCCCAGTTCTACCGCTGAAGCTGTTGAGCTCTGAATAAAGCATTCGAGCATCTGCTAAGATAGCGAGCAAGCCTCCCTAATCTGATCAGGCAAGAGAAAGGCCACGCTGAGTTTTAGTCACCTCTCGGCAAAGTGTTTGCTCTTGCCCAGTAGAGCCAACTAAACAGGATAAATTACCTGTAACTTGCCCTAAAGCAAGGGAGGGAGGGCACCCCAGGGGGATGCAAGGGTCCCAGTCCTCTCCCCTGCTTCCCCATTCACCAGAGAAGAACCGAATTTTGCATTTCAATAGGTTGGGTGCAAGAAGAAGAGAGAAATGGGACATCACAAGCCAGCTCTCTCTTCCTCCCCAAATCATGTCAGAGATTAGAACTACTTCCCTCCCCTCCTGCGCCCTCCCCATATCAAAACTGCTTAGTGAATTCAAACAGTATTTTGCAGCTGCCCAAATTGCACTTTTTGGCACATTAGACACATAAAAGAGGAGAAGAGGTTAAACTGTCAGAAGTGGTTATGTGAGCTAGCAGCCTTAGCTATCTGTAGGGCTTTCAAACTTTTCAGATTGAATGTTGGTTACTAAAGCCTCAGCTCACAGATAAGCTGCACTACTTCAACTACAGTTAGACAAAAGCCACATAATGTTGCTTCAATGCACAGCACCTACTCTAAATGCTTACACGGATACATGCATACATGTATCAGTTGCAGTTACACACTTTACCCTATTTTTCTGTGTGCATGTATACACTCAACATAAGAAGAACACAGACCTGTTGGAGTGCAGAGGAGGGCCACAAAGATGATCAGAGGGATGGAGCACCTCTCCTGTGAAGACAGGCT
>JAOXJM010000001.1:176647764-176662827 GCA_026413425.1 Tringa solitaria
CTGAACAACCCCAGCTCTCTCAGCCTGTCTTCAGAGGAGAGGTGCTCCATCCCTCTGATCGTCTTCGTGGACATCTGCTGGACCCGTTCCAACAGGTCAATGCCCTTCCTGTGTTGAAGACTCCAAAGCTGGATACAGTACTCCAGGTGGGGTCTCACCAGAGCAGAGGGGCATAATTACCTCCCTGGACCTACTGGCCACGCTTCTTTTGATACAGGTCCGGATACGGCTGGCTTTCTGGGCTGTCCAGCTTTTCATCCACTGGTACCCTCAAGTCCAAGGACATGGAATACTGTGGTAACTTTGCCTTTTAAGCCTACATAGCAAGAGTGGTCATCTCCTCAACTGACAAGCTGCCTTTTTAAAAATGATGCCCTTCACCTACTTGTATTACCCTTCCCCAAAAGCCGCTGGTGGGTTAAATCAATGAGGTGCTGAAGGCTGCCTAAACTAGAGAAGGAGCATTAACAGTATGAAAAGTCCAGGTATTTCTGCTGTACTGAACATAACATGCAACAGATCTGATTAACTTAAATGTCTGCAGAAAAAAAACCTTAAGAACCAAACAGAGAATATTGCATCTAAAACCATGCCTTAAATCTCTACAAGGCGAGAGACCACTTACACAGTTACAGTGGAGAAGAACATTCGCTCAAGCCATAATTAAAAGTTAAGTAACACTTTTTAAGCTGCCAATTTTAATGCGCTCTAAAATGCAATGTATTCACTCAGATTATTCTGAAAATGTGTGTGCTTCATGATGCTTAGCGTAATTACAATAACAAATACATTAACTTGCAGCTATGTAGGATAAGACAGAAACTAATATTCCCATGCCATTTGTACATTTTTCTTCTTACAGATCAGCGTAGCTTAAATTTTATGTTCTAAAGTATTTGCATAGGGTGGGATTAAGAAGGGAGACTATTTGTCTGGGGAATTTCTAACTAGTGAACTTGGCTATTAAGAGAATATAAATTATCTCCTGACTTGTTGCTAGACTAACAATTCCCACCGTGAGGTTTCAAACAATGATGAAACACAAGTTAAAGATCAACAAGATTAATACAAAAAAAGCAAAAAAGATTTCTCTGAAGAGTGATGTGGAAAAGGAGAAGGGTCTGCAAAGGTCCCTCCAGGGAAGCCAACGTCTGGACTCATTTCGTAACGTCTGGGGAAATGTTCGCACTGAAGCCAAAGTCACTCTCCTAAAAGCACGCACCTGCTCCTGGGAGGAATTCACTGCTAATGAACTAGACGCAGGATTTATGAGTGCTACAAGAAAAGACCTACAATATCAGGGTGTTCTGGGAAGTTTCAGAGCCCCTACAAAGCAGGTGTACAGCTCACCTCTTCCTCATTTCATCATTCAAGTTCCTGTGTCTTTTGCAGAACTAAATCCGGCATCAGAGGTGGCTGCTGTGCTGGCTGCAGCCATAGCCCCTACCGCAGGGCTCCACAAGTCAGCCTTGCTCCCCAGCTGCAGGGGGAACAAGGCAGCAGGGCTGGGGGGGGAACCAAATCACCTGGGGAAAACACAAAATCCCCTGGTCACCTTGGGCTGAGCTGCGTGTCCAACTTGGTCTCATCTGGCAACAGAAATCAGCACAGCCTCACCGTGGTCACCGGCTCACAATCCTGGAGACCTCTTTCTACCTACCCTTTGTTCTGCAGAACAAATAATTCAGATATTACAGCACCCAGGTTCATACGGATTTTCATATGGAGCTTGTTGGCTCAGGAGGTGACGGCTCTTGCTATGTAGGCTTCAAAGGCACCACCATACCCTATGTCCTTATTCAAGCAGGCAAACGTGTGCCCACGCACACACATACACTTGCCCACTTTCTCAGGCCCTGTCCAGCAGGGCTGTTGCACAAGTCCACCCATACTTCCCAAAAGAGAAACCCTGACGGCGTCACACACAGGAGAAGGGTTGAGCAGACATGCACCCACACAGCTTCTACCATCCAGAAACAATTTTCTCCTATGACAGCTTTTCCGCCTTTGACTCAAAAAAGTAGGATTTTTTTCCTGACAATCAAGTCCTGAAAATTCAAATTGATTCTTAGAACCTCAAACACCTCTATAAGAAAGGACTTTGGTTGCTCAGAATTCTCCCTACAATCAATAGGAAGAAAGGTGGATTGCATCTCCTGGGCTTGAAAGGCCCTTCCTTGCGTCACTTATTTGAGTTGCCTAAATTATCAAGACTTGATCCAGGCCTCAATTCATAGAATAGTTTGGCTTGGAAAGGACCTTCAAAAATCATCCAGACCAGCCCCATGGGCAGGGACATTTTTCACTAAATCAGAATCACAGAATCGTCATGGTTGGAAAGGACCTCTAAGATCACTGAGTCAGGTTACTCAAAGTCCCGTCCAGCCTGACCTTGAACACTTCCAGGGATGGGGCATCCACAACTTCTCTGGGCAACCTGTGCCAGTGTCTCACCACCCTCACAATAAACAATTTCTTCCTTATGTCCAATCTAAATCTACTATCTTTCAGTTTAAAACCATGGTCACTGCAGGCCTCGGAAAAACATCTTTCTCGATCTTTCTTACGAGCTGAATCTATATATTGAAAGGCCATAATAAGGTTTCCCTGAAGCTTTCTGTTCTCCAGGCTGAACAACACCATCTCTCTCAGGCTGTCTTCACAAGAGATGTTCCAGCCCTCTGAGCATTTTCATTTAGGTCTCCGGGATAACAAGCATACAGTGTGTCTGAAGCAAGCACTCCAGCCTCTCTTACAGCACAACAGCCTCATCATGCAAGAAGCTCCTCAGCAGACATCTGCTTTTTTTATGAAAACTTGCAAATTATCACAGAAACCAGATATAAAAAAAACAAAAACATTTTATCTAACACTTCTACCCTAACCTTTCCTCCCCCAGCATGGCATTCAACCTGTACACAGTTAGAAGAACAAAAGAAAACAAAAACAAAGGGAAAAGCTGAGGTTAAAGTGGAAGATTAACTAGTACCATAAACAAGGCAATGCAGGGAGAGGTTGTTTTAAATAGTTTCTAATCCATCCCTTCATTTATCCTCCAGCCTCCTTTCTTTCCCTTCTTTTCTGTTCCCTATCATTTAATCTACTTCTGTGAAGTCTCGGTGGTTTGCTGTGATCACAGATACAATAAATTATTATCAGAATTGTGGGTGGGTAGGGAAAAGGAAATAATACTACGCCTTTTTTCAAGATTCCATAGACTTCAAGCACAACCCTGAGGGTTGTGCCACACTTGTACCTTTCCTCTCTCAAACAAGACAGTGCTAAGAAAAACGATGCTTAAAACTGAAAGGAAAAAAGGTCAGCAGAAGCATCGTCTCGCTGTGAAAGGCTTCCCGTGCAGCTATGTTAGAAATGCAAGAGCTGGTGCCTTTCACAGAGGTAAAATGCAGAGTTTTGCCCTTTTGGCGCCGGCTCCTGGCCCTGCAGAAACCCAGGGGGACCAGGAGCTGCTCCCTCAGGGTCAAGGCATCGCCGAGAGACACACGTGGTGCCTGCTCTGTGAGAGCAACTCTTCTGCCGAGCGCAGGACATCTCCTCCCCACTTCTCATGCAAGATGCAATGCGTGGTGCTCCATAACCCACGAGAAGTCAGGAGAAAAAAAATAATCCCAACAAACAAAGAAAAAAAAAACCAAAACCCCTTCCCCATCCAATCTCACTGCCTTGACAACCTTTCTATCTACTCTTCCCCACCCAGAGGATGTGCCCCTCAGGCTGAGAGCCTCTCTTTTAAAGAGCATGAAGTACAGAAATATTTTGTCACGTGGCAAAGACATCTCTGCTCAATGCTGGTTAGTCAACAAGTAAACAGTTTAAGGGGAAAAAAACAATATTCTGGGAGTTATGCTGTCACATGAGGAAGAAAAAAAAAAACCAACCATCAAATCAGGCAAAAAGGCTGAAATGAATTTGCACAGTTTCAGTTCTAACTTAATTTTGATGCACAGAGTACTCGGTTCTCTAAAATCTAATGCTGGGGAAGATATTATTAGAGTTCTAGCTTCAATAAATTAACTACGTTGTAATAACATGCATATCTTCACAAATCATAAGACCTACTTAAAAACCACTAAATCTTTTAGAGTAGAAGGTTTTATGTGCTTTTTCTGGGCGCTTGTAACAAGTTGCTTAACTGAAAGCCACAGTTGCCCCAGAAGCACAAAGATCCACAACGGGATTAAAATGAAAAAAAAAATTATAATAATTCAAAAAAAATATAAAAAAATCACTCCATAGATCACAGAATCTTAAAATAAAACTCAAGTAATGAGGCAATTTTTTGCCCAGAAAGATATTAATGGAATTGCGTGACTTCATGCCCAATCTGTCCGTTTCTCATACGCATTTACAGACTCCTACGGTGGTAGCGGTGGAAAAAGAAAGACAGGACCCCAGCTCTCGCTGCATTAGGGTGACTCCCACGGTTACTCTTTCACAGTCCGTGCTTCAAGAGCTCAAGTACTGCTTTCTGTTGAGCTAATTAAATTCTGATCATTACTCTTGGGTATCTAAATAAGGGTCTCGGAGGGATAACAAAGCCAAAAGCAGAGGGGCAGGAGGATGCTCTTGAGAAGACAGTGTGTTACTCAATGGCTGCCCTGGGGCGGACAGAGGAGTTGACATCTCTGGGTGCATCTGCTCCCCGGCTCGTGGTTTAACTGACAGGAAGCACAGACGAAGATACCAGCACCCAGCGAGGAGTGTTTCCTGTCAGCACATCCACGTGTGTCGTGTCCCCCACCCCCCAGGGCCACGGCCTCCCACAAGGGGGAGAAACTCCGCGGCAACATTTTTTAAAACAAAACAAAAAAACACCAAAAAACAAAAACCACCACCACAAAAAAAAAAAAAAAAAAAAAAGAAAAAAATTAAAGTTAAGCCCACGCACAAAAAGCCAGCTAGCCTGATGGGTGGAAAGTAATGAGGTCAAGCGTGTTGAAATGTGGCCCCAGAAGGCCACCAAAACAGGGTATGGGATGCTGGTGGCGTGTTCCCATCCAGCATGGCCCAGGAGAGCATGCAAGCCATCTCTGGAGGTTTTAGAGTCTGCCTTTCCTCAGACTGGTTCGTACACCACTGAGAAACCAAGCTACCTGACTTAACAGATGAAGAAGCAAACAAGCAGAAATCTTCAAAAATGAACCACAACCAGTGGTAGAAACCACGCCGCTAAATAAGGCACCAGCACGCCTACTTAACGGGACCGCCCCATCCTAGAGAAGGGGGACAAGTTAGATGACCTGGCTTTTCTACCACTAATACCTAGAGTAACACCTGTTAAGTCTGCCGCAAAACTCAAGTGCTGAGGAAGCACTCAGCACCAACAGGATATGCACAAGAATTAATACAGCTTAAGTAAGCAAAGAATCAACTGCTAGACAAAGCAAAATCTCAGTGAAAAGCAGAAACTCCAGCACAGCTGTAATTTCTGCAGTATCTACATGCAAAGCCACAGGCTGCGCTCAGCCCCTCTTCTAAGCAGTCTTCTGCATAGATCACCCCATAATGTCACCTGTCAAAAAACATCCTCTCCTCAGCCAGCCTAAAAACTGTGCTTCCAGGTAGGATGAGAAATTATTAAGATGGCCTCGTACCCTTTCTCCATCAACAGCCAACTGGTGGTATAGAACTGAGGAAACCCAATTTTGAGCTGTACCTGTAGGGTTGCCAACTAAAGCAACAGAAGACACGTCACTCACGTAATTAAGTTGGGAAATATATCAACCGGTAGGTATCTGGTAGATTTAACACTATCATCAACTGCTATAGTCTAGGAACATTTTCTGCATAAACTTAAAAGCAGTAAAAAAGCCTTCATTGGATTTCATGGGCTTTCTGCCACATTTTACACTTTATGGAACGGAGGGTCTCCATCCTAACGTGCTCTCCCATCCTAAGGTGCTCTCCATCCCCATTCCAGAACAGCTGGGCATAAAAATGACTTCACATGGTGACTGGCACTGCCAGTAGAACACCTGTCTCAAAGTCAGGGGTCTGTAATTTCCTGAAAATGACCAGGCTCCAAATTCTCCTAATTTCTAGTTACCAGAAACCTGTTCTGTAGCTTGGTTCCTCCAACAGAGCATGCTTTGTCCCCAGCTTTCATGCGCTCCCATCTGAGCTCTGTGACCATCTGGTTTATGCCAGAGAACCACAACTGTCCAGTGCTTCAACAGACTACATCCCGCCATGTCACTGGGCACTTGACCCCTTCATGCCTTGAAAGTCGCAAGAAAAGCCCTAAATCGGGACCCATCAGACACTAACACAAAGCCAGTGGACAAACTTCTAGCAGGAGCTCGCTTCTGCAGCATTTCTGAGGTCCACTCCAGACACAAGTCCCACCCTTGACAAATACTCGAATAACCCCAAGCAGCCAAGAAATTAAAAAAAGATACAAAGTAATGGTTGCTCGAAAGCTTTTCTGAACAAAAAAAGCCTCGCAGCATGATCTGAACCTTACTAAATTTTGCTGGATTGGCAAAAGGGCTTAGAAGAGAACTGCAAAAAAAAAAAAGTATTTTCCATCTCAGATTCCAACAATACTCTGTAGCCAACAGCATTTTGTAGATTTGTTTCTTAGCTTGTAAGTCACGTTGGTCATATCTTGCAACATGTACTGGCAGGATTCAATGTTTTCCTAAGAAAACTGGGGTGGCAGATGCTGACACTGATCCAGAAAGGGTTTACTCTCAAGCTGGAGATTCTTTTTAACCCTGAAACTTCAGCTGTGTCCTGCTAATGAACTACAGATTGTATTGCAGCAAACATTTCAAAATTCTCACATATATTTATTTTTGTGGTGCATTATTATTGTACTAGCTCTAAACACAACACCAAAAAAAGTTGTATTTACAAGCATAATCATCTCTATTGTATTGATTATACACTAATAAATTAGCCAAAAAAATTAATGTAACATGAGCATAGGGCTACAATGAGAGTGGGGGTGTTCTTTTAGAAACGATTTTGAGGCATCTGAAGCTGGTCTAAGTTTTCAAAGGTCTGTATATTTTAAGCAAGAATGGAAAGGTAAATGTTGTGGTACTTATAAAAGCAAAACAAAAAAAAATCATTATGTCTCAGTTCTTACAAAAATTAAAAGGCTGCTGCTACGTGGCATCAGCGAGGGCACCCTCATGCCCTGAACCGCTTGCCCCCTGCCTGCCTGCCTCCGGCTGGGTTACAGCTAACAGGGGAGGAGCGGGCTCCACAAAACTGCTTTTCCCGCAGAAGGGCTACGAGTCAATTTGTCTCACATCTCTGCAACTCGCAGCCCAGCTCCCTCGCAACCCACTGCGTTTTTGGGGGGAGGCAGGCGCTGAAGAGCCGCAGAGGGAGAGGAGCAAAAGTGAAAGCGAGGTGCTCGGCACACACCGACGGGGCTCCCCACGACAGCAAGAAAGAAAAACGCCCTCCCAGATTTCTATTTGCTATAACCAGCTGCAACAGAGGGGAAACACACCTTTCTATCCTACTGTATCCCTTTAAAAAACACCCCAAAGAAGACATTTTCCAGATAACCAAGGAATTTTTTACAGTGTTGACTTACCAAGCAGAGCACAATAACCAGCTACTCTGTTTGCACTACGAGGCAGTACAGTGCAATGAGTTAATAATTTATCACGGCATTGCTCTTGGCAACTGACCACAATCAACTTTTAAAATTCTTCCTCATTCTTACATTTTTAGCCTCAGCAACAACATGGCATCCTCAGAGCTTCAGCTCTATCTGAACATTTTCTAGCCGAGGTAAGAGGTTTAATCTTCCCAAACACCTGCTTTTTCCCTGTATTGTTTCAGGCCCAGAGCAAAGGTCATAATTTCATTTCAATAACCTGATTTAGCAGACAGGAATAACTAGAATATTTTTAACAAAGCAAGAAGCCAAAAGTATTCTTTCAGAAAGCCACGGCCGTGCAGTTCTCATCCCTGCGCTTCCTTCCCCCTCTTCTCCCAGAAAGGAAAAGAACAAAAAAGCCCAAGCTTCTCCCTCCACCAAAAGCTTTTATTTGCACGTCCCCCAGCCAACAAGCAACAACCTTTTCCTCCCATTTTATATTATCAAGACTTACGCCTCTACATAATTTTGGGCAAAACCTAATTTATTAGTTAACACACTCTTCCTCTCAATCAGAAGGATCTAGCTGTGGTGGTTCAGACAAATAATTTGGAAAACAAGTTTTCAAGAGAGTTTAGATGTGATACACAGAAGAGTCTTAAATGTCCTAATTATTATTTTGTTGAAGCTTTGGCCATGGACAACAGTCGTCTTCCAAGGACAACTGTCCTACTTTGTCCTCCCCCTTATTTCTCAACCCCAGCTCTTACAAACTCCCCAGCTCCACCAGTCTGAAATCTATCCCTAACCTGGTTCAGCCAACCAGCCCAGCAACTTCCCATGGCGTGGACACCTGACTTGCCAACTTGGCTCATCTCGGCTGAACCAGATAAGGGGTTGCTCACACAAACAGTTGGGATTGCGGATGGGAGGGGAGGGCAATAAAAACCCAGGAAAAAAACCTATGCTGTCAGCTAGGAAATATGAGGGTGGCACCCTTCAAGCAGCACTGAGGTAGCTGGATGAGTACTCCTGCCACGGAAACATCTCGGAACCATCATGACCACCTCTAACTGTTTCCCTAAGGGTACGCTTTAAATTAAACTTGACTGGTGCAACTTTGTATGCTCACAAAAATGTATGTAGAGAGTTTAAATCGCAACTTTAGCTCAACTAGTTCAGCTTACTGTTCAGTCAAGAACCTAAGGGCAAGCTAAAGGCCTGGGCAGATGCTAAATGAGCCATTTAAGGACTTACAACCCATTGCCTCCAGGACAGTTCATTACCTGAGTAAAACTTGCTTGGTCCAAACCTCCCTTTGGTGCTTCAGGACCTACCCAGGTAAACCATTGCCGCCGCGTGGGTTTAACGGGGTGGTTACACACCCAGCCTTCGCTGATGAGTGAAAACGAGCAGCTGGGGTGAGGCTGAAGCACCTTCAGTCTGCACGTAAGCTGGGTCAGCACATGGAGTGTGGAGGTTCCAGAGACACGAGCATCATTCTCCCATCTAAGTCAGTAAGTACCAGTCTTGCTCACGCCAGACGGCATAACAGGTTCTTCCAAGGCAGCCTCTGTCAGAAAGCAAGCTACTTTCCCCACACAGTCTTCTTTTTTCTGATTTCACCCCATTTAGAGATCCTCATGTCAGGCGGCAAAAATGAACCCACAAAACTTCCCACTGATTTTATTTTATTTATTTATTCCAGACATGCTGCATCCGTGCAGCACGTATGGATCACTGGTTCTGGGTCTCTTCTCTCAGGGCAGCGGCTATTTTATCCAGCTAGCTATTTGTAACTAATAACTGCTACCATCTATCCCCTTAAATGCACACATTTTAAAACACAGTGTATCAATAAAACGTCATCACCACTCTTGCTTATGAAGCCTGGCAGTTCAAAGGTCTTAGGTCCACCTGAACACCGCAAGAGAAGCTTTAAACATTAGGAATATCAGAATTCAGCCACAAAACCTACCCTTTCGAACTACATGGCTTCAAAAGCATTAATCCTTTTCTGCAAATATGCCTAATATTTTTAAACAAAACATTTGCAAGACCAAGCCCTTATCTTGTAGTTTGGCAAAAGTTTTCTGACATTTCTTACTGTTGAGAATCATTTCTAGTCCATTGCCACTGAAAGAACATTTAATACAAGACTGTATGAAAAGGTAATTAGTTTTTTTATAAAAACAAATGGTAGAATGTTGTATAATTAGACATACATCTTCCAGAAGTGTACATTTAGGAAATTAGTCTACCAATGGTAACCAATTATTCTTGGTTTTCTTATCAGGAAGTCCCCCCAGAGCCCATTTTTAAATGGTCTAAATTAATGGCTTTCAACATTACGGCCCTATCAGACAAATTAAAATTGTATTTCACTTAGTTGCTTCAAAAGCAACTTATTTCATTGTTGATTTTAGCTGATACTGAAAGAAATATATTTTTTCCAAACAGAAAAGGGCCAGTATTTTTAAAAATTCTGCAAGCCACCCCTGGCAGTCAAACTCTAGATTGTTTCTCAACACAGAAAGTTTCATTTTCATTCATATGTCTAAACCACCTTTGTAAAGAAAAAAAAGCCCCCAAACAGACACTTCCCCACTACAGTTCCTTCTTTTCTCTTTTTGAAATAAACAAAAGTTGGTTGGTTTTGTTGAGAAAACAACAGGATGAGAGCCTCTCGCTAGCACACCACCAAGGGCACCTCGAGCCCCTTTGCTGGGCCCACAGAGCTCTTGACAACCTGGTTCAGAGGCACCAGGAGCCAGGGGAAGTAAATTCTTGCAGTTTGAGCAGGTTTGAGACCCTTTGCACTCCAGGGGATGTAAACTTCATCTTTATTTTTTTGATAGCTAATACCCTCATTCACATGCTTAATTTACAGGCACCGTGAAAAAAGCTTGAATAGCTGCAGAGAGTAAACAGTTTACAGAGGTTCTGGAGAGGGGGGAAAATAACAGCACAAAACAGCAAACGTACCAAGAGAATGGGAGTGGAAAATGTAACCACCACCTCCGAGGACGTCGTCAGGACTAATTCTGCCTTCAGCAGACAACGTGCAAGCCCTGATGCCTTCAAGATACAGTTTTCATGAAAGGTCTTCCTAAGACCTTTCCTAAGGTCACCCTCTGGTAGGAGAGACAGCCTCCACTAAAAACAAACCATGCCATCACATCCTTGGGAAACTATTCTTCTTAGCTCCAAAATTATCTAGTGCAGCACATGTAGCATGCACAAAGAGGAGAAAACTAACAGTATCTTTGTCGTCTTGCTTTTAACTTGAAATTGAGTCTGGTTGGAAGAGCAAGTTAAACATTAATTTTCTGACAGTGGTCAGCCCTGGGTATCAGAAGTCGTAACCGTAGTTTCACAATCAGGTTTTGCTGCTTCTTTCCCTCGCTGCAAAATAAAACTGAACAAACACCCAGATAGCCGGGAACTGGAGAACAGCAGAAGTGACTTCATACAAAGCTCATAAAGGCAAGGTAGCTTTCTCCTAACCCATCAGAGCTTTATTAAGTTTGTCAAAAGATCCCATGAACAACACTAGCAACTCTAGAGGAACATACAGCACTACAAAACAGTATACGCAGCCACAATATATATATTAACATGTGGGTTTTTTTCTCTCAACAGCAGACAACAACTTGAATCAACCAAGCACACCCCTTTCTTCTAACTCTGAAACCCAGTCTCATGTGGGTTGACATTTATACTGGGCACACTAAAAGTCAAACCACTACCACGCAAGAAGGTAAGCGAGGCAAATGGGGAAGGAGCTTGCAAATGGAGCGATGAGACCGTTAGTATGCTAACGGTAACCATTTAAGAAATGCAAAACGTCTCCCTCAAAATAAAAAATATTCACACAAAAATGCTGACGATGAGTTAAATATAGGGTGTTCTAGAAATAGACCGAAATGTCTATTTATAGAAGCAGACAGTGACATCCAATCCATCTAAAAAGAACCCTTTCCCACAGTTTCCAACCTATGTATTTAGTATGCCTATTCCTGGCACATTATCTTAACCATAATATTTTTCCCCCAATAGAGAAAAAGTAATTTTTACATGCAAGTTTAAGAATCAGAGGTTCTTTCTTCCCAGGCTAACAAAATGGCTATAATTTTCACATTCAAACCTGAACTCAAAGTCAAACCTGACCCAAGGTAACTGATCTCTTTAAGGACAAATAAATGACCTGATCTCTAGCCATCCGATTCATCACTAAAGATAGCTGGCAGGTAGTTGAGGCCTAAAGCACATCAAGGTAAGAATGCATAAACTTCAGTCCCTATCTAATGGGATCCTTCTAGCACAAAGGTTGACACAGCTGGAAGCTTTGCCCCAGGACAGGCCCATAGTGAAGAATAAACCGTTTTTACCTCTACCCAGATTAGCCCCTTCAGGTCAGGAGAGCTGAGAATGCCTAGAGCCTTTCACATGGCTGCTGCAGACTTTTGATAAGCAAGAGACTTCAAATTTCGGTAAGCGTAGTCTCTGTCAACTACTTTATCTGTGAAGGAACGTTTAAGGAAGATTTAAGAAAGCAACAATTAAATAAGATTTAAGGAAGCAAATAATCTCCAAAGCACATCAGTGGCATTAAAAGGATAAGCACAGTAAATCACTGGCACACGGTTGCAAGTTTCAGCGCTTTACAGAACGGATGGTAACCAAGGCTGGAAACGTGAACTCCACCTCCTGCCACTCCTGTGCTGAATCACTCCGGCAGGGGAAAGTCCTTGCTGCTCCTCGCACACCCAACAAAACTCCAGTGAGTTACCAAGACTGTCATGAAAACAACAAAATCTGCCAGCGAAAGCTGAGAAACTTTTGCTAATGCCTGCAAGAAGTGAAAGCTGTTTTGGAGATCAAAGCTTCTCCTCCGATGCAGAGGGAAATCCCGCATTTTTTTCTACAAAGACTTTTCTACCATCTCACCGAATGCAGTCCTACTGGTCTCCTCCCTTGAATAAAGCTGCGCTGAAAAGACAGAAAAGGTTACACTTCTACACCTCCTGTATTGTTTTTTTTATATACACACAGAAGAGTGTCCCAAGAGTACTGCACACCACTGAAGTATGAGTTTGCAGCAATACTGAAACATCAGGCTATACCAGGCCAACAACATTCTTCAAATCTGGACGTTCACTGCTTCCCCCCCCCCTCATTTGAGTGCCAAGATCACGGACTTGGCAACTCTAACATTCAACAGATGAAAAAAAAAAAAGGCAAATTAGAAAACAGGCATTTCTGTAAACGCATGGGTCTGGAAATAATGTTCAAGCTAACTGGCATCTAATGATACCACTCCCACGGCTCATCGCTCAACAACCACAAACTCAATCCAAACCAAGAGATCCCTGCCTTAGGGTGGGGGGGAAAAAAAAAGGTTGGGTTTTGGGTTGTTTTTTTTTTTGTTGTTGAGACAAACACAGCTATAAAAGTCGACACAAACTAACGCCATTTCCCTGATCCTTCTAATCTACTTCTCTGCCTTCTAGAAGATCTGCACAAGCTGTCATCTGCAAGGCTTGGAGGACTTTCAAATCACGTTTTCCTAGCTCCACCACTGCACCCCAGATGCTCCTGTAGCCCTGGCGTAGTCCTTGCGCCGCAGCAAGAGAGCCTGAACATGGCAGCTTTGTCTTCAAAGAGGAACTGCTCCTCCATGAAGCCCTGCTCGAGAGAAAGCAACAGCAGCAGCAGCAACTTACCCTTTAGCACACAAAAAGCGTCCTGCCCAAGATAAGCAGCTGCAGCTCGGGAGCTGACTTAGGATAACTCAAGTTTTTAAGGCTGGATGTCTCGGCAGGACCCGATACAGCAGAAAGAAGGGAAGGAAAGGGAGGCTCGTGCTCTACCGGTTGCAAGCACGGCAGACAGTTGTTGCCTCAGCCCTAAGATCTGAAAATAAAACTCATGATGAAAAAAAGGAAGACTCAAATACCTTAAAGAATTTTTCAGTAAAAACCCTTCTATCACTAGCTCAAAACAACTTTTTCCAAGTGGTTCCTCTGTAGTTTTATCATTTTCTAGGAGGATTTTTCAACTTCAAGCAACGCACCAAATAAATCTCTCAAACCCTAGCAAAACCTGTGGCTTTTAGAAAGAAAAAAGGCAAAACATAAAATCAAAAGATGGTAGAAACCACACCGTACCATAATATGCAGAAGGCAGATAGGAGTGAACACTGGACAGGCTGAAGACAAGAGACAGCCTCACCCAAAACATGACCATGTACTTAATGGTTGCCTCCCTCTCTCCCTCCCCTGCAACTGATCGCAGTATTAAGCAAGACTCCATTATACCCCACAGATTATGCTCCATACAGAACTTAAACTGTAAAGTATACCCCCATGTGCAACAGTTTGAGCTCACTGTCACATCATTTGCAGAAAGAAGATATTCAACTTTATTTCTCAACGGAAAGACTGAAATATAAGGTCCAAAGTTACATACCTAGACAACATTTCTAAAGATACTAGCCTGCATTTCTGGTCAACCACAAACAAGGTGGAAACACTCATTCTTCCTCAAACTATTGTGCCATTGTACATAATTAGGAGAATCGAGGCGGTTTTCATCCACTGCAAGTTTAAGAAGCAATTTGACACACCGCAATTACCTCCAGGATTTTCTTCTCCCATTACAACTACCACTAAGCCCATTTTATAATTGGTCTGTCCCTCTGCCATGTACACCATCCCCATTACTATCGTTCCTCAATCGTTTTCAGGAAAAGGTGAGTAACCTGCCCATTTCCCCCCCCCCCCCCCCCGCACAAAAGAACTTAACCCCCTCTATTTTAAAAATGGCACCGTTTCGGCGGAAACAGAACCGTGGTTTTAAGGTGGCGGGCGCAGGGAGCGATCTGTATCTGAAACGACGGAGCTACCATTTTACACGTCGGCTCGGGACCACACCAGGCGAAGGGCGGTGGCGCCAAGGTGCTCGTAGGCGCCCATTACTAATACTTTGCCCGAATGGCTTCGGACCACGCCAACTGGGTGCCAGCTAAGTGTAGCTTGGCAATAAATAAAATTAGCTTCTCGCACAGTCAGCCGAGCGGTGGCTGAAGGGGGGGTGTGTAAGACCAGCAGCCTGCCCGACACCCCCACGGGCTTCGAAGGCCACAAAATTATTAAAAACGTCGACAAATTACTGATCAGCTCATGAAGTGTGCTGTTCAGAGCAGCGCAGCGGCGGCCGCGGTGCCCTTTGCCCGTAGCCACGGACGGGCTCAGCCACCAGCACTTCACGGCGCCGCTGCCCCGAAACCCGGCTCAATTCAATATTTCCTCCCTCTTTTCCCAAGGGCTCTGCACTTTACCAGAAGTTCCCTTTTTCCCCCCCTATCAAGTCCTCTCCGGACGGCTGAGGAGAGCTGCTTCAGGCGAGGGAGCCGCACGTCGGAGGCCAACGGCGTCCCCGTCCCCCCCCCCCAAACCCCGGCCCCGGCCGCCCTCCCT
>JAOXJM010000001.1:176664092-176685272 GCA_026413425.1 Tringa solitaria
GTTGGACTAGATGATCTCCAGAGGTCCCTTCCAACCCCATGTGATTCTGTGATGGCAAGACAAGGGCTTGGGATGGGCTTTAGGAACTCACTGAACACTTCCAAAAGCCCCATGGAAATTCAGCCATAAAAACATGGCGCGGAGGGGGAGGACAGAATTGCTTCCACCTTCTTTTAGTGGGAAGGGTAAGCGCAGGCTCTGTTGGTGGGCTGACATGGGCATTCGTTTGCCACCAGTTTGCCAAAGGACGGTGCCCACCAGAGCACACTGGCCCTAAGGGACAACACAGCACAAAGACCCAAGCCCATGCTGACAAGGAGAGGGCAAGGAGCTGGGAGGCTCCTTGGGGAGGCAAGAAAGCAAGAGAGGTGACCCTGCAATGAACAGGGAAGGCGTTGAGTAAAAACCTGAAGCTACTTTTAGCAAACACACTGAAATAATTCCAAATACGCCTAAGTGCAGCTTAAAACTATTAAACTATTACTAGCCCCCTCCCAGTAATAATTAAACAGTACTCCCACAAGTGGTTTGCTGAGCAAAACTCTTCGTTTTACAGACATTAATATCTCCAACTACTGACTATGTTTAATAACAGAGAGGAAAATTTTGGGTTTACTTCCAAGTAATTCAGTCCCTATGTCCTATACCTGCATGGTACTCAAAAGCAACATTGGCTCCTAGTTTATTGTTTAAAGAGCAGTTATCCAGGTACAATTTTATTAGATATATTTTATCATGTTGTTTTGCAGCTTGCTTTAGCAGAAGATCAGAAAAAAAGAAGCAGCAGCACTTTTTTATGACCTACTGAGCAAAGGTATCAATTAAGTCACTACTAAAGTAGCTTCACTACAGCTCTTTATTAAAATGTCTTCATTTGTATTTCTCGATTGAAAGAAGACCACGTGGAGGAAACACCGCAATGTTATTTTAGTCACTATATGTTTTCTACCTCTCGCAACAGATGTATGTTCCCTCTCCCCAACAACTTAATTCTAATCCAATGTTACATTTAAAAGTATTTGTTTCTTGTTCTGCAAAGCCCCTTGGAAATCTTGGGGCATTGAGGGGAGAAATCTGACCCAGGAGCACAGGAAACTGTAACATGGGCACAGGGAGACTGCCATTTGAATTATTAAAGAAAGTCTAATAGTTATGTTTTACAGGGGAAAAAAACCAACAGAGTCTTATCCAGGCAATCAACTAAATTGAAAAACCATTCCGCGGTGACATATGAGAACAAGCTATGCAAACATTTTGCCGTTTCTAAGCTAAATCTAGAAGCAGTATTTTTTTAAAAGCATATGTAAAATGTAAACATATTTAGCGAGAGAGAATGCAGGTGGATGTTCATCCCTGGAACTGTATCAGGTTTCTTGCTAATTATTATTTCGGCTTAAAGAAGTGGCCTTGCCCATTGCTGGGACGAGTATCTCTACAAAACTTAGATCATCGTTTGCCCAAAAGACATAGCTAGACACTGACCAACACCACTCCTTAAGCCAATTTAAACAGCTTTAGCCCTCCACTCCATCCCGACCGCACAGTCCTCGCACCGAGCTACTCCCCACGCTGTTTCCCAGTGCAAATATTTGTGCAGCCGCACAGGCCAGCAGAGGGTGGATACCCACCAACAGAAAAGTTAAGGCTGCACAAACAAATAAATAATGCATAATACAATTTTCACGTTGCCTTTGGCCCCGGCTCCCAGAGAAACGCATGAGAAATGATACCCTGAGGGGAGCAGTGCAGCCAGGTGGGCCCCACACTGGCTGGGGTGGCAGCTCCCACTTCTGCTGGCCTCACGTCTGACGCCAAGGAAGCCGCCTCTCTTTTCATGCCCTGGTTCGTAATCACTGTCCCTCCTCAGTTGGCTTTGAAAGCTCCAGGTCTACAAGAGTGGGATGGGATGGGATGGGATGGGATGGGATGGGATGGGATGCTCTGAAGCCATGCGAGGACAGACCAGAGAGATGTGCTCTGGAGGGTATGCTGCCCCACCTGAAAGACAGATACATTTTAGTCTCATAAAAATGGGCTGAAAGGGAGGTTTGTGACTGTGTTCAGTTTTTGGTTTTGGTTGGCAGTTGGGGAGGAGAAAATATTTTGACAAAGGGAGCAGAAACTTTAGATTTAAAATCTCTTTGTTTTTTATTTTCCTGCTATATTATACACAAGGTCACCACATGAGAAGCCTAGCAAGCTCCCATTTCTGTGGGACCTTCTGGTGCCAATTCCTAAAGCAGCTCGAGGTACTGTAATTCCTCTCCGCTATTGCAAGAGGAGATCCCACTGTCCTGCTTCTCAGATCAGGCTCACACCACCAACTCACATAGGCTCAGGGCATCATCAAACCCTGGCTCAAGATAGGATAAAAATCTGCTTTAAAGAACGTCTGGCTTGTATTTGTTTTTTTGTAGGATCCCAGTATCTCCACCCCTCACCCAAAGTCTTGAGTTAGCACCCAAACTCCTGCACTTTCTTTTCTCCTTGCATATAACACTAAGGAACAATAGTACACTGCTACAACATTTTAATATAATATAATGTAATATACATCTATCATTGTGTTATTGTTCTGGTACTCTGGATTTGTGAATTGTCACCTCCTGCTGTGGTAGGTGCCACATAAAACACAGACTGGAAGTATTGTGGGTTTCTAACACTGCCGGATGCATAATGACCTAAATATTTACACATGGAGAAATTGCATCAGGAGATAAGGTAACTTACTCCTATCCCCACAGGAAGTCTCTGCTACAGGACATTAAGAATGGAAAAGTTCTCATCACTGTGTTATTTAACAACCTAATCACAAATTCAGACCGTATACTTCCGATAATCTTAAGACAATTGTTTTCTGTCTACAAACCTCCTGCATTTTCAGAGATTTCAGTAAAAAAACATTTCAAAGGAGAAATGTGGAACCCAGGGTTTTGGATACCTGGAGAGCAGCCCACACAGCTATCAGTTCTTAATTTGCAATTTAAAGGTATGGTTCAGTGATGTTTTAGTGCACACGGAGCACAGGCTGAAAGTAGAGCACAATGAATTTGAGAGAAAACAGACGACTTTTTCCACTGTGCTGGTCTTCTGAACTTGAGTTGAATTGTAGGAAAGGAAAGGTGGTAGCAAACAAAGCGCGTATGAACAAGCCACTATTCTTTTCAGGAGCTGGGAGGGAAGGCATCTTGTCTGTCCCGTGTTTAACTGGAATCCTTCAGATAGTAAGTGTCTTCTTCTTTCAAAATACACAGGACAGTATCTTGCAAGCCTGTGGTCAGGAAACTCCCAGGCTTCCAGAAATTACACCTTGATAGCAGAAGGGGCGAGAGAGGTGTTTGAAATGAAATGGATTCACAGCTGAGCACCAGGCAGCTGTAACCTCATCCATTTTACGCTTCCAAGTTTGCCTCCAGTGTTTCCTAGTGAAGGCAGATTTGGCAAGGTGGCCGCCTGTGCCAGCAACGCAGCAACATCCCACACGGCTACAAACCCCTGACCTCGCACAGCCTTGCACAAACTCTTCTTGGATCACCTCTAAGGTATTCCTAGGTCACATCCCAGAGGTGACAAGCCTCTAGGAAAATCTACTTATATAGTCACTTTTCCTCGCTCTTTTAAGTTCCTTCCTTCCTCCTTTTGTTATGGGTTTGCCTCTGCTGAGAAGTAGACTTCTCAATATTTCTGAGAATGGTTTAAAATGTGGTTATACCCTCTTTCCTACTGACAAGCAGGCTTCAGAGGGAAAGAATTGCAAAAATCCAGGTAGTAAATACAGCTCCGACGCAGGACAACCACTGATCCACTCTCAGCTAGGAGCTGCAGGCTCCAGCTTCTCTCTGACACTTCTGTACCAACCCCGCTCACACTTTTCTCTCCCCATCCTCTCCTTACACTGGTTCTGGTTCATGCGGTACCTGTTAAACTTTCCACTGATCCCATTAAACATATTAACATGGCAGAAAGCTGACTGGGGTGGGTGGGGAGCACCGGCTGCTCTTAATCAGCTCAGCAAGGCTGTGATGAGTGTGGCCAGCAAAGAACATAGGACCTCCCTCTGTGGGTGGTAATGAACTTCTACACCGGTCCAGCACTAAGGTAAATTTTCATTCTAAGACTTACATTGTGCAATAACTGGGGGGAAAAAAAAAAAACCAACCCTTGAGGCATGTTACCTGGGGGATGCTGCAGGCAGAGGGAAAGGACAAAGATGCAGCTTAACCTGTGGCTCTCAGACCTGTCCTAGTTCTGTTCCACCCTCCCTCCACATGGTACTTGTCTGTTTGTTTTGGAAAGTGCACTGAAAGTCATTTAGCATCCTACAAATGCGCCTGCCCGTAGGTGTGACAGAAGTCACACTTGCAAAGCCACAGCTCTGAGACAGTCATACAAAGAAATCAAAATACGGATGGGAAAAATTTGTAGCCAATACTACTTTTCTCAGCAGGCTTTAGACCCATTCCCCCCTCCCCCCCCCAAGAAATCACAAACCAGAAAGAATTAAACCACGATCTGCAAATGTTTGTCAATCGCATGCAATGTTTCCTGGCTTTCTCGGGTGACAGAGAGGAGAAATCCTGGTGCCTCACCTAACGTCATCACCAACCACATTCAGAGAGGCAGTTAAGACTCCTGAAAAAACCCAACTCACTTATCAATTGCTGCTTCCCAGTCCTTCATTTGGGATCACTAAACTGATCCAAAAAGGCCAACATCCCTTACATCTTTAAATATAATCTCGAGATCCCTACAACAAATAAGGCAACTAATAGAAAGACTGGAAAGTAAACGAGCAGAGAAATGTGTTTTATACCAACAAATGGGTAACTCTGGATTATTTTTTTTTTCCATCTAGAGGAGCTTACTGCTTGAAAAGACAGCAACAGTCTCTGAAACAAGGCAGAAGATACTGTAGTTCTACTTAATGCTCAAGTAGAGCTATGCACTGTAATGGCAGTGCTATTTTATGGACAGAACACCTCACTACCACATATTTGCAACAAAGAAAGCCAAAATGACCTCATTTTTATATGGTAATAATAACTGGATATCCTTAGAACCAGCAAAGGCATAGCAACACAATGTTTTTATCCCAAATTCCTACATAATATATATACCAGCCCTGAAAATAAATATACTTTCATATTATACAAGGCTATACAGTCCTGACTGCAGTAAGATTACACTAGAGCCACAGCTTTCCAAAGGAAATTATCACCTGGGCAGACAGCGTGTTTGAAAGACAAGCATTAGGTCACTTATCTATTTCTATGGATTTGCACTTTAAACAAAGCTTTTAAGCAAATACAGGTTTCCCGCTATGGTGGAAAAAAGACACAAAGGTGAAGGGATATTAGGCATGAAGTGGAATTAATAACCAGTGTTAAAATCTGAGAAAAACCCACATACTTATGAAAGAAAAGGTTAGATTTTTTCCAAGAATAAGAAACATTCTTTCCAGAAAGAAAGTCAATGTTGATTTTTGAAGTAGATCAGCGCTGGACATCATCCCACAAAGTAAGCTTCTGATCCCCCACCATTATACTCCTTCAGAGCTGTGTTGCTTTAACGGGATGGTTATGTTTGCTCTGGAGTCCTTGCAAGGATAATTTTTAAGAATATAAGCTCAGTCTCAAACTATTAGAGATGTTACTATGCCACTAACAGTAAACTTAGCCTTTGGTCTTTTCCTTTCGAACAAAAAAAAAAAAAAAAACCTTCCAGAACTATTTGTAAACATGTTGTTCTGTGGTTTTCGTTTGTTTTTAATGTCAGAATGTCATCCCTGATATAAGACAGAAAAAAATAAATAAATCAGGCAAATGAATGAATAAAAATATATACCAAACGAAACTATGTTGCAAATGCACACAGACGGAACATAAAGGCAAGGCCTGGGTGGGTTTTACACAGTCAAACAGTGGTTTCTTAACTGGGACACTTGTAGTCCACTGAGGAATCCTCATTAAAAAGCTATAACTGTATTTTTCCTCTTCTCATTCTGTGAGTCACTCATTACATTTTTGGATGTTGCAACACATTCATGAATAATAAACACATACTGGGAAGAGGGGGGCGGAGAAAAAATACCCAGTGTTCACACTGGACTTTTTTTAAATGTCTATATTTATCAGGATAAAAATCAAATCAAGAATGAAGCTGAGATTTGTAAAAGTTTGTATGCAAGGAATGCTATTAATCACAGACAAAGTATTTGGTACAGCTAGAGAGAAGCATAGAGATATGCACAGAAGTTACAGCACAGCAATATTAGTATTACTATAATTGTTTGGCCTTTATACAGAGCAAGAGGATAAGGGGAGGGATCATAATGTTCCCCATCAAACCCTCTCCTAAGGGAGAACCGCCAGGCACCGCCCTTAACTAAACAATTCTGGACCCAAAGCTGTACTTTTGCAGCTGTTTTGGTTTTGTTTTTTTTTTTTAAGGTTAGGTTGCAGAGACTGCATAGCCCCAGAAAGTTAGTGGTGCTACAGGAAATTGTTGTTGACATCTTGAAGAAATACCAGGGAATTATTTATTCTCATTTGTGCTTTAGACAACAACCAAGAGCATCTCATGTGTGCACAAGCCGGGGTGGTGGCTGCAAGGTTTCCCACTGCTCCAGTCAGATGAAAAACTGTTTGCTTCTCTTCCAGTTTTTGAGGTCCTCATAATCCCGCCACCCCAGACAGGCCATATTGGCTGCCTCACACACTCCTGGGACTCCCTGTACAGATGCAGGCCAAATTTATGGAATTAGAGGAAATCCAGATAAACATCATTTTTTAGAAAAATGTTGAGCTAGAGTTCCACAAATATTTTACAGAGAATGGAACAGAGTATTTCTGTACCACTCAGGATGTGAGCACAAAGGAAAGGAAAGTGTGTTTATTACTGCTCTTCCAGCTGCTCTAATTAAAGGAAAAAGATAAAAGTGCTAACTTGGAGAGGCAAGAGAAAAAAAAAAGTTTTGCAAAAAAAGTAAGCTCATGTGAATGCATCTATTTTCCATCACAACACATTCAGATAGAGAACTGGCTATTAAAGAACAGTTAGCTAGAAAAACAACCTGATGACTTGCTCCTTCAGGAGACAATTAGCATGTTTAGTAGCAGGCTTACCTATCCAAATACACGCTATACCAACCAGTTGGTGAATACATAAATCATGGAGAAGACAAATAAAGACTGCAGGACACACCAAGGAGGGGTGTTGGGGAGCTTGGGGCTGCAGGGGAGGTGAATGGGCTGCTGGAAGGCCAACATTCTGATTTCTCAGCTACATTTCAAGGTGCAAAAACCAGCAGTCTTGCATCTCCGTGCTGATCTCCACACTCACTCTCTCCACGGGTGAGCAGTCCTACCGGCAAATCTGGTGGGATTACAATCCTGTGGATCACTCCAAGAAACCAAACTCGCCTCTACTGTGGTCACTTGGCCATAAGAGCGAGGTACGGCAGTTGGACATATTCTAGAAGATACCACATGCAGAAAGGCTCAGTGCCAGAGAAAAGTGCTGCTACTGCGATGTGTTGTCTCAAAACCTCCCAGGAATCACCTTTCTTGACTCTGTTTTTTTCAGGGAGCCTTGAAAACAAAATCAGTAGCCAAAGTCTAAGAGAACGAGAGGGCATTATGGCAGGCGGAGTTTCACAGATGAGACTTTTCTCCTGTTTTCCACTAACAGAGGTCATTTATTTCATGGAGGGAGCTCAATATTCCCCTCAAGTAACCTGTCATAATGACTTAGTATTCTCAATACTCCATTGAAAGTACCATGTATACATTTCTGCATATTATTTTAGTCTAATATTGTCAATTTAGCATTTTAGTATATATATTTAACCCTATATCCCATTTTGTCCTGCATTTTCTGAGGGTCCATCAGCTTTAAAGATGTCTGTGCTCTGGAAAACATCCCCCTAGCCAGAATGAAATGATTTCAGCTCCCTCACACAGACCTAAATTTGAGGGTAGAGTGTTCAGATTCTAAGATGAGCCTAAATGCAGTGTGTTTCATCCACTGCTTCTCTATAACCAACATTATTAATTGAATTTTTAATTATCTTCCTTTTTAGCAAGACACATTAGAGATGTTTTCCAGCTTTGCATATCAGACAAAAATATACTATTTATGACTGTGGTCACAGAAATTTGCCTTGATTTCAATCACTATGAAAGAGTAACATCAAATTAATTTAATTTTAATATTTAGAATAATTAAAATGGCTTTACTTAAGACAGATCTTACTCAGGAAGGAGAAACAGAAAAAGAAAATTACTTTTTGCCCACATTCTCAGGTCTGCTGGTTTTATGATATAAACCCTTGCTGCTCTGCACGAGCTCAAGCTCAGAGCAGCTTTCTCCCTGCTTCTCTGTTCCACGAGAAAACTAATTCCCCTACCCTAAACAAGCACCCCTTCATTCCTTTCAGGCTGCTGCTTCACCAGAAGATCCCAAATAACCTATGCGAAGGTTTTGGTTCCAAGTGATTCTAACAGGGTTAGGTACATCATTTCTACTTACTTTCTGCAAATATAGTAATTTGCCTCCATCCTACTTGATTAAATGACACGATCCAGTGAGCATTTTCAAAGCCACATAGGTATATGATATGTGCACCATTCCGGCAGAAGTCAGACCTGGAGGTGCAGGAATCACACAATAAAATTATACAGCATGTTGGAAAATTCACTTGTACCATTAAGCGCCAACTAGCAACACCAGGCAGGAAAAAGGAAAGATACCACCACCTGAACCACCAGGAGATGCACATTTGCATTTTTGAGGTGACATGGCAGCTGGACGCCGCATAGGGAGAGAAACAGGGAGGAGGGAGCACTACGCTTCGGATGCAAATCCACAGGAAAAGAGCAGGCTGGAGATCTGCAGGCCAAAGTTAATACAGCAAAGACTTTTTAATCCAAATAGACAAAACAAAACAGAAGAATGTGGAAAGCATCATACAGTCGTTGAGCACTTGATTTGGCTCAAGGATTGTTTTCTTCTACGCTTCTGTATTCCTCAAAATGGGGGGATAAGGGGGTGGGGGTATAATATAATGTGTTAATAGGCTTTCTCCTTCCTAGTTGTACTTAACTAAAGAAAATTATAACCAGGCTCCCAGACCTTTGCCCATCAGCCTTCCACCTTGCAGAACATCATTACTGGCATAACCACTCAAGTCTTAAAAAACAGGGAAGGACATTTACTAACATGAGGTCATTCCCCTTGGACCCGTAAAGGTTCAATTTTATGCAAATATTGTCAAATGGCAGTCCAAGAGATGCTTGAAAGAATAAAGCCAAAACCAGACCATAACCGAAGAACAACATCCTCAAAATAATTTAAATATGCTATTACAAAGCAAACAGAGAAATAAGCAGAACATAGTTAAGGTAGATGCAAATACACCATTATAAATTGGTTAACATTTTGACTCCCAAGTATCAAGACTTTTCCCAAAATCATGATATTTATAGAGAGTATACTTATATACATGGTGCATATATACATATACTATATGACTGTATATACAATATAGTACATGGCAATATATACTATACAGCTTCCGGTGTGCTGGAAAGCACATTCAGAAACACTTCACAAAGGAATTATGAGGAGATCTGACTGACATCTCCCAGTTAATCCGAAACACCACAGTTGGACAATTTGTGCGTCCGTTTTCCACCCCTCTACACATGTTGGTGCACTCAGGTTCCATTTTGTTACAAAGCTCTTCTTTGATGCACCATCCAACATCACAGAATGGTTTGGGTTGGAAGGGACCTTCAAAGACCATCTAGTGCACTCTCTCACCATGGGCAGAGATACCTTGCACTAGATCAGGTTGCTCAAAGTCCCATCCAACCTGACTTTGAACACTCAATTCATCCACACCATCCCTCTGACTCTGAGCAGAGAAATACGCTTCTGCTAGCTGTGCTTGTACAAGCCCCCAAAAGATATCTCCCCATCATCCATTTATTTTTGTTTTCATTCAACACCAAAGGTACAAAGACTTGAAATCCTCTGAAAAAAACCCAAACATCACTAGTGAGATGAAACGGAGCTGGTGGCAAGCTACTCATTCATATACTCATTTCCCCCACATCCCTGATGGGGTCATGTTGCCAGTTTCCCCATCGCTCTCCCCTTGGGTCTGACCACTGGTACCAATCCCAAGATGAAACCAGCACCTGACTCCCCACAGACTTGCTCAGGGCTTTCTGTACCTCCCTCCCTGTTTGTAAAGCACAGCAAAGTGAGCCCAGCCTGTCTAAAAGGAACTGAGAGATCTTGAGCTCTTGGTCATACCCAGCTGGGAAAGCTGTGGCATTTCACTAATGTCTACTGCTCACTTAAAAAATCCAATCATTAATTAGGTGAAAAAACTGCCTGTCCACGCTTCATGCTCTTAATCTCCTCAAAACTGCATCACACCAACACAATGTGTGGGAGAGGAGGGGAAAGAAATCTAAGCTGTAACTACAGATGATTGTTCTTCAATGTTACTCGGTAGTAGCACTCAGGTTTGAGTCCATTTTCCTCATGTTTAGTGAAATCTAACATTTTGTTCTTAAAAAGGACCCCAAAAAATCATTCAGTAAACAACTGTCCACACATTAAGTTGGGTGAGAGGAATTTCAATTTCTCACTATGGATAGTGAATTCAACTCAACATTCTTCTGTATGCACTGATCTAGCTCCCAATTATTCTACAGCAGTTTAAATTATCTCAGTTTTATCAGCAGGACTATTCAGAGTTTCTTCTGCATCTCATTTCCCCGGCTCATATCCTGCCAGTTAAAAGGAGAAAACTACTTTGGATCTACCTCCTTCTACTTCCTTCCTTGTCTAATTTGCTTTACCTAATTTTCTTTCATCCCCAGCTCTGTTCCCTATCCCTCAAGCATATGAATGAACACTCAAGATACATTTTGAAATAAAGGTGGAAGAGTTTTATTGCAGTGGCTCCACAGAGCAAAAGCATAGAGATGTCTGGTTCTTAGGCCACCCAAGCTGCGACCCTGTTCCAGCCAGAATCCAGGTACGGTACTCATCTCCTCACCTGCACATCTGGCAGATAAAACAAGTAATCTCAAGAAAGGATTTTCCCCAGAACGCTGTAAAAAACACCTTTAGGACTTTTAGTTCTGCTTGTCCTCAGTTTACTAAAAAACTGAAGAGCGTGATTTAGAAACCTGACTAGCTAAGAAAGAGGGAGCACGCATACAAAAAAAGTACCAGCGACAGTGTTCATAAAGCCACCTTTTCACATCAGTCCTCCAATTTCTTTAACACGGTATCCAAATTCAGTGGTTTTCCTAACCCTTCCCATTTAGAATAGCTTCTTCTGTTAAGATGCAGTCATTCTGCAGAAGTGAATGCAGTGCTATATAAAAGAACCAGAATTATGCATTTCCTCCCACACAAACCACACCTGCACAAATACTTGTGCCTGTTGAAACACCTGTAATAAGATCACTGCTCAGTCTCATAATAATATATACAGAATGGAAACCTAAATCTGAACGTGTACATAACTGATCTTTCTCCACCTTAAAAAAAAAAAAAAGAAAAAAAAAGAAGGGTTTTTTTTTATATGGTTGTCCACCACGTCTTAAACCAGAAGCTCCAATAAGCTATGCAGTCTCTAACTGCATTTAATGTCACTGCATGTCTTGACATCAATCCGAAACAAGAAAAGGGAGGATTAGAGAATTCAGAAAAGCAAGCAATGTTCTTGACAGTTATTGAAGCAAAGACATAATACCTGGAACCTAGGCTGAGTCTTAAAGTATGTGAAGAAGTAAGCAGTATTTATCACTAACTCTCCACAATAAAGGCAATTCCCTGTGTATCTTTTTTCTTCAGGAAAACATGAAAATGAGTCATTTTCTTTTACAAACATGTACAGATTTGGGAAAAGACAAAACCCTCACACCTAGCTAGTAAAGATGATGAGGGGGCCTTGTACAGTAACAGCCTCGTGTATGACTTGACCTTCCAGCTGCTCATCACACAGCAACGGTAAAGCAGACACTATGAACCCCCATTTCTGATGAAGCTTTTGTTTCAGAGGCACAGAACACAACACTTACAAAAGTTAATGTATTGGTTTTCTCACAGAAAAAATATGGAGACCTCTTAAGCAAATAACATCCTGAAAAAGTGCTCTGACCGCTCAGCTGTCTGACCTCTGGTTCAGACTGCCCCAGAAACCATGTCCAGGAGCAAAGCAAGCAGCTAGATCAGACTTTACGTAATATATTTGCAGTAATTCACCTTGAATGAGGTACAGAATGATGCAATCACCCTCCTCCCCTCCTGAAAGAGTACAGAAATGACAAAAATATACCAGTAAGTTTGAACACAAGGAAATGAAAAATATTTAACGTCAATAGATGTATCGTGGAAAATTTTCACAAATGCTCATTTGTCAAGAATATGAAAGTATATTTCTGGCTCTCATCACCTTGCCTGCAATATATTTATGGTCAGAAGCCAGTTCATTCATTCATTAAAATACTATACCTGTAATGGCTGAAAGGTTTTACTACGCTGTAACATTTGAAAAGTTAATTTTGAAAAAGCCTTAGTAAAGTTTTTTACAGACCCTAAAGACTAAATCTGTTAATGCACAATACTTGTTCAACCAGGAAAACCTAAACAAACCCTAAAGGTTTGTTTTGGATGGCTCAAGATGAAGATCTGAGTTGAAAAGGCATCTAACGAAAGAAAGACAGCTGCACAGAGCAGACAGATACCTGAGTTGGTAAGAAAAAAGCTCAGTGCTACTTCAGTGCATGCAGGCAGGTGCTGCAGCACCTATTCTCTGCACACAATTACATGTGGGTATAATTAGCCTCTCCCAGAAGGAAACATAAGAGTAAAATGCCGGCACAAGACTGGAGAAAGGTTGAGAGTTCAACAGACTGAGGACACATCTCATTACCACTGTCTCCACTAACACACCACTAACTTCCTCAACCCACCCCCCAGCAGCTCCCCAGTCCACTTCGACTGAAATAAATCTACTGTTTAAACTGCATAAGTGAAGCAAAATCATTTTGGCAGAAACAGAAGGGTTCCCGTGTTCTCCGGAGCGCGGCAGTAAATGCCAGCAGATGAGTGACCAGCTGCCGGGGGGGTGACTGATGGGGAAGAGAGGTTGCCATCACAGTCACAAGCATGGAGACCCAGAGCACCCTGTACTTCTTAAATACGTCGTGGTCCTGTTCCTCCACATTCAAAATGCCACTTTTTCAGCATGAAAAAGACAGTGCCTTTGCCTGAGCAACTGTCCCTCAGGCCCAGCATCTCATTTAGAAGACGACTGTCTGCAGTTGGGATCCGTATCAATTAAACATCAGCCATTTCATTAGAAGGTGCTATCTGGCACGTGCAAGGAGAGCAAGAAAAAGCACTGTGGAAGAGCTGCCCGAAGGGGTATCCGTTCAGACAAATTACTGCCAGAAATACTCAAGCACTTGGACTTTCTCCTGGAGCTTGGTAGCAGCTTCCTTTCTGCTGGGTTCATCTGCACCCCAGGAAGCAGAACAGGAGGGAGGAGGCCCAGGCCGAGAAGATGTTGGAGCTCTCTGTCTCCCACTGTCATTTCACTTGGTACAAACAAGGAACAGTCTTCCTTAGGCTCGAGGGGAAACTTATTTTGACGCATGAATGAATTCAGTCATCTGTACTGAGTTACTCGGTTTGCACATTGTTGATGTTTAAATCAGTTTATCTCCCCCAGAATACGGAAGTTTCTGAAACTGCATTGGACTGTGCTCTTTTCCCAGAGATTTATTGTTTCTTGAGTAACACCATATTATCATGACATGTTGGATCAGTGTTCCTACAGCAGTATATGAACGCTAAGTACTGTCACCATCTGTTTTCTGACTAGCCTTGCTGTCCTTTTACCCGCAATACCACTTCCCCTGTCATTTATCTTAAAAAAATAGCAAATCCTATGCCACAGGGTAGCACAACCTCCTCAGCTCTTCAATTGTTTAAAAACGGGTGACAAAGTGGGCTTTTTCAGTTTCCTTGAAAACAAACGTGTCTCCTGCCATTCTCTTGACCAACACTGAGAAACTTTGCTATTTCTCATTGAACTTCCCCTCCTAACAAAATTAAAGAGCAGAGAACAGATACCAGGATGGTGTTCAACTCCCTCTTGCCCAAAAAAGGTCTCTGAAGGTCTGCAGCAAATTGCACATCCAACAACTTTCCCACCAGCGGTTCTACTTCTCAACCACCAGCTCCTGTGCTCGTCCCCCACCCTGTAGAGCCCAAGCACACCCCAAAAGCATCTGATACAGGCTTAACCCATGAGCTGCCGGAAATGACACAGCGGTGGCGTCTCTCCAAGCAGCAGCAGATGTTGAAAGAGAAGCTGCTGCAGCAGATAACATGCGAGGGACCTTCTGCCAGGGCTCAGAGCGGCCTCGGTTTCCTACCTGAATATATGACACGTAAAGGAGTCACAGAACAAGGTCAAACAAGCTGGAACACCTCATTAAATTTCCTCAATGCCTGTGTGACCAGGTCCTGCAGACACTGTAACTGCTTAACGTCACTATTGTGTTAAAGGGGGAAAGAGACAGGAGTACCACACTGCCTAGAACACGCGGGTGAATCTGAAATAGTAGGTTTTAACAAGAGAAAAGATATTTCTGTATACATAAACACATACATAAATAAAAGAAGGAAGTTAAACTGATTCTGGGGAGCAGGCAAAATTACATCTTCACTGAGAAGTTTGCAGACACACATAATACATTCAATAAAAACACCTTGACTGTCTCAATTATAGTTACATTTGGTACCAGTGAGAGGAGAAAACCAAACATGGCAGAGAACTCAGTCCTACTGATATTTCTAGCCTTTGTTAATTTGGTTGCCAGGATGCATAATTATCCCACACACACACAGTCAGTCATATAGCTCAGCTATTTAATATTAGTATGTTCAAATTTGATAAGCTTCTGAGATGGACACAGGTCACTCAATTCTCTACATTTTAATCCCAGCCTAAAACACTGTTTGATTTCACAACCAGCAAGGGGATAAAACTCACAAACACAATTACAGAATCACAGAATCGCCTAGGTTGGAAGGGACCTTTAAGATCTTCTAGTCCAACCATTAAAAAAAAAAAAAAAAAAAAAAAAAAGTCATTATTGACATTAGATGTCATGAGGTGGGAAACTACAACCCATGACTGCACTGTCAAAACAAACATCACATGGTGATACTCGTTATCATCTCCATATTAGCCCAGGTTTTATCCAATTACTGGAACATTAAAAGAGGATTCAAAATTTACTGCCACTTCTCTGATTTTGTCATTTTCTGAGAAGAAATTAATTGAATAACCTGACTAGAGCTGTAAAAACCAAAAACATCCAACCTGATTTGTACTTTATTAGTGAGTGGGATCCTGTATCTCTTGGAAATCAATAGAGCATTACCGTTAACTCCAATGAACACAGTGATAGGCACATGGGCCAAGTCCTAGAAGGCTGTACTCTCATTATTTTCTCAAACATGCACATCTCAACAAGGCAGCTGAGGAAAGTGTTTATAGAAATCATGCTTGAGAGGAGTACATTAGCATTTAAATATGTACAAGTAAGTGGAAATACTTTTATGCACGTTTTCGAGAAGTCCAGAGATACTGATTTACAAGAACTTAGGCTCCTCAAGTTTCAGTTCTCCTCTACGGGAAAATTTCCAGTAGTGTCATCCTATATAGAAAATGCAATTTTTTACCTTAAAACATTCATAGGCTATTTTAAAGCGCGAATGAAAAAGCCCAAATCAAGACTGTGTGAAATATTGAACATCAGATCCTGGCATGCCTTTGAGTACCAGGAACCCTAGAGTACATACAATAAAATAAGTTTTCTACAAAAAGAAATCCTTTAACCCTTCAAGTATATTTATTCTACTTCAGATGACAGAGGAAAAAAATGCATCATATTAAAAAGAATGAACTATGGAACGATAAAACACCATCTCATAACTAGGCTCAAGTGCAATTCCCAGGCCAAATTAAACCTTCAGCTTTATTGTGAAGCTGCCTGAAAAGGAACGCTGCAGGTGGTGCTGCAACTTGATTTGAGCAGTCAGTCACCTGTTTCAGGTTACAAAATGATTTCACCACTGTAACTTGTGTTGTTTTAGCGTCTGCCAGGGGTGCTACGCTGCCAAGCCATACGCACGCGTGCCCCCAATCCCCATCTCTGGTGCCCTTCTTGTAGCAGGAGACCTGGCAGCAGGAGGGGCATGACCAAAGGACAGAGTGGTGGTTAAAGGGAGAATGGGCTTGCAGGTACCAGGAGCCCTCAGCAGCTGATTTCTGAAGGGTGAGCGATGTCCTTGCCTATCACAGAATCTTCTAGGTTGGAAGGGACCTTCAAGATCATCTTGTCCAACCATCAGCCTAACTCTGACAAAAATAAACACCCACGAAACAAACAAAACACAACACCATCGCTAAACCATGTCTCCCAGCACCATGTCAAACTGTCTTTCAAACACTTCCAGGGATGGTGCAGAGGTGCCTCTAAAGGCAGAGGAAATTTCTTCATCTCTGGATATAGCTGTCAGTATCCTGACCAAAGAAAGATGGATGGTGCACCAACCTAGGAATACTAGGGGACTCTCTACTGACAGAAGAAAGCCAGTGAGAAAGGTGAGTACCCAACATCCCGTCTCCAGCTGCAACCAGATGTTGATGCTCTGGAGGTAAGTGAATGGTATACAATAATTAATCATAATCCCAGAAGTCAAATCAAGGACCAAGAAAAAACAGTCTTCCTGACCCAAGAGAAAACCAGCCACGTTCTGAAGCATGACATTTTATTATAATCTTGTCCAAGGCAGCAACATGTGTTACAATATGTGGAAAGCAATACACGTAATCCTGTTTTGTCCATCCAGGGAAGAACGTAGGCGAACAGAGCACAGTCCTTCCCCCTTCTACATGCACTGGAAATGTCCTCCTCTGAATCAAGCACATCTTTGAGAAGGAAACCCCATCTTACTTTAAACACTCCCAGCGGCAGCAAATCCATCACAATGCTTTATTTCCCTCATTACTACTTGTAATTTCAAGGTACAAAACACCTAACCAGCTCCCGGACACTGGATGTATCACTAGGGTCAAGTAAGTATCATGTATTTTCCTAAAACATATGAACAAGCATTGTTTCCCCTCTCGGTATCAGAAGAGACCTCTCAATGATGAGCTCAAAGATGAGCTCAATAAACTCCGTACTCCCTTTATCGTGAGGCTTGTTTTTCAAATCCTGGATCACTTTTGTCACTGCACTCTTACTAATATTTCACCTCCTTCCTCACGTGTGAGCAGCAAAACCAGACACAGAATTCCCGTGATCTTACTAATGCCACGTACTTTCCCATTTCAGTGCTATATTTATATTGCTATAGAGCCAAAGACCACACTTCAGTCACAGCATTACAATGAAAACTCCTGTTGAGATGGTTCTCTGCACAAATCCTTAAGCCTTCTTTCAAATAACCAGTTTGAAGACAGTCTCCTATCCTGCTGGTGTAACTGCATTCCTGGTTCCTGCATATCTGGCTGCAAGAAAAATGCCTTCTGCTGGATGCAAACCATTGTAAAAAGTGATCTTTTTTTTTTTTTTAAGAGTATGCCATACTAGTAACTCATTCCACATGCGCACAAAACTGCATGTAATCTGTTGGTAACCATGAGATATCATCACAAAAACTGCAAATATAACGATATTAAACCAAGATCCAGCCCCCTGGGGAACCCCGCAAGAAACAGCTGCGCTCCCGTAGAAGAAAGGCACGCCTAAGTTCCTCTCTAAACTGAGAAAGATTTATGAAGCAACTTTGCCAATGTTTGTGGTATTTATTCCACAGTGACTCCATGGCACAATTGTTTTAAACTCACACTTCACTGCAGAGTTAATAGATATATCGGGGACACAATATAGGGTGAGTCTGCTACAATAGGACAGTTGATGAATAGCTTAGGAATTTGGGAGATGTGGTTTTTTACAATTCAGAACACTGAGAAGCAATTTGCTCTAGTTCTACTGTAAATTGGTCTTTAACAATTGTTAAGTCACTCTGAAAGATTCAGAACGAGTAAGCCCTAGCTTGTCATTTATTTCAGAGGCTCCATTTTAAAGTTTTCAATTTTTCAGCCAGAAAAGCAACAATGAATAATGTGCATAAAGAAAAGCATTCATACAATTAACTGAAGAGCTTTAGGTTCAATTGACTATTAAAAAAAATCATAAACAACTGAGTGCCCATTAGTCAATTGGGTAACCTATTAATTAATAATATGATTCAGTAGCCTATTTCCATGTACATAATCATATACACATGATTGATGAAGCTTGCAGCACTGCCTATTAGGCAATTGCTGAACACTTCCAACGCAAGATGCTGCTTCCAGCTGCTTGTAACTTGGCCAGACTTTGACTGTTTGGGTTGAAATTTTCCAAGTTGAATGTCTGCCTCGGGCTAAATTTTGTTCCATGTGTTGTAGAAGTTGCCTCTGAGAGAGGGGTGCAGATAGAGGTAGACTGCAATTAGAGGAACTCAGCCAAAATATTTCAGCTGTTTTCAGGACAAGACCAGGGAAAATGCTGTCTTTCAATAATAATAGAAATCTCTGGCAAACTTGAAGGCTACAGCGCCCTTCCAGCTCTTGGTGACAGATTTGAAATCTGACATGAGGGCTGGAGCTGCCCTATTGGAGGTGCCCCTTTTGCTGCCCTCATAAAAAATCCATTTGTATTTGGTCAAATGTCCAAAGACAAATTGCACTTTGTGCATTTTCAGTAGATATTTACCAGGCCATGTCCACATTCTTTTCAACTCCTCAGGTGACATAGGCCATCCCCACAGCAATAAGCAACTTCTCCCCCAGTGCCCACACAGGACAGGACTGCAGCTCAAATAACCGTGCTCCAAGCCAGGGAACAGTATCAGGCTCCAGGCTATCCATGTGGAAAGCTGGTGGAGGCCGTGATGGCACCAGGTACTTGGGAGATGAGGAGGAGTCCTCCTTCTCCTTGCCCTTTGCCTGCCCTGTCCTACGGGCCTTTGCAGCAACACAGACCACAGCCATGACCTACCACCAAGAGTTATCCTCAACAGAGAGCTCCAACAGCAAAGTCCCAGGCGTTACACTAGGAATCCAGCTGATGAAGGATGGTGACATGAGTACGCTACCCTAGGCTGCCTATCTGCTTTTTGGCTCTTTTCCTAATGAAAAGAAAACCTAGGAAATTACGCACAAAAAGCAGTATTGAAAATGTGATTAACACAGCAGAATTTAGGAATTATTAGATCTAAGTGGCCTACAGTAATTAAAACCATATCCTAGTGCTTATATGCATGGAGATCAACCTCTAATTTGCAAGTGACCTGGTCACATTTTTTTCCCCCTAGAAGCTTTGCTACAATTAACACACAAATTATTCTTTTTGCTCTTGTTCTCTAGAGCATCACTAAACACTTTCAAACCACAGGAGAATTATTTCTTTTCTCCCTGGTTCTTTTTATGGTTCTCACCACTACAGTAATCTGTAAGATAAAGGATACTGTTACCCACATTTTTTTAAAGACGGGAAACTAAGATACAAAAAGATTAGAGCAAAAAGCTACAGACACCAAGTGACAAATTCTGACACTCAAGACCTGTATTTCTAACATGCTTAGACCTACAAAACATCTTCTGTACGTCAAGAGCAAACAGCTGTTGACTTTTTGTTCCAGATGGCCAAGGTCAGCATAACTGCACAGCAGATCCCAGGGACTCAGGCCAGGCACCCAGAAAAATTAACATTCCATGTGCAAAAAACTTTATGTTTATGTGGAAATCCTACAGAAAAGGCAGGGGCAGCAAGATCCAATTCTCCAGCCATCTCAGGTGTGAAACTACCTCTCCCCTCTGTGTATAACTGGCTGCTGCATTCATGTCACCTCATCTGATTGCTGTACCTTGGCGGATGCAGCTCTGGTTCATCACCTGAGCTGGCCGGGAAGGATGGTGGCGGATCACGTCACGACGGACACCATCATCTCACATAGGTTCAGCGTGGGCAGATAAGCCAGTCACTTTTACAACGCCTGAGCAATTTGCCTTGCAATCCTACAGATAGGGTAGGGCTGGGAGGGGCGGAGAGGTAGTAAATGTATAGAATATTGAGTATATAGACATCAGCTACATCCACTGGGTGGCAGGCATGTTTCGCAGGATACGTGTCCATACAGAAGTGTACAAACGAAACCGCTTAAATGCTCTGCTTGTTCCCTGTCTCAGAAGCAGCAATTGAACAGATGAGGTTAAATAAATAAATAAATCGATCAATCCCACAGAACAAAGTTAACATATTCTGCCTTCATTTTAACACCGGCTTCTTGTCTGCAGCGCTGAGGCATTCAAACTGCCCTGGCACTTGATGGTCTGAGCTGTACAGACACACAGTGCCCCCGCGTCACTTCTGGAGGTGGGTGCCCCAACGAGAGAGGCAGCACGGACCATGCAAGAGTCTTCAGAGTCTCTGCTGTGTTAATTAACACGTAAAGAGCGATGCCTCCAGAGGCCAAGCTTTTAAATTCTTCCCTAATTTAACAAACTTCGTGGGGGGAAATATTTTTTTTTTTTTTGGACTAACAGCTGTTAATGCATCCATGTGCGTAAGCAGCCAAGTTTTAAAGTTCAGGAAAAAAAAAGCCAATATTTTCCATGGATTTCCACTTAGCATCTAAGCAGAGTAATTTCAAAATTTGCTTAAAAAGATGTTTCTGGAGAAGAGGCCGCCGACCAAGTTTCAACCCAGCACATATTTTTATAACCAAGTTGTAAACTATATTAAAAAAAAAAACCAAAAACTAGACTTATAATGGAAATGCTGACAAACGCATAACTACTGCAGTTAGCTATGACAGTCTGACCACAAGTCCTCCTTCAGGAAAAAAACCCAACGTTTACTCCCTCCCCGCCCCCCCCCCTTTCTTTTTTTCAAGGCTGCTCGATGGCAAGCTGGGGCAGGGGGTGCGTGGTATGTACGGGGACCTTATTCTTTCATTATGAATTTAAGCAGCTCTTATTCCACTTATCTCCCACATGTTGAATGAGCCACCACCCCC
>JAOXJM010000001.1:176701537-176716597 GCA_026413425.1 Tringa solitaria
ACCACCCTCACTGTAAAGAATTTCTTCCTTATATCTAATCTAAATCTCTTCTCTATCAAAGAAATTTGAAAGAAAAAGAAAATTACTACTTTCTGCTCATTCTAAAAATAATTTTAATATCTTTTCAATGGTGAAATAAAAAAATTCACTCCTCAGAAACCTACGCTTTTACAACTGTTCCTGAGTAACAGCTGTAATTATTATACTTTAAAAAAAATGCCACGGTAAGTATCTCTGCAATGCAAGTGATGCTTTAAATATTTCACTTATTTTTTCAAACTCTTACCCCAGGTACTTCACAAAACAAGGCGTGTGTGTGTGTGTGAAACAAAACAAAATCAACAACTTTTTGTAAAACCACTAGCTTTGGCAGGGAGACTAAGAAATAAGCAAATAATCAAAAATTGCTTCTAAACAGCAGTGCAAGGGACTTGTTCATGAGTCAAGTCAGAATGATTCTTGCAAGAGTTCTTAAAAACATCTAACTGAGGGAAAACTGGGTGTATCCAGATCCAAGCAAGGATTGCAGCATTGGAAACATGAGTCCATGGTGACCTGGACCATAGTTTGAGCTCAGTGGATGAGAAAGGAACATTCAGATCTGATCAATGTTGCAAGGAAAGCATTACAAGGAAGCAGGAGAAGGTGCAGAGAAAGCCTACAGGATCTGGTTTTGTTTATTTTGTGTTTAAACTGCTGGTTTAAGTGAGAATTGTCGGTATCACCAAGACCTCAGAAACACCAGCCACCACACTCATTCAAATTCAAAGCAGACCGTCCTTGATTTAACAGAGGACAGCAATAATTTAAATAAAACAAAAACAAACAAAAAAACCCCACAAAAAACCAAAAGTACCTGCAGAATCACATTGCTATGCAACACTGAATATCTTCTTGGATAAATTCCCCGTCTTATTACATGACGTAATTTAAAACTGGCTTACTCATAGCATTCAGCTTCATGAGTGTTGGGGCTGGAATACTTACTGAAACAATCACTGATTTAGATGTCATTTCAGGCAATAGTAAATCTCTGCTAAGTTGCTTATGATGATCCATTTAAACACGTAAGGTACAGAGCCAAGGACTATTGCCTTCCAGAGTGAGAGAACTTGTGGTTCACTTGCTGAGACTTGCAAGGAGCACTTGGGTATCAATAAAATCCCAAAACAGTTACCGTAACATTCCTTTAAACAACACCTACTCCAGTCCCTAAATGGGTGACCAGGGATACAGCACCTCATCACCCTGATTTACCTCCTCTGGCTGAGGGAGGACAATAACCGACATTGTCCCCGTGTGAATCCGCTGCATTCTTGACGACAGGCCCGTCTCAGGGATTCGCTGGACTCGATGAGTCCCTCCTTCATATTTCAGATGCCTGTAGACATCATCTCCTGAAATATGAGCAGCGGCATGATGCAACCCACCTAGAGAGACAAATAAGGGTGACAAACATAGCACAGAAACACAGCTTTTAATTTCATTGTCTCGGTGGAATGTCTGAAGAAGTGCTGTACCTATCTCAGCCGGCGTGTAGTTCACAATCTCAAAGGTCCAACGTTTATAGTCTGCATAGTTCTGGTACATCTCAAACATTTCTTTAGTGAACTGTTGGCAGATGTCTCCTAAAAATATAAAGGCACTACAACATAAATAGCAGTTCACAAAACGGCAGCCACTGGTTTTTAGATTTAGTTGCAACTCTTACCACAGTCACTACACTGATACTCTTCTTTACAAAGTATTACTTTACACCATTAAAGTATAAAAAGCCATTAAGAATAACCCCTAAGAGGTTTAATGAAGTTGGATAGAGGTTTTAAGTAATCTTTACTGCAGGAACTTCGCTGACCTCCAGTTGTTCTGCCAGCTGTCACTTCTAATATGACATGACTTCTATCGTATTTTTCCTTTGGCACTAGAAGCTGGAAAAGCTGAAAAGGAAAAAAGAAAACCACAGAATGTCATTATCTCCTTCATGACTCTGTATCTCCTTTTAATCAAATTTACAGCCAGCCTTCACAATTGCCACAGCCTGACCGCACACAACACCTCTTTCTTTTGGCAAACTGGTGAGTAGGACTGAAAACCAGTCCTACTAGTTGCAACTAGTTGCAATAGCTGTCACAACTCAGTGCAGCTGGAGTGGAAATGGGATATGGTGGTGTATCCACAGTAAAGCTAGCTGAAAATTTGATCCCGCAAAGTCAGGTGCCAGGTCACTCACTCCAGCCCCAACTACCTATGAACACAAAGGTATTAGCTATAATCCAGCCAATCTTTACATTAATCTGATTTTTCAGAAAGTCCCGTTTCATATTATCTCAATCTGAACATAGAAATGGCCCCAAACACAGAGTTCTCCACTGAAACGTTTCAGCTTTTCCACTTATAATTAATTCCCCCACTCATGGGCTGCTGTCAGCTGAAAAGAAAATGAAAGACTGCAAGTTCCAATCAGAAATCTTTCAAGAATTCATGCTCCGCTGCCACAAACAGTTACTAGGGTGTCATGTCAGGTCTCAATAGCACAGGCTCACCATTTTTTAATCCCCTTCAGCATCTGCAGATAGACAAGCAAGCAACCAAAAATGACTAAAATAATAAGCTTCTGAGACACAACTGTCAGTAAGAAGCTTACTAATAATTAATGTTGTCACTTCTTTGGTGATGTCTTGGGAGAATAGAGAAGCTGGACTTCTGTTCCATTAAATGCAAGTGTCAGAATCTATTGGTAAGATCACAACAGAACATTTTTCTGACAACTTTATTTACAAAGCCATATAACTTTACCTCAGGCTCACCTTTCTGCACAACATGTTGATTTTCTTATCCAGGGTTTCCTTCTCTTCTAAGGCAAGCTCTAGAAGTTGTTTCTCATCTCTGCTGTCTAGGTCTAAATTCAACAACAGGAATAGATGTTACCCAGTGTCACTTAGCTCAGAGCAAACAGTAAGACAGCTGACCAAAGACATGCACTGGGGCACATAAAAGCTTGCAGTTGCATTTTGCCAGCACGAAATACCAAATAAGAGCAGCCCAAGCCAGGATGCATATTGCCATTGCTAATGAAATGATCAGATTTTTCAGGTGTGCTGGAAGGAGTAGCTGGAATCTCTACCTGATGGCTCAAATCTGCATCAAATAGATGCCACTCCCACCTCACAGTTACTCTCAGTTATACTGACAGTTATGTCACACAGATTGACAGTCCAGGGGTAAATTCACAGATTTAACAAAATACATCAGAAACATGCCTGCACACAAGAATTGCCTCAGTTTCCCTTACTACAATTTTTCACGCAACAATTTTTTTTGTTTCTAGACTTCCCCAGAAACACCCATCTATTCTACAATTTGCAGGCAACTCACTAAGGTAAGCACTAAAATTAACGGTACGATGATAATAATGAGGTTTCTAACTTTCTGTCTCCTGTTATTCAAGAGATCACTAAGATGTGGGAGTTCCGGATGCAAGTCATCAGGATATGGGAGACCTCACTTTGGATCTTTGCTTTGTTTAAGGAGATTCCCTTCCCCTCTCTTCAGCACGTGAGAGCACAACCTGGAGTGCCATGTCCAGGTTTGAGCTCCCCAGTACAAGAAAGGCATGGAAATACTGCAGTGAGTCTAGTTCAGAACCACCAAGATGGTCAAGGGCTGGAGGAAAGGAGGTACAAGAAGAGGCTAAGAAAACTGTGTTTGTTCCCCCTTAAGAAATCAGGGGGAGGAGAGGTTTTATTGTTGTGTAGAACTACCTAAGAGAAAGACATCAAAAACATAGAGACAGACTCTGTACATCATGATAAAAGGAGACATAAGCTGGAATATGGGAAATTCTGATATTAGAAAAACTATTTTCACCCTAAAGGTGGTCAGACACCTGGACAGGGGCTCAGAGAGGTTGTAGGATCTCTATCCTTGGATATATTCCAAACTCAACCAGACAAGGCCCTGGGCAACCTGCTCTAACTGGTCCAGACCAAATGACCTTTGGAGGTTCCCTTCTAAATTAACAAACTATACTAAATTATTTGATGAGTCTGTCATTAGATTGCCCCTTCCCACATTTTAGAGCTTACTACCAAACCAGGACACATTCTCAGGTAAAGCTAGCAGAAGCTCCAGATCTTTTCTGCCAGGGAGGCTCCAGTTTACAATAATTAAAGAAAACCTGCCACTGCCAAAACAAGGAACACCCTCTCCTTTATATCTTTCTTGCCACTGTTCTACCAGCCGAGTGGCGGCTCTGTCACTCATCAGAACATAAAACAATTCAATCCCCAGAAAGAAAAAAAACAGGTCTGGTTAAATAAATGCATGTATTTTACCATGCCAAGTTGAACTAGATTTCATTTACAACCGAACAAGCACCAGCACAAATGAACAGCTGGGAGTGAGAGTAAGGGAAGAAAGCAACAAAGAGGAGGAGAAAGAAAGCCCTATGCCTTCTGGCCAGCATGGAAACCACAGGTTTGCCTCACATGCAGCATAAAATCATCTCCTCGCCCGGCATGACCAGGTGCCTGAGCTCTGGATTTGGTGGCAGGAATTGGGTATCTCAAAGGCAGGCACAAGAATTGCAGGCTCCACGTCTCTGGGCATCTGGAGCCTGATCCCTGTTCACAGCAGCTACCACACACACATTTACTGGCAGCCCCAGCAGCAAGTCTTAAGAACTAAACAGGCTGGGATGATGAACCAGCTTTGTATACTGGGCAAGGACAGCAGCAGCTCCTCCGTATCACAGTTCTTAATTTACACTCTGGGTCTTTTTTCCTTAAATAAAAGATGTCAGATCAACACTCGAACCTGGCATCCCCTGTACACGAGACAAGAACTGTACAGATTTCCCTACCAGAATGTCACAAGTTCAACCCAAAGCTCATACTGAATCAAAGGCTTCTAGCTGGTCCAAAAAGCATCATTATTGATTAGTTAGATAAACAGTATCAAATTAACTACTGTCAGCAGAGATGAAAGAATGGTCTGGTGGTGACCAACGAGCTTGAGGTTCAAAGGACTGGCGTCCCTTTCCTACCTCCCTGCAAACTTGACCTTTAAAAAAAAATTCACTTAATTTACCCCGTGGCTCACATCACCAGTGGCAAACCAGGAAATAACATTTTTCTGCTTCATTGAGTGTTGCAAATAGAAAATCCTACAGCTACTGTCAGGAATTCAGGTACTACAGAGAAGAGGGTCAGTTAGGCAGCTAAACAGAACACAAAGAGCAGTCAAACGAAGGGAGCATCTGTGTTTTCAACTGGCAACACAATAAACAATACAGATAGATTAATTTAGCGCCATTTAATTAAATTCTTGGCTCTAATTTTCCTTCATTCTTTTTTTCCCCTTCTTTCAACTAGAACTCACTCCATCCATCCACATCATAATTTGTGGAATTAGAAAAATTCTTCATTATATTTACTTGATCCAAAAATGGCCTTTTTAAGTTGAAGTGTGAATTTTCCAGTGTTTTCTTAATACTTTCTAATTCTTCCAAGAGCATTTCTTTTTCAGCGTTAAATTTTTGTCCCTCCTCACCTTCACTCCTTTCCTTCTCCAGTGCGGAACACTTGAGGGGGGTGAGGAATAAAACATTTTTAATAACCACCAAAAGCACAAACATTTATTTATTTTAAAACTAAAGAACATAAATGTTTTCTACCTCCCTAAACATTTCACCATCTTTATTTCAATATGGCTTTTACTGTTTTGTCAACAACCCTTGGCTGTCTCTGAAAAACACTATGAACTTTCACACTTCTCCATTTACACCACTGGCTACCCATTTCTCCTGTCCTTTGCTCCCCCCTGGCTTCAGTTCTTTAATGTAAACCCCATTCTCTCCAGGCCAATGTTTCCCTCTCTTGGCTTAATACCTCCTCCCACTGTTTAATACCATGTAACAGAATGGATGACATTTTCTCTTTCCTACTGTGTCCACCCCCTTGCACACCTAATAATGTTTTTTGTCACAATGTTGCACTGTTACTTATTTTGTAAATTCTTTTACTCCTTGTGTACTTATTACTGAACAGCATCAAAACCAGCAACAATATAAAATTCTTTTTTACCCCAACTTCTACTGTCGCAGCATATTGAAAAGCAGAAGCTTCTTAGAAAACTATCAATTTTTATTCCTTGAAGGACTATTCAAATAATATTTTAAAGAAATATTAGCTTTTGCCATTTGAATTGGAAACTGACAATGCATGTCATACTGAAAATTCATGTAATTTGCTCAATAAGTATCCATGAACTGGCTAGATGGGATACCATTTTAAATAACACGCATGAAGTCTGCATCTATCAAATGTATTAGGCTCACTAAATTTTTTCCTTCAGTTAACACTGCTCTCGATTCTATCAAAAAACAACCTTAAGACAAACATTTCCAAACTATTTCTGCTAGACAGACAGCCCTGAGACTCCAGATGATCCCAATGCTCCCAAGTTGACTGTATAAAAACCTCAAACTGAAGTGAGGTGAAATGAAAAATGGAAGGACGTGGTTGGATGCAGAAAGCCCTAGAAGCATGCAAGCTCTCAAGACAGGCAGGACCAGAGTGTTCCAGGGCTGGCTTAACTTAATTAAAAGATTTCTTTAAAGGCTGGTCGATGAAGTTTATCCCAAGCAAAGCTGCTGTTTTGAAACAAGTAAGTGGACGTGTGCTCCTTACCTCTGCACATTGCTTCTAACTCCTCGACTTCCCTTTCAGCCACTTTGATTTCTTGAAATGCAGCTGCAATGGGGGACAGATCGGCGCATCTCTTCCTCAGGGTTCTTTGCTCAAAGTCATTTATTGAGTCAGCATTTAACAGATGACTAACCTGCTGGTACTCTTTGCTTAGAGTCTCCAGATACTTCTGCACAGCCTCATGCTTCCACAGCGATCGAGAATCCTGATGTGTTTTCCTATGCCGACTGTTAAAAGACAGAGCAAATCCAGCCGTGCCCAACAAAGATTTTGGCCTCCAAAATCCACAGTTGTGCAGTCCCACCACATAACTTAACTTCTTTGCAACTGGAGGCAGAAGCCAGCTGTGAAGTTGACCATGACAGTAGCAATTGGCAAGCAGGCTCTTAAAAAGACAGACACTTTGGAAAGGTTTCATTTTGTTTCTTATTTTTCCACCACCTGAAATTAAAAGTAGACAGTACAGGGACCACTGTTAATTCTCTGGAAAAACAGAGCATTCTATTTTAAAAAACAAACACAAAGCAAAACAAACACAAGAACTGTATCAGACCCAAATCCTGTTTTGATTACACCAACACAAACGCAACTGTCATGGACAAAAATAATGGTTTAAAATAGAAACTCCTACTGTTATACTGACTGAGGGTTGGAAAAGGTCTCCTTTCTTACCTCTTCAGTTTATTTATGCTGTGGGAAAGCTACTGTAGATGCGGCTTTATAGACAACAGCTTCATTTTGCCATATGCCTAACTGGAAAAAACCCAACCATTTCATGCCTTACCAGCGAAAGAAAAATATTGCTCACAGAAGACAAATCTATACTAGAGGTGCAGAATTGTATAGAGAGAATGTATGAAATGTGCAGAATAATGTGCAAAATTATACCCACTACCATAATGAAATATGAGGAGAACATCGAGAACATCTAACTGACCTTGCAGCAGATAAGTCAATAGGACTACAATACACTTGCAAGAAATTACTCATGCATATATGTACTATGTAAGACATAAGCACAGTGCTTTAAGTCACATGTCCTCCTTCCCATGATATATTTACATATAAGTGTTATAAACATTTTCTATCCAAAAAGTGAGTACTCTAAAATGCAACTCCTCTATTTTTCTGAGACACTTGGCCTACAGTTTTACAGGACACAGGCTCCCCTCAGCATCACTGTGGCTCTATGAAAAACATTTTCCTCTTCATTTTATATCATCAGCACTGCAAACTACGCTATGAATTCTTACTGTGCTCTAAGAATTTATATTGGAGTGCAAATGTCTACCAAGAGGACTAAAGTAAAATAATTCTTTTTCTACGACTACTCACACAGAAAAGGTTTAACAAATAAAGAAGCTCTCCTTAATATCTGCGTCAGTGTCACAATCCCGTCTACTGATTTTTATTAAAAAAAAAGTGGATTCAGAGAAAACGAGAGCATGAAACTTTGGCAACAGGATCCCCTTGAAACATACACTTCAGTTTTCTGACACAATTATTTTTTACTCATCAGTGACAAGAACTTCTGTGCAACTTCAGGCATTTTATTAACAAATTACTGTGACATTCCAACTACTCAACTCACCCATTACCCTCACCTATTTACTTTCATCCATTTGTCCACAGTGACAAAAGAGCAATATACAGTTATACCAGCAGTACTGCATCTTGCTTGCCTGAATGTCTGTTTTACTACCTACAGAAGAAGGGAAGCACCTTTGTTGCATTTCTGCACCTTCCCCAGATTCCCCGGACAGCAGGTGCTATTGAACCCTCCATGGCAATTTCAGGACTGCAGTAATTTATAGAAAGCCAACCATATCCCTCATGGCTTGTTCTAGTGACTTAACCTGGATGTAGCAGAGGGATCATGTTCCCTTCACCAGGGAAGGGAACAGCAAAAGGCACAAATCAGGCTCATCATCTACAATCCTGGGCTTAGCTGCTCATGGGCACATATAGACTCAATTCTAAAAGACCTAATTCTGCTGATAGCACTGGAGTGGCTCCAGGCCTGCACAGAATCACAGGATGGTTAGAATTGGAAGGGACCTTAAAGATCACCCAGTTCCAACCCACCTGCCACGGGCAGGGACACCTCCCACTAGAGCAGGTTGCTCAAAGCCCCATCCAGCCTGGCCTTGAATACCTCCAAGGATAAGGGTTTGGTCAAATGCTAACCACCATTAATTCATTTTTAAAATAATGATTTTATATTATATTATATTTTATTAATTAATTAAATATGTTAATAATTTTTACTATTGAAAGTGAATGAATGTAGCAATGTACTCGAGTAGTAACAGATCTGTACTATTGTTCTGCCTGAGCTCTCAAAAATAAAATTCTTGGGTTTAAATGCCTAAAAAGCCTAAGTAATGGCATGACAAGGAAATCGGGAATTGCAAAATAACTTTGCTATGTTAAATAAAAAAGGTATCTCCTTTTCAGGGAGATGTTGCTGCATTACACTTGTGCAGAAATAAGCACACATAAAACTTTTACAGAGCTATGACCAGTAGATGACCTACTAACTGCTTTCTAAACCAGATTAATAACATTTTATGTGACAAAATTATCCCGTGCACATTCACAAATCAAAACCAGTTAACAAAATTGACAACTGTACTTGTCTTACTACAATATAACTTAGTTATGTTACTTAAATAACAACAAAAAAATATATTTCCAGACAAGAAACAGTTATCAATGCTGTTATCAACAGTTATCAACGCTTTAAGAGGTTTAAAAAATCATTTCTAACAAACAAAGGTGCTATTAACCCCATGCAAATTAATTCAGGCACGTAAGAATATGTAGGTGCACCAAAGGAGCATGTCTTTCAAAGCACGCTGTAAGAGGAACAGCTCAAGGTTGTGTCTCCGAGGCCACCTTTGGTACACCTCTGCCCCCCACCCTGAGCAAACCCCCGGAAAGCTGTGCACCAGCACAGCAGCCTTTGCTCCTTACAGCCCGTCCTCCTTGCAGGGGTTACGGGTGGATGGGGAAGGCAGGAGCAGGCAGGAGCAGGCAGAAGTCACACAGCGGTGGCAGAGGGTGGCTATGGGGGGCTCTGCTCCCCAGCACCCACAGAGAAGCTTTGCGACTCACCGTCCGCACACATCAGCGCCGGACGGATCCTACCACGAAACAGGAGGCCACGGCAGACGGGAAGTAGAGCGGAAAAACTCCCAGTCCCAGCATGCCTGCTGAAAAACAGGACTCCCGGCATGCTCCGGCTTCGGCTCTGGCCCGCGTGGCCAGCCAGCCCTCCGCAGCACGGCCAGCCCGCGGGGGGACACCGGGTACCCCCACCAAAGCTCTGCCAGCATCCCTCCAGCAACGCCGTCGGTAAAGGCTTTGCTTGGCTTTGTGAAATGCAAGCCCCGAAATAAAAAACGGGGAACGCAACCCTAAAAACTGCTCTTCATTTTCTTCCTCCCAGTAACACACACCCCGACTTCAGCACGCTTTGGAGGAAATGGCAAGAGTAACAGCAATCGGGAATATTTCACTTCTCTTTCCAACTTCTAAACTGTTCTGTTACATACACTTTTCCATGTATTTGCCCAAAACGTGGGCTGAAAACACACGTCATTTCACATCTGGTTATTTAGAGGCTAATTTCAGAGAAGTTTGCATAAAACAAGATCAAGTTCCACTTTATGTCAAAGCTCAGAATTCAATTATATTTAAAATGAATTATTACTATGCTACTAAAGACAAACATCAGTTATAAAATATTAATAACCATAACTGTTCAGATTATCATTACACTAATAGGCTGCTGCTTCCTAATAAGGCATTTTTAAAAACATACTATGTATATGCATATTTTCATAGCTAATATTAAACAGATTATACAACTACCTCCCTGATCATATTTGCATTTTAAAAAGACTTAAGTAACATTGTTTTTTTATGCCTATTATCACCCAAAAATTCACTTTACCTTTGCTATATACGCTATAGGAGGGAAATGTATTCAAACATCTAAAATGAAAAATTCTGCTGCTTGAGACTGTTTTTACGTTTCCCTTAGATGCCCCATTTGGATTGAAAAGTCATTCTCTCTTCTGAAGTTTGCTTTATTCCAGTAACTTTCCTCGCCTCTTTTATATTAGAGCAAATCCAGCTCTGCTGTAAATGCTTGAAAACTCACTGTGCGCTGAGTTTCTTTCTTCCCAGCTACTGTCACTCAACAATTTTTAAAAGGTAAAAATTTGGTGTTTGACACATATAAAATCAGCGGGGTTTGGTGAGGTACACATTCCAAAAGACTGAAAATGAGACGGATAGGAGGGATTTGGATCAAACCTCATCAGCACATGAAATGACAACTAATGCCTTGTCTAGATCCGAGGACGGATTCCAGCTCTGCTCCATCCCCCAGGACAGAAGGCAAGGCAAAAAAATTAAAAGGCTCTTCCAGAGACTAGGACCCACCCCAGAGCTGATCCAATCCACCAAGGGGCCACAGCAAACAGCAGTCTGAAACCTCCAAGGCGCTTCTCCAGGCCTGCCCCATGTGATGCCACCCGTCCCCACCACCCCTCACTCTTCTGCTGCTGTGACTTACGCCTCAGTCAAAGGAAATAATAAAATTAACCTTGCACTGGGACTCTAAATATGCAATCTGATACTTAAAAGTCTCGGGAAGGTGACCTATGGGAGGACAACCGATAAGCTAATAAAAACATGAAAACTGTTAAGCAGACCACGCACACAAAAATTGATTTTAAAAGAAGAGGATAGGCCAAGGAAAATCAGATCAGCTTCTACTCCAGCCAGTAGTGATTCTTCCTTAAAGCCTCTGATTAAATGCAATCATGATTCAGTTTTTATTATGCCTTGACGGTGAGTTCTTTAACTTAACTCTGAATGTGAAAACAGAGACTGTAACAAACTCTCAGCTCTCCCGACCAGGCAGCAGACTGGGGAGGGACCACATGGCCAAGACAAGGGCTGGACTGTGCCGTCAGCAGGGCTGCCAGGTATATCATCTACCACAGGACTTAGGCCATGCATCTCATATTCAAAACATATAAAATAACACTCTGTCCCCATCTTTACCATATGCTTTTAGAATGCAATATGGGAATTGAGTAGGACGAAGGATGGGAAATCCCGTTGCCATCTGTACTTCCACCTCCCTCATGGTTTGCTTTGATGCCTTAAAACCTGCCTATGGAGCTGGTGAGAACCAGGGGTCTGGGGATGGAGGCTGCTTGGGGCGGGGTGCCACTGCCCTCCTCAGCCACATCTCTTTGGATGTCCCTGCAGAAGGGCAGAGCGACAGCAGAGATACAGCGAGGCTTCAGGGATTTGGGACAGAAATGGAAGTCCTGTACTTTAAAATCTGGCAATCCTAAACTGCCAATTGCTTCAGAAACCGGAGGCAAAGAAATGGCTCATCAGACAAAACAGGCTCCTGGCCTTACAATCTGCTTGTCCCTGCCCACACGGAGGCCCTTTTCTGCTCAGGGGGCCCTAACTGGGTTTAAGCGATCTGCAAGCGTCATGCCACAACTTCAACGGACACCAAGTGATGTTGACAGCTCATGGAGTAACGTGAGAGGCATGGCAAAACAACAAGCTTGTTATAATGTATATATCACTTTAACATTGCTCCCCCCTTTCGACCCAAATAGTTTGTTGACTGACTTCTCAATTCTTTTTCTGTTTGAAGGAAAAACTGGTGACAGAATCATATGCGTCTGGAATACAGTCCTGTTTATTAACAAAGCCTGGAGAAAGAGGTTTGTTTTGCCCAGCACAGTGGGATTAAATGACAAGAAGTTTTCTTGACTGCGCTCCCAAACCTCATTTTCAACTAGAGCTCTGCCTCCCCCAAAGCTCCTTTCTTTGTTTATTCTCTCCCAGCTAGTCCACAAACGTTTCCTTTATTGCCTCCCTGCTTTCCTTTTCTTGCTGCTTTTAAGACAGATTTTTAACGCAGACACATGTCTAAATGCAAATCGAACCCCTGCCTCTTATTTGCAATTTGTCTATTTTCAGACAGCATCCCTTCCAGTATTTGGACTAGCAGGAAACAGAGACCTTTAGCTGTTAAGAACAGCTTTACTGCTTGAGACCAAAGGTCCACCTAGCACGATATTTGCCTAATCATCTCGGAGATGCATCTGTTTATCACTCAACCCAACCAGAGGCATAAAATGCCTTTTACTAAGACAGAAAACTAGAGCTCATAAAGTCGAAGCTTCAGCTAGTTATAAACAGCACCGAATACGTGCTGTGGTACAACCATGCTCTGAAAACGACACAGCAGGGCAAAGTCAAGTGGGCCAACCTTGTCAACAGCACTCCTCCTTTGAAAATATGACATTTTTTCTTTTTCTAATTATTAGTCCTCAAGTTATCCAGGCCGTTATCCAGGTTACTCTCTTCCAATAAATCGTCCACTCTCTTGATCCCTCCTTTAGCCTAAAAGGAAAGCAGCTATCATGTCCGTCAGCTTCAGCAAGGCTCGTGCCAAGTCGAAGACACACTGCTTGGGATCCTGTCACAGTCACATAGTCACCTACTTTTATGTGTAAACAAATAAAATATGTTAAGTACACAGCCTTTCTGACTGTCTTTTGTTATATACTATTTTCCACACACTTGCTTTATTGTGGGTATCTATCATGTTCATCATCTCAGATGGTAGGTGGATAACCATATTATTAAAAAATTAATATCCCTTTAAAACATACCAAAATATAATTAATATTTTTAAAGGGTAATAACATAAACACAGATTCTAACTGAAGCTGCCTAATTTTTTTTTCCCCTGTAAGACGGTCTTTTATAATTGCTTGTAACCTTGACAGTGTAACCAGTTTTCTTTCTAATTAAATGCCTCAGGCATGTGGTTTCAGTGTTTCTGGTTGGTTATTTTTTGTTGTTTTTTTTTTTTTTTAATTTTTGCAAAGATTCATTTAAAAATTATTTCTGGGAATAACAAGAAGAAAAAATTATTTCCAAAAGATGTTAAACCTCTTTTGGTGAAGAAGCCAAGCCACGAATAAACACTTACTGTTCTAAACAGGCAGGATAGGGCTGGGAAGTTTTGCATAACCAACTGCTGAAAAACGCATCAAATGCAATAGATGACATCCCCACTTGCTCAAAGCCTGACTGCTGATTTTGCTGTTCTTCCCTTAAATTACCACCCGGGCACAGCAAGCCGGCAGCCACTCAAAAAAGGCTCTGCAGTTAGTAGTTTTGCTCTCTTCCAGCAATACCTCCCAAGACTTTCAGGCAGCCTGACTCTCCAAAATAACCACTTTAGGCAAGCTGGCGGGACGGCGGCCACCACCACTGGGTTATCAGAGGCAGAGAAGCTGGGCAGCCACCACTACTGGGTTTCCAGAGGTAGAGAAACGGGATGACGGCCACCACCACTGGGTTACCAGAGGCAGAGAAGCAGGGGATGGCGGCCATCCCCACTGGGTTTCCAGAGGCAGAGAAGCTGGGCAGCCACCACAACTGGGTTTCCAGAGGCAGAGAAACAGGGAATGATAGCCACCACAACTGGGCTACCAGAGGCAGAGAAGCTGGGCAGCCACCACCACTGAGTTACCAGAGACAGAGAAGCCGGGCAGCCACCACTACTGGGTTTCCAGAGGCAGAGAAGCTGGGCAGCCACCACACAAAGGAGACTTTCTGCGTCCCCCTCCCCTCCCAGCCGCGGCCGGCGGAGGCCAAACGCTGCAAAACCCCCTTCGCCTCGGAAACCGCCGCGACCCGGGCGAGCGGGAGTCGCTATTTGTGACAAACCTCGGCGGGTGCCAGCGCCCTTCCTCCCCTCGGGGCCTTGCCGAGGGCTCCCCGCCTCAGGCCCGCCGGCCCGGCCCACGGCAGGTTAACTCCCCTCAGGGCCGACAAACAGCAAGGCCTCCCCTCAGGCCGGAGTGGCCGAGGGAGTAAGAGAGCCAGGCGCCGCGGAAGTCCCCCTCACTCGCTAGGCGATCCCCCTCTCCGTCCCCGGTTCGACACTAAGCAAGGGGGGTGGGTGGGTGTGTGTGTGTAAAGGGGGGAAGCAGCGGGGGGCCGCCCGGCGGCGGTGCGCCTGCGCGGAGGGGACCCCGGCTGCCATTTTGCAGCGTCAGGCGGGCCGGCCAGGCCTCCCCCGGCAGCTGCGCAGAGGGGCCGCGCTCCCGCGCCGCGTCTGAGGGGAGCCGGCGGGGAGGGCGGTGCAGGCCAATGAGTTAAAGAGTCGCCGCCGCCGCTCGGGCAGGAGTCGCGCCGCCGAGTTGGGGGTTTTCCTTCCCCCGCCCTCTCCCTTTCCCCTTCTTTCCCCTCCCTCACACCGACAGCCGCCGGGCCGCCCCCGTCAGCCCCC
>JAOXJM010000001.1:176716697-176727136 GCA_026413425.1 Tringa solitaria
CTTGGCTTTCTTCCCCCCTCCCCTTCCTCCACTCCCTCCCGCCGTGCCTGCCCTGGGGCCGCCCGCACCATGCCGTCCGTGCCGCTGCCGCCCAAGGAGAGCAACCTCTTCAAGCGGATCCTGGTGAGCCACCGGCCCCGCTCCTCTCCCACTTTCTCTCCCCCGTTCGCCGGCGCTTCTCCCTCCTCTTTTCCGCTCGCACGCCGGCCTCGGCGGGCGCTCTCCCACCCGCGGCGCGGCTCACTTCGCCCGCTGCCGGAGTTGGCTCCGGCCGAGCGAAAAAAGGATGCGGCGGCCGCGCTCGCCCGGCGGGAGCCGCCGCCGCCTCCTCCTTCTCGTCCCGGTTCGCTCCCGTTTCCTTCCTTTGTCTGGGGCCCGCCGAGCAGGCCGGGCGAGCCCCTCTCGCTTCTGTGGAGGAGGGGGGGGGGAGACCCGGGGAGGGTCGGTGTCGCCCCCGGCCGGGCGAGGGCGGGAAGGAGGGTGGGAACCAGTCGCTCGCCGCTCCCTCGGGGCTCGCGGTTCTCCTTCCTCCCCGCCCGCGGCGGTAACTCCGGGGCGAGCTCCGGGCCGCCGCCGCTCCGTCCTCCCCGGCCCTGCCGGTGGAGGCGGGCCCGTTCCCGCGCCTTAAGGAGGAGGGGGGGGGTGGGTTGTGGGCGGTTGGGGACGGCGGCGTTGCTTTGGCGGGGGGAACTGTCATCCCCCCCTCCCCCCCCCGGCTTCACGACCCTGGGGGGGTGGTCTGTCTGAGGGGTTGGTGGGGAGCTCAAGCACAGTGGATCCCCGCCACCGGGAGGGTGGGGGGAAGACCCCGAAAGCGGGGTGGAAGCGCCGCAGGGATTCGGTGTGGCCAAGTTGGTCCCCGTAGGTGCTTCGCTGTCGGTAAGAACATCAGTTATTAGTATGCGGGGACTCGCTTGAAGCTGGGTCGCTGAGCGGTCTGAAGTGTGGTTGAAGGAGCCTGACAGGTTAAAGTGTATCCGAACTCTGTGGGCTTCTCTCCACTTCTCTGCGCTTTGGCTAAATTATTGTCTCGGGGCAGCTCTTGGAGATTTAATGGTCCAAAGGACGTTTGGTGTTTGTGAGGTGACTTTAAAAGAGCGAGCTCGCTTCCAAGTTCCTACTCAAATCACTGTATGTTTTATAGCACCAACTCTTCATGGAGAGAAGCACACACATGCGCACACACCCCCAAGGGGAAAAAAAAAACCAACAACAACAAAACAACAAACCAACACATCCCACAAGCAAACAACAGATTCCCTCTTTCCCGAGCTTTTCAGTGCAATAGTAATGGAATTCCAGCCTCAATAAAGTTGAGGCATTTCGTGCCGGTTTGCTCTGTCGGCAGGCAGGGGAGGTCTGTGCAGCACGGTGGTGATCTGTGGGCAGGCACGAATTTCTTCACTTGTTTGGGAATTTGTTAGGCTATTTTCAGTAACTTTGTGGTTGAGAGGTGAGGATTTTAGCTCGAGGAAGCTGAGCTCAAAACAAGCAGTGTGTGTGTGTGGGAGCCTGTGTACTCTCTACGTAGCTGGTGCATTTCGGCAGGTGCTTCAGAGCTGTTTTCTTTTACCTGCTTTGGGTAGTATGCAGATTCTAAGACTTAATAGTGATTTGTTGCTTACAGCATGCTCGTGGTATGCATCTTAGTAAGTCATTCTAGCACTCCTCTTTCTCTCTGCTAAAAATAAATGACTAATATTAGAACAGTTAAGTGATTATTCTTACTAGTAGCAAACAAGTTCACAGTAGCAGTCACTTCTGAAGTTTTTTCAACTGAAATGTAGAAGAGCTTTTCTAGAGAGCTTATTTTAGACAACTTTTTTTTTTGTCTCTATTAAGCAGTGGACAAAACATAAGGACTTATGTAAGGGAAAGAGAGGCATAAAATTTCAGTGAGGCTGATACAGAAATTTAGCTGCTTTCTAAAGCTCTCAGAAGGTTTAAGTGGTGCCATGTAGTGGCCAGTCACAATTCCTAAAGTGTTAATTACAAATTATTTTACTCATTGGCTTACCACTTCATGTATTGATACTTCTTGAAACTTAAGTTCTCATTACTTTTTCATGGCTCTGTGTCTGGAATACTACTGTCTAAATAGTACAAATTGAACCCTCTGGTTGCCTGACATGTTTCAGAGTATTTTAGTGTAGTAATACAGCTTGTAGTGCTAAAGGTTCCTCTCTAATTGAAGCAGCTTTTGCCTACTTTGGCACTGCCTAAATACTTGAAATTACTAAGGATGCTATGGGCATTTTTAAAGGGGGGGGGGGGGAGGAATTATGTAGGAGGCTGTATAATAAGAACTTACAAGCATGTAGTGATTTAATCACTTGAAACAGATGTGAGGAAATGGGACTTGTATATTAAGACTAAGTATTTTTACAAACACTCTGTGGAGAACTAGCAGTTTTGAAATGGGAAACTCATTTGGAGATCATGAGAATGACTTAGGAGTCAGGGACTTGGTGTGTGATGTAACATGTGAGACAGGTTATCAACAGTCTGAACAAGATACCCCCGTTACAGCACACCAAGCTTAGAGATGCCCAGATGCCTAGTGTGGCCTCGTATGGAGCTCGGTGTAAGCTGTGAAGTCTGCTCAGGAAGCAGAGTAATTAGTCTTTAAGCCACATCAGTTGGTGTGACCGCACGCTTGGTGGTACTTGAACAAGCTGACTTAAAACTAGTTGCCAAGTGTTTGGGGCAATAGCAATTAATATTAGCAATTGCAGCATAGGTGGCAGTTCTAGTTTCTCAGTACTACTGTATAGCTAGTGCTAGAGCTTATTTCTCTCACTGTCCTGACTTCCAAATCTGTTTCACTTCTTAAGCCTTACTTCTATTCTACAGGGGCTTTTTCTCAGACTACTGCTCTTCCCATGGAAGCTCTGATGGGGCTTGAAGGTTTGGTGTTGCTTGCGAGGGAGGGGCTGAGCAACTTCATGCTCTGTTCTTTCACTGCTCAGTCTCCCAGAAGGCTTGGAGGAAGTGTTTGAAAGCTTCCTGGCTCCCCCTTTATGGAAAGAGAAAGGCATCTGTAAAGAAGAATTAATATAGGAATGCCGGGGTGTTTCTTGCCACTTAAAGTCAGTCTTTAGTTCATGTCACTTCTCAAATGAATAGGGCAGATGCAATCTAAACTAAACATGTAGGCCGGTAGCTTAAAAATGCTCCTTGTTAACACTGAAGTTTGATAATGTGCATTTGGTGTTTACTTCTAGTAAGCTTAGGTAGATCTTTTGTGTATTTAAAACAGTTGTAAGCTTGCCTTCAGAGTATGTTTCGGTTTAAGCAGCTTTGTGGGTTTTTTTTTCTCCACCTGAGAACCCAGATTATAAACTATGTTTCATCTTAAAATTAGTTTTAAACTTTGGCTTTATAGCATCAAAACATCTCTGTCTGGACAGGACATGGTAGTAGTCCTTATGAGTGCTTCAGAGGAAAGCCATGGGGTTGTTGTACTTTCATGGGTTACTTGCCAATTTGTTTTTGTTTTTAAGAAATACTTTGTGTCTTGTAATAACTATTGGTGTCTGCCCAGTGTCACGCAGTGTAAGGTATTGTCTAGTGTTTTGTTTCATGCCTAGTACAACTGTGCACAGTGTCATTCTTGTAAATAGTTAATCCTTTAATTTCTTAGTGAATTCCACATACTGTTGTTGCATAAAATAAGGTTTGCTGCTTTAATTGCAAATGTATTTCCCTTGAGGAAGGGCTAGCCTGTGAATATTTCATCCTGCTATGAGGGAGCTAAGTCCTAGTACCTCTTCAGATACAAGGCATTACTCTACTGAGACCAGTTTAGCCATTTACTCTTGTTTGACTTCAAGTAATTAAACACAAAAAGTCTGCAAATACGTCCCTTTCTAGTAGTGACTTGTTGCTGCCTAGTTCACTCAGGCATGTATCTTCCACTTCTTTGGGTGAGGAAATCTTAGAAATTATCTTAAGTGTCCTATCTCTGAATTGTTGTTCAGCTTCTCTGTAGTGTCTTTCTTGTTTCCCGACTTCTACAGTAATCTTAAGAGATTTTTTTCTTTGATAAAAGAAAAATATGCAAGTGTTTATAGGAGTTAATTAAATTAATTCTGATTCATAAAATTCTAAAAGTCTTTTTCATTTTATTTAGTGAAAGAATAATGGATTATAAGCATGTGTAAGTCTGTCTCCTAGTAATGATATGGTGGAATTACCAAGCTATTAAACTGAATAATTGGGAAGCTGTGATGCTATTCTTGTTAATGCCTCCCAAATGATAAGAGTAACTTAGTTGAGGTAGCTATTGTAATCCATTATTGGAGTAGTACACATTTGAAGTTTCTGTTAAAGACCCCTTTAAAGATAAGAGTATGAAGCTGTCATCAAAAATCTGGTGTAACTAATCAGACTGATTTGTGGTGTGGTTGTTACTTGTGCTGCTAAGGAGGGGCAACACAGGAAGAGTGTAGGCTGTTTCCTTTCAAAAAGAGGTGGTGAGGACACCTGGCCAGCTGCAGGCTACTAAAATGACAGAGTTGTGGAGGATAGATGATAGACTAATGGTAAGAGTCAGCAAGGTAAGGGAAAATCATGCTTCACATCTGTCAGTGATTTGAGGGAGTCTGATTTGGAGGAGACTTTATCCCAAATAAATATTCCTGATTTAATTTTTCATAAGGAGTTTGTAACTATCATTGTGAAAGGCTCATAAAGCAGGCTTCCATGGAATGGTGCTGGTTGTTTATTCACTTGGGACTTTTTTTTTTTTAAAAGGAAAGTTCCTGTATGTATAAATGATAACTGCAGAATTAAGTCCCATTGTGTTTTGTGCTGAAACTTTCTCTTAATTGCCTATGGTTATATTGAACAGAACAAGTGATGAATAGCAAAAAGAGTTGAGTTGTACTGAACTCCTCATGGCACAAGAGGTGAAGGCCATCTGAAAACATGCAGAAGTACTTCGTGTTTCTGGAGTAAGTTGAGTCATAGCAAGTAAAATTGTTCATAGGTGAGTTAGACTTGGAAATCCTAATTTAATGTAGATGTAGCGTGGGCTGTGAGCTGGATTGCCCCTAAGATTTGAGATTTTTAGGGATTTTTGAGGTTGTTTAAACTATTTCTTTATATGGTAGTTGAAAGCTGGTGAATCCTGGTGTCATGAAGATTAAAATGCTGTTAGGCCACTGTTTAAGTATACTGTAAGTCTGCATGTGCAGTAGTTCTGTGTATGTTGCTTTTTCTCCTGGTACTCACTGCCTGCCCAGCCTCCTCAGAAGAAGGGTGTAAGTGTGAAATGACCTTCTTGAAGGAGAAAGAACTTAAAAGAAGATTCTCCAGACTGTTCCTCATTTGAGAAGGAGGGATTCAACCTGTTTTCAAGCTGTTATGCCTAGTTTGCATTTTGGTAGAAAAGGTGGGTGCAAAGTAGGAGGCTCTAAACAAAAAGTTCTTAACAAAAAGGTAGTTATACTGTGGAACCCTTTGGAAGATGTAGTAGCTATGAAAAGTTTTAGGCACTTCAAGGTTTATATGTAGTGGGGGCCAGCCCTTTACTTTTTTGTGTGTGTGAATATATACCCTTTGGCTCAGAGGATTGGTGAAGCACAAATAACTGGAGGCTGAGAACATTCTGGAGAGAACTGTAATAACGCTTCTCTTATTCATAAGCCTCTCCTTATGCGTCTGCCACTTGTATCTTGTCTCTGGTGGCCTGAATCAGGTAAGTCTGATACCTCTGGCCTGATCTCTTATGATTCATGCAACTTTTTTGTCTGAATCGCTGTGAAACCTTCTAGAGAGTGTTGAGATGCAGTTAGCATTTAAGGCTTGGATCAGTAATTGCCTTGAACTTGCTTTAAGATGTCTAAATAAAAGCATAACTTTTTAAAGCCTGAGATTTATATGTTTATGTCTATCAGGTCTGGCAAAACAGTGCTCATGTTGATAGTTTCATTTGCTTAACTGCTCGCAGATGCAGTTCCACTAGCTTGTGGAGCACCTGCTCAGTCTGAGTTCTTGCTAGGCTAATCGCAGTTTCATCCCAGGAGATGGAGCAGATTGGTCTCTTCAGTACTTCTACACAAAGTGCAGATTAAAAACCAGTAGAAAACGTGTGATAGGGCTATGACTCGTCTAATTTCTAGTGTTGCTGTTACGACTTCTGCTTTGCAGAGACATAAACAGTAGAACACCTACTAACTCAGATAGTGAGGAAGTTACGGATGCCAAGTACTTGTAAGCAAGAGCTTTTCCTGCCGTATGTTGTCTTGTTTCTGCCCCTTTGAAGAAAAGGATATTCTGAGGGTTAAAGTTGTCTTACGTGTGTGCACGCAGCGCAGAATTAGATGTTAAAGGCAAGCTTTTTAATAATGAGCTTCCCCCTTTAAAAGGCATAGTTTATCGGGCTGTTAAAGATGTCTCTGACAGCAAATGTTGAAACAACATTCTTTTATCACACATGTTCTTTCTGATAATAAATACCATATCAGTTTTCTTTTGCCAACAATAGAGTACAAACAGCAGTGATTTACACCTGCATTCTGTACAGTAACAGTTGTAATATGTTTTGTGTATTCTGTAGATTTGAACTTAATTGGGAAAAGCTGGTTAAAGGACAAAATGCTATATACAGAGAATCATGTTAGTAAAAGCTTAGATATTACTGTGACTTTGGTACTTTGATCAAAACATTACCACTGTATATAATGCTGACCACATATTCCATTGTATGCCACTGTGGTCTGACTCAGCACTGTTCTGCATTGCCAAGTCCCCAGGTCTGGGGAAGAACTATGTGGCCTGTCCATATGGACAGTGCGAGCAAGCAAGGCTGGAGCTTGGTTGTTTTCATCTGCTTTTTATATGAGCTGATGAGATTAACCACCCTTACCAGCAAATAGGGATGACCATGCATATATAAAATACCAGCAGGGCTTAAGGGAAAGGTTGTAAGGATGTGTTTATATACTGGAAGGGTTGTCCTGGGACTAGAAATCTAGGATGCTGTGGGAATGAGAAAGTGGTAATGAACTTTTTCCTTGGTCTCTATGAGCTGAAGCCCCTTCTGGCTGGTAGGTGCTTGGGTTTTTTTCCCATTCTCTTAGACATCATTGAGCTGAAATCAGTGTGGAGAGAGAGTCATGTAGAGGACCCTAGTCTGTCTCTGGAATTTAATAGCATCATGATACAGTTTTCCTGTATCACTATTGCCAAGTATCCAAGTATTTCATGATACAAGGAGCATTTCCAACACAGATGGAAAGCTGAACTCTTTCGGAACTTAATCATATATCATTCAAACAAGATGGTGTCAGATCTTGCTATCAAATTGGCAAATAATTTGATAATTATTATTTGTTAGCATCAGAACAGGGTATGCTGAGTTCTGCCTAAAATGTCATGAAGGTGCTTGGATAACTAATTTCATCAACAGCTGTGAGAATCATAGATTGTCTGTGAGATGCAGATGACATTGTTTAATAGATATGCAATAAAACAAGGAAGGCTTTTTAAAAGGTTCAAGTGTTAAATACCGATTAAGAAGAATACTGACAGTATGCTGATGTTCCTGTATTGATTGTGCCTGGGTTTGGTCAGAAATATGTATTAATAATTAGAACAGCCTCTAAATAACTGTCAGCTGCTAGGAAAAGTTGCTGATCAGAGGCACTGTCAGTGATAACTTTGAGGACTTTTTATTGCTGAACTTGATCACGATTGTGGCTTGGACAGATTTCCAGCACAATTGACTTCCAGCATTCTTTCCAAAGGGCTCGATGTGTAAGCCTTGTCCTCCTCTCTAGGCTCTGATGTTCCACATTTAGCTCTTGGGTTCCTTCCTTACCCAGCCCAGTTCTTTAAACTGTGTCTCAGACACACAGTTTAATAAAACTGAAGAGGTAAGTATTGAGAATATAAGATTATATTTTTAAAATGGATTGTAGGTGTCACCAAAATCTTGGCAACAAGAGAGAAGATGCTACCTTCTCTCTACTTTCAAGAAAAAAGTTGAAACTGAGTGCAGAGAGGTGCACAAGCAGGATTATGTGGAAGTACAGTATCAGGGAAGGCTAATAAATTTAAACAAGTGATGTTCTTCTAATAAAGCTTGAAGCAGCTAGTTAGAAATAGTTAAATTAGTTGAAATGCTCATTTTTCTTATTGGTGATTTTGATGGTCCAGCATGTTTCTGGAGAGGCAGCTTATTGGTGTGTAAGCCTGTATTAATAGAATGTGGGTTGCACGGGTAGGATCCAAGAACAGCATTAAATTGCCAGCAGTGGTTTGGATTTATTGTTTGACAAGCTCTTGTCAAGAGATGCAAAACCAACTTCCAAATCAGTGTTTGCATGTAAAATCATAGAATACTTTGGGTTGGAAGGGACCTTTAGAGGCCATCTAGTCCAACCCCCCCTGCAACAGGCAAGGACATCTTCAAATGGATCAGGTTGCTCAGAGACCCCTCCAACCCGACCTTGAATGTTTCCAGGGATGGGGCATCTACTACCTCTCTGGGCAACCTGTGCCAGTGTTTCACCACCCTCATTGTAAAAAAAAAACTTCTTCCTTGTTTCTAGTGTGAATCTATCCCTTGTCCTATCACAACGAGCCCTGCTAAAAATTCTGTCCTCACCTTTCTTATAATTCCCCTTTACACATGCTCACTGTGAGACTGCTCAGTGTGTCTCATTTGGATTGAACCTCTTCACTGCACATCTGTTACAGTCACAGACAATCTTAAACAACTTAAAACTATTAAAACATTTAAGTTGACCAAGGAAATCTGATTGCTGTGCTTAACACTGCTATTTGATTTGATGTAATAAGCCTCTTCATTCTTCGAATGTGGTACTACATTTTATTTAGCCTTCACGTGAAAATGGTTTATGAAATAACATGTCACTTCAGTACGTTAAGAGGCACTAGGGACAGGGAGGGAGGAAGGGAATTGGTTGCCACAACTGCAGTCTCTTTGAGTAGCAAATTGAGATTTTTGGTTTTTTATTAGATGGCTCCTCACAAGTGAATACTAATGTCTGAGGGCCATAATGAAGTGTTCCTCAGCCATAAAACTGCTGATCTGTGTATTAAACTCTATCATCAGTATGTGAAAAACATAGCTGTTCTCTCAATACAAGACCTCTTTTAAGTGTCAAATGCTTTGTCTGGGGATGGGTAGTCTATGAAAGCCTCCCTTTACTAACCTGATATTGCAAATAGATAAATGTAATTTATGTGTAAATTGCATATGTGATTGAGCAGTGATACATTAAGTTCTTCTGTTTTATAACTTACATTAGTGAGCTGTTCAGATCCCTGATTATGTTGATATTTAGCAGTGGGAAGGGGTTTTTGTATCTTTTAAAAAAGAAGGTATGATGCAAAAAATAAGTTGGAATTTGTGAATGGCACTTCCTTAAGTAGAAGCAGCAAAACACTGTAATACAGGGTTAAAGTATCATCTTGCTCGTGTATTCTTGTTACAAGTATTTTTTTATGTTTACAGTTATAGTTACTTCCTAGATGCTGTGCCTATTTAACCTCTATGTAGTAGCACTTGATACTTATCTGAAAGTGTATAAAATGATGTCTAGCTTAACTGTATAACAAAGTCTTTGAATTAGTGATGAAAAAGGGAATAAACCAGGATGCGATGTTTGTTAGAGAAGTAACATCCTTCCAGGAACATCTGGTAGCAGAAGTTCTGGATAACATTTTGGCCTTGCCAGAATCTCCCTTTGTGGTTTCAGCTCTATAAACATTTGTGATTTGGCTTTAGTTTTAGCAGAAAATTATTGTAATAAAAGGGTGATGGGGAGCCTCACATTAAGCACAACAGATAAGGTGGTTTTTAGAAAAAAAAAGGCAAAAGGAACCCAGCATATTAGCTTGAGCTTTTAATATATCAAAGACTTAATGCAATGGGACAGATACTGATGAATGCATTTCAGCTATATTTGTCCTGATTGGTGCGAAACTTGAGAATACATATGGAGACATCAGGTTTTTCAACTATGAAATTCCCATCTGTACTACAAAATGAGATGGCATCACATGGCATCAAACTCGGGTCTCCTGTAAACAAGTTACAGTTGGAGTGTGGTGTGCTAATTCACAGGTTTTGGACAGACAGAAGTTTAAAAGCAGTCCATTCATGAAGTTTGGATGCTTTAAAGCCCCAGACTTGTCCATGTAACTGAATCTGTGAGCCTTTCAGTATATCTGTAAGTGTTGATGATGAGAGTCAAATAGTTTACTGAGCAAAGTCCTATTCTCTTATGTTGGTATACATTTAAGCCAATGTATTGGTATAAATACATACTTATTTATATGTGTGCGTATATTCACGGATTTGACAGAGTTGGAAGGGATCTCTAGAGATCATCTAGTCCAATTCCCCTATTAAGCAGGATTGCCTAGAGCACATCACTCAGGACTGCATCAAGGTGGGTCTTGAA
>JAOXJM010000001.1:176727236-176755142 GCA_026413425.1 Tringa solitaria
TCCACCAGGACTCCCAGATCCTTTTCCTCAGTAGTACTTTCCAGAAGATCCACCCTAACCTATATTTGTATGTATTTGAAGGGAACAGGGTTGGGAGTTACCTTTGACTAACCAGCAAGGCTTGTCCCATAAGCAGTGGAGTTGTATAAAGTTGCATTTCCTACTGATTCTTTGTTTTTGTAGGGAGACCCTCTTTCTGTTTAGTAACTAGCAGCTGGGCAAGAAATGGTATGGTTTGTGGCTGGTTTTGAGCTACCCTGTTAATTGACAAGTACAAGTATACCGGTTGTCTTATCAGCAAGCCAGATAACTGTGAATGTTGAAGTACAGCTTCTTGGAGTGTGTTAACTTCTCTCTTCCATCCATCTGTTGGCCTTTAAAAAATGTGATCTTGTTTATCCTCCAAAAATCTCTTTTTTCTGTAATTACTGAAGTTGTGTTCTTATTCTAGGCCTGAAACTGAACTCTACAGGATAAAGATGTCAGAACAAGGATAATAGATACAATTTCTTCAAGCAGTTAGTCTATTTTAAGTGCATACTTGACTCAAATAGCTTCTGTTCTATGGTTAAGCATTGTGTATTTGGCGTTTCAGACAACATTGCAAAAGTTGTAGAATCATGGATGAATGTTCACTATTGTTACTTTTTTCATGCATGCCTGAATAAACTTATAAAGCATTCTTAAAGAATCATAAGAAAATTCTCTAAAAATGATACTAAGCATCTTATGTTAAGAAATAAATAAAAGATAGATGAATGGGAGAATTTGACCTTCCCCTGGAGGGGACTCCAGGTTTTGCTTCAACATAAGTTCTTTCAGATAAAGATGTAGAAACTAGTTCTCATCTTAAAATGCTCAAAGTTTTTTTTGTTGTTGCTGTTTAAATATTAATTGCCATAGTATAAATTATTTGCCTCCAATGGGAACTCCCTGGCCATCTTGCCAGAAGTCAGCCAGGCAGAGCAATGTGATCTAATATTAAGGTTAGCCCTCTTTGTTTTGAGGGGTGATTTAGGTGACCTCCAAAGGTTCCTGCTGACCTAAATTATTCTATAATTTAATCTCCGCTTATTCATGGTTAACTGCAAGTGTCTTGAGTTTAGGGCAACAAAGACTTAAAAACTGTGGTTAAGTCCTTTCCCACAGGCTGGAGGAGGACCCTTGTTCTGGCACCTTAGCCAGTTGCCCAAGAGTGAACATAGCCCTGTTTCTGTGCTGCTTGTACCCTGGGAAGCAATGGGATGATGTATTACGTCTGCAAAGGAGTTACTATGCTTTGCATTAATTTAACATAGACTTTACCTCTGTCCTGGAAGATTGGAGTGGGAATGGCCAGTTAAAGTACTCAAGCACGTAGCTGAAATGACATAATTTCTCATGAGAACAGCTGTCTAAATTACAGCAGGACAATACACCTTATTAAGAATAAATGGTGCCAAGTTAAGTCTGTTGTTTTTTGTGTCCTTTAACTTAAACTTAAGTGACTTTAAATCATTTTCATACTTACTGGTACAAGCAGGCCTTTAACTGGCTTGATCACTTTAAAATAAGTTTATTTAACTATAGTGATCAGTAATGGATTTAAATTACGAAGACCCTACAGACTTACTAACATCAGGTAGTGCCTTTCCAAAGAAGAAAAGGGACCAAGGTTCATGTGGTTGGTTTTTTCCCTTGTGTTCCCACGGCTGAACTGCATTGTTTGCCAGTTTACCTAGTGATTACGTAAATGGTACCCTAAATAAATCTAAAAGTAGCTCTTAGCTGTATTATTCCATCTAGCCATTAGATTTTTTTTTTTAATTTCCAGGTAAATTCTGCCTCCCTGGGTGTCTATATGTAGATTTTTGAGGTTGCAATAGGTCTATCCTACTTCATGGTTTCTCTCTTCCTCCCAAAAGTCTACATAGGCAACAAGGAAAGTCTTCTGTCTGAGATTTCTTACTCTGGGAGGTCACTAGGCCAGCGAAATGGGATGTTGAAAGAAGTATCTGTATGCTTTAAGACCGTTTCTTCTCAAAAGAGTTTCTGAATTGAAGTAGACAGTCCTTCTTGCCTTTCCTATTTTTGTTGAAAAGGAATTACTAACTTTTTACAAAAAGGAGACCACGAGGTAGAGCATTGGCTGCATATAAATGAAGGCAGATGCTGTTCTGAATGCTGAAAGAAGGGAATGTAATATGAATAGTTATATTCAACTAGAACTCGTTAGTGATCTGATTATTATACCTTACTGAAGGAACTACTGCTTTTGTATGGTATGTTAAGGTACTCTGGTTTTAAACGTATTTCAGTGATTGTATTCCATCTTTTTTCCAGAAATGTTACGAACAAAAGCAGTACAAAAATGGACTCAAGTTCTGCAAGATGATCCTCTCTAACCCAAAATTCGCTGAACATGGAGGTAACTGCAGATTTAAATGTGTTGTGTGTTTTTTTTTCTCTCCTGTGTCGAGTTTAAATGTATAATTGATCTATTCCATACTACTGGGAAAGAGAGGAGTCAGTTGCTGGGCATTGTTCTGTCCTTATGACTGAACACTTTGGATTTTTAGTCTTTGTGCATTCAGACCAAATTTCCACCCTAGCTCAGTTAGAAACGCTTCTGTGTAGTGGAATGATGAAGATCAAGATACATATGGTAGAAGTACACTTCAGTGATGCTTCCAAGTAAGCTGCCTTTCTAGGTTTCTGGGTCAGAATGCTGGTGTAGGATTTTCTTACATTCCTATTTAATAGCAAGCTCAGCCTTTTTTGACTATCATACGAAGGTATTCTGCCAATGAATTAAAAATCTTGCTTTTGTTTAAGTGCATAAATTTTCTGTACTGCATACCAAATTTTTACTTACAAAGAGTGAAGTGTAATACTGTTTGGTGCTAAGACTTGAAGCTGAGGACAGAATCTGGAGATCCTGTTCTGCTAAATACTTCAGGAAACTGAACAGCAAAATGTTGCTTCTATTTACATCTGTCAGAACTTAATCCTCAATAAGATACCATAGTCTTACTGTATTTCAGGGCTTCTGTTGCATGGTTCAGCCAATCTTTCCTTCTGATGCAGTGAATCTTTCTTCTTTGTCTGCTGTTGAAGCAGCCTAAAGCCGAGTGTCAGTGAAATTATTTTTCTGTTTGACACTGTCAAATCTTGGCAAAATGTTCGACTAATCCTTTTCATGCTTCCATCAGTGTCTGCTTTTTCTTCCTTGTCTTCATTACTTCCCTTAGAGATAAAAGTACAGTTTGTCTTGTTGCTTCAAAGCTAGAGTGGCTTGTCCAGCTCTGACCTAATGCATTTCTCTCTATTAGCAGTTGTGTTTTTATAACATCTCAGTATATATCTCTGTCTTTTCTGCTTTTGCTGCCTCTTAAACTTTTCCAGGACAACTTGCTGCCTTGGCAGTACACATACTACTTGGGCTCTGGGCCACTAATGGCTTTGAAGCTTGGGAGCAAAGCCTGGAATGAACAGCTGAAGCAGAACTAAGCCAGTGAAGTGATCTGATGGGAAGCTGCACTGTTGTCACACTTAGCTTCAGAGACAAGGAATTTGAAAAATTTAGTGAGAGGGTGACAAACAGATGGATTGCTGTGGCTGGACAGTTATCTCCCTGGTGTGGGAAGGTGAGGAGTAGCTTGCCCTCCTTCCCACAATGGGGATATTCTTTTTCAAGCTTCCTGGTATCATTGGGAAGATCTTATTCTAGCTTGTTTTGTTCTTACAGTGTGGAGGACAATGTAAAAATGAAAGGAAAAACCTTGACTCATTTTGGATCATCATTCCCTTTACGTGTACTTTTACAGAACACGGAGTTAGACAGGTTGAGATGAGGGGACGTTGCTATTAATACTGGGGAAAAGGTTGCAATTGGAGGAAAAACAGAATACTAGGGTGAAAATGTGACTAATAATCTTCTGGCAGGGACCGAAACTAAGCGTGCTCTTATTTAGCAAAATGTATCTGCAACACCTTTCAGGCATAGTGCATACATTACATGCAAGGTATTTCCCACTTGAATAATGGGGGAAGAGTGGGGGAAATAGTAATACCCATGTATTATTTGGAATCTTGTGCCTCTTGGAATGTTGATTAAAATGCTAAGGCTTTGAGAAGGTCATTTATCCTCAAAATAACTGTAGCAGGAAGTATACTTCTCTTAACTCGTGCTTTGTGAGCAACCTGTAATAGTGGAGCTGATTGTGACAGATCTGTTTCTTAGGGTGTGACACAACCTTATGACTCTTTTTTTTTTTTTTCTTGTTCTGCCTACCTGGAACTTTAACACACATTGAGAAACTCTCTGAAATTGCTTTAGCTTATTGTTAACTCCCATAAAGCTGATTAAATGCATTTATTAGTTAAAGTTTGTGTTGTCTGTGGTTGATCACATCTGTATGATATTCTGCAGTGTTTAAGACTAATTTCAAGAAAGGAAATGCTTCCATATAACAGTATTCAGCTGTGCTGGGCTGCTATCCTGATCTAAATTTATCGTTTAGTGGGGAACTTCACTGTGTAGCAACTTCAAAGGGTGTCTGTGCTGTGAAACTGGCATATGGGAAGTCAGAAACATAAGTTTATGGTATATCTTACAGAGACGCTCGCGATGAAAGGACTGACCTTGAACTGCTTAGGGAAGAAGGAAGAAGCCTATGAATTTGTTCGTAAAGGACTTCGTAATGATGTAAAGAGTCATGTCTGTATCCTTTGTAATAGAAAGCTTGATCTTCTTGATATGAATTCTCACTTCTGCATGTATGATTTTGTTGCTACATGAGTACATACTTCTGAAGTACATAATGTGGTCTGTATAAAAACAGTCTAAAATAAGGTGTGTTCAGTGAATATTAATTGGTAATCAAATACTTGAAATAAGGTTTTATTTTCCTTTCTACATTTTTGTAGGATTTTTAAGAAAAATACCTTTTAGGAAAAGATCTTCTGCGATGTTTCCTTTTTGCAGAGAATAGGTATGGCTTGTAAAATCTGGGCTTTTCTAAAGTTCTCTTCTCTCTTAAAAAGGTATAAGAAATCCAGTCTAGAGGTACTCTGAAAATATCTATCTTTCCACTCAACTTTAGGTAATGGTTTAGGTTTACTGGCTTGATGACTACTACTCTGTTCTAAACTTGTCTTTTAAAACTTTATACCTGTGAAATACTTAACAGCTACCCAAGAGCTTTGGGAGTGACTGTCTTCTGTTTAAGCCACAGGTAGGAGGCTACTTCAAATTTGCACAGAATGCCTCACTTGTTCTGTATGCATTTGAATTGCATGTTATGGGGCAAATTTCCTGTTAAATATTTCAGTTTTTAACAGTTAAACAAAAGTCTTTCTTTAGTATCACAGTTGAAAGAAACATTTTCTGATGGCCACCTAATTAAGACAAAGGGATGGTTGTTTACACTGTTCCTATATTAAATGTCCAGGGAGCTTGAGATTTGGGAAAAACCTCTAAGTGTATGGAGGTTATCAGAGTTACTAGGGAACACAGAACTGTCAAAGATAATTTGTACCTTCTTGATCTTAAAAGCTGAGTAGCTAAGGAGAACCAAAGCAACTTCAATGTACATGTAAGAAGTCTTGCACCTTAAATCAGCAAGCAAAAGAATCTCTGTGAGTTAGTGGAGAGTTTGGGGGGATTCTGATTCCTAAACAAAATTCCAGGGTGGAATTGATCAGCGTCCTTAATTCTTGTCTGAAATTCATTCTGACTCTAAAACTGTCTAGAAGAGTTTCCTACGAATGCTAGAGGGATCTGTGCTTTTTCAGATCTAAATTAGGGAGTGGGGTAGTCAAAGGGATATATTTTTTTTGGCTATGAGTTTCAGTGGATTTTATCACTGTTTTACTGACTTGTAGTCTTAAGGTAAATTTAACAAGCTTCGTTGTTTTCTGAATTTGAAGAAAGTGTGAACTCATAAATCCTGTTAGGCACAAATGTGGGTGGTGGTTTTTTTTAAGTTGCATCCATAGAACTAGCTCTGGCAAAACAAGGAGTTCCAACTGTCTGCATTGAAGTGTATTGTTACAGCTCTTCAGAAAATCCCCTCGAGTAATCTGTCTGTGCAGAATTACTTCTCTAGTGAGCACAAGCTTGCTGATACTGAATTAATTCCAGACTAGGTTACAGTGCTCTCACTTGTCATCTCTTGGTAAATTCTAAAGAAATAGCAAACCTCTTTTACTTCTACCATACTTTAGGAACACCTGATGTGCCGTCATAATACCACTACCCAAATACCTGATGATGGGGCTCCGGTACCTGGGAAGAGTCAACTAGGAGAGTGTATACCCTAGCCTGTGAGAAACAAATTTGAGGCTGAGCTGTGTAATAGAGATTTCTCTACATAATTTGCAAAGGCTTGTGAACAGCCATGAAGTTCTGATGAAAGCTTGAAGGCTATTGATCCTCAGTGCTACCTAAGAACAATTTGGGAGGTTCTCTAAAAATAATGTTTACATTTCCTGTTTTGTGCGAGCTTAATGCCTATCGTTTGGTTTAAAGGGAGAGGTGGAGAGTTTCCACTAAAGTCATCTTGTTCCAGTAGCTGTTTTCGAGGAGATGCAAGACATCTAAGTGTTCTTATTTTCTTCTGCTAACATTTGAATGTGCTTTAGGTGTATTTTGAGGTCTGTGCTTTTTGGAAGGCACCTGATGGAGGGTGTTTAAAGTACAGCTGGTCAGTTCAGTGTTTTGATCTTTGAGGAGTAGAAGATTTTAATTCTTCTGCAGTTCCCCATATTGAGTTTAGGGGGGGAAATGGCTGATGTAAAATTGCTTAGAAATCCAGAAACTTTCTGGTCAAACTACAAATAACTCCTGACCCATTTTTGGATATAACTTGAGTAATGTTCTGGTCAGATATTTATACTTCTTTCAAGAATAACTGTTTCAGATAGTGCCATGTTATACTCAGGACACTATGGGAACACATGCAAGACTGTCCAGAGCTGTTGACTATAATAAATTGGTAGCACTGTCCTTTATTGGCTGTTAAAATTTCTTAGGCTGCCTTGACTACTGTACCCACATATTTCTGGATGGTTTTATGCTTTTCTTTATGTGATTGCTTGGTGAAGAATATGATTTATGAAAGATTAAGCCAGATTACTGATTGGATTCAGGAATGGTAATGTTGTTTGAGAAATTACTCAAAGCATCATCTTAGTCTAAATACACTGTTAAAGTGCACATAAATTCTTTTTGACTGAATTGTCTTGCTCTAGGTGAGCAACTAAAATATCAGTAGTTCTGGGGTGGGTGCGTGAAGGTGCTACATTTAACTTTGATCCACGTCCTGAACACTTGAACTCAAATAAGAAAGACAGGATCTGTAGAAAGGAGTTGCAGTATTAGGCTGTATTAATTGCTGTAACTGTATCCAAAATCAATTTGTCCCCCTTCCTGTTTAGTCTTACACTGTCACAGCAGCAATAGCAGCTCTAACTAGCAGCCTTAATGATGCATCTAGAATTTTTGTCTGCTTCAGCTGGCTGAAATTATTTTGGTGTTCCTGTAGAAATGCAAAACAGAGTGTCTTGCATATAGAAGTTTCCTTCAGACTATTAATTTTCAGAAGTCTTTTCTTTCGTCTGAAGTCACATATCTTTTATTCTTTATGATGACAAACCTGCTTTGTGTCTTTGTATCTAGAACTTATGTCAGGACATGAATCTTTCTAAAAAAGAGGGAACTTAAAGTTCTGTTTCTTTAATTAGCTGGACCAGGTTAACCCATTGAATTTTCTGTGTGCTTTCTCAACTTTTTGAGAAATGATTTCTGAACTTTCCAGCTTTGGAGGGAACAGCTGCTTCTATTTCAATTAAGTATAATAATAACAACTCTTAAGTATTTTGGTTATTAGAACTGAGTTATTTGTGCTGTCTTAATTGAAAGAGGGTGAAGGATGCATATACTGCTCCCCAAGATTTGTAGTGTTTTGCTGCCTTGGGCAAATGGGACAGCTGCTTGGGAGAACTTTTGAGCCACTTTTAGTTGGAGAAGCAAAGTAAGCTCAGATTTACTATTGTGGAAGATGTTGCCTCAATGAGCTACTGGTAACCTGGAGTAGCAAAAGGTAGATTGTGTTGAGTAATCTTGCTTTTAATATGACTCTTGGAGTCTGATGTAAACACACAGTGTAATGCGTTACTATGGCATGCATTAGTTTCGTGCTTTGAATTCAGAATCTTTCCAGGATAAAAAAAGGATGCTTGTGAGAGAAAAGTCTATTGAGATGACACACTACTGATGGAAATCTGAGATGCTGAGAATGTGACAAAGACTTGTGACGCACAGAAATGCTAAGATTTCCTTTTGTCAATGAATAAAATGTAGCTGTGTTTTTTTCCTTATTGTAAAATCTGGAGACTAATTGAGGTTCTAGATAGGCAAATGAGGAATAGTGAAACTGAGACACCAATTGTATTGTTAGAATGAACCACTTCTAGGACTAAGAGTACTTTAATTAAACAATACACCTCTAGGAATAACTCTTCTGGAGTTTGTAGAGTTTGGATCATTTAGTTTGTAAAACAGTGTTTTGGGGGGTTATGAATGTGACTTAAAAGATTTTTAAAATTACTTGCTTATTTGGAAGCATTTAATATTTTAAAAATTTACTAGTAAAGTCTGACTGCAGTAATCAAACTTAATTTATAAGGGTGCTGATTTTCAAGGAAGGTTGTTTGATCTGTAATACAAATTACTGCAGTTATTTTGTGAAAACTGTGGCTGTATCTTCCTTAATGTGGATTAGGTTGGCACGTCTATGGTCTTTTGCAACGTTCTGATAAGAAGTATGATGAAGCCATCAAGTGTTATCGGAATGCACTCAAACTAGATAAAGATAATCTACAGATCTTGAGAGACCTCTCTCTGTTGCAGATTCAGATGAGGGATTTAGAAGGATATAGGGTAAGTATTCTCTTTGAATTCCCACTTATAGCTGTTGGCATTATCTTGTTATTCTAGTCCACTAGAAAGGCTTTTATTTGTAGTAATTCTATTGCTACTTGGTTTTGCTGTTTCAAAAGTTTTAAGTTCTTGTTTGGGAAAGCACGAAAATGTATTGCAGCAGAGCTCTATGTAATGTTGAGAACAGAACTAGAAGTACAGTTATTCTGCATAATTTGACTTGTGGATCACTTTAAAACTCTAGTTCTCAACTCATTTTTCACTAAAATAATGAAAAGGGTAAAACTTAAAGCTTAGCAAGTAGGAGTACTTAGTGTACTATTGTGAAGAACTGCAAATGGTATTTTGGATGTTTATACTGAAGGGGGATTTTTGTAAGAAACACTATCCTGTTTCTTTGAGTATGTGGTGAAACTTGCCCCATGATGACTGATTTCTTGAATTCCAATAGTAATTTTATCATAAATAAAACCTGAAAATCTGTCTGAAAACGAGTTAATGGTTTCAAAATACCTGAATTGATTTGGCTGTGAAAGTGAAAAGTCCTGCTCTTCTTCATGTGAAGTAGAGGACTGCAATTGCGGGCTTTGGCATTAGTTGGTCTCCTTCATTGAGGATGTTGAATTGACTAATGCAAGAAAAAGAAATAACTGACATTAGGGATGTGATTTGACTCAGGAAGAGGGTGTGAGAAGTGTCACAACCTTGTGCCTGGGCATGAAGAGAGTGGGACTGCTCCGTCAGTGGCAGCGTGCTCGTGCTTTCTAATGGAAACCCCTCTCTGAGATTTCAAAGCTCTGTTCTTGGAAATAATTTAGGCCCTTAAGAGGTACCCTTGAAAATGACACCTTTTGTGTACCAACAAATACGCTTTGTGCTATGACTCCAATATTTAGAATGTAGCCTCCAGGTTTATGAGCATGCTGCTACAATTTCAAAAATTACCTAGGGCTTCTTTTAAAAGATCTTTTAAAAAATTAGCCATAGTGGTGGTAAATAATGATGATGTAATAACTCTTTGTTAACATCTCTGTAACTTTACAATTGCTTTCTTTTTCACTGAAGGAGACAAGATACCAGCTACTTCAACTTCGCCCTACACAACGGGCTTCCTGGATTGGATATGCCATTGCATACCACTTACTAAAAGATTATGATATGGCCTTAAAACTACTTGAAGAGTTTAGGAAAACACAACAGGTAAGACTTCTGGAAAAAGAATGCTTTCTTTTTCAAGAGGCACAATCTGAGGAATTAGTTCTTCTTAATTAGGAAGAACTAATTTGGAGCCAGTTAAAAATTAGGAAGAAATCTGTTATTTGTAGAGCTTTCTGGTATGGGCAAAAAGATTTCCAGGAGCTTAGCAGTTGATGCAAATTATACAGGAATACTTCTTCCTCCCCTCACATTAAGCTGTTAGGGTTGAGGATATAAGCATAGACTGATGCGGAGTAACTGAGCAACTTCATTGAGACTTGTAGCTAAAGAAAACCTGTGGTGATCCTGTCCCTTTATAGTGGGTAAAACTTCACCAAATACTGTTTAGTGTCTGGTGTGCTCATTTGCCCTTTCCTGCCATGGCCTGGATACCATTACATCTCTACAAAGCATGTGAAAAACTCTTTCGTTGCTTTGTATGTATCTGTATATTGTGCACTTCAAATCAGTGCTCAGCAGCAAAATGACACAAAAGCATAGCTGAAAAGTCTTTGTTTGGGAGGATTTGGTGTTATTGAAACTTGTTGAAGTAAATCAAATGGTACAATGCTAAAATCACTGAGTGTAATCTTTTTTTTTTTAAGAGACACCATTCCCATGTTCTGTTTTTGGTAACTCAGAACTATAAAGTCTGAATTAACAGAACAGAATGGATGTGTTGATTATTCTGTAACACGGGAAGAAAATCTATGTTTATAGATGTGTTCAGCTTGGGAGGTGTCCTGGAATTATCATGGGCAGATACTGAGATCACCAGACCTATAGATTGTGATTACTTTTTTTTTTAAACAAAAATCTTGCATCCTTTCTGAGAACTACATTTGAGATCTTATACAGCCAGAATGGGGCTAACTGTAAAAAAATAAATTAATAATTGCTGGGAGGGACCAGTGTTTGTGTCTTGATTGTGTATCATGGTCAAACAAAGCACGTTGCAAGCCAGGAGCATATAGCTTAGTATTTCAAAGAGCTGTAACTTCAATGTTGAATGAAAACAAGATTAAAATTGGGTCATCTTTTATGGGTGTGTGACAGCCAAAAAGTCATGGCTCTCGAATGTGTCAGCAGAGCCCAATGTGAGTTCAGTGTCTAAATGACTGTTGGGATTAGAAAGAATATATAATACGTGGAAAAAAACTGCAAATGAAGTGTAAGAAATTGGGGCTTTTTTAAGGACTAAGAGCTTAACACTGATGTTGACCAATTGGAGAGAAGAAGTGATGTTGTTAATGTTGTCTTTTCTAAAAGGTTGTTTGTAAATATGCTTGTTGAGGGCAGTCATGATGATAGCTCTTTAATTACTAAGCCATACTCAAATACCATCTGCCATAGATGAACATATTAAATCAGTTGAGTCCACTGTGCAAGTTATCACAATCTTAAATGTCACCCTGAAACAAGAAAATCATTAGAATGTATCAGGCCCTAATGCAATTTTTTTAAAAAAAAAACCAAAACTGGAAATACTTGGGAAATTTCCATAAGTAAGAAGATGGCTTGTACTTGAACAATATGAGCTGTGTGACTATTGCTTAGTATAGTCTTGGTCCCAGGCAAAGACCAATTTGCCCTCTTCTGCCATGGCCTGCGTACCATTACATCTCTACAAAGCATGGAAAAAGCGGAAAAGCTGGTTAAGTGTTAAAGGACAGAAATATGATAAAAATACTGGACAACATGAGCTTATGGAAAACTAGTCACATCAAGTCTTTCCTCCTTTTTGAGTTTGGTAGAGACAGTTAAGTGGTATATTGTGTTTTCTCCCCCAAAACACTACAAATAAGGATCATCACACTGGTTTCATTTTTCCTGCAAATAGAGAGAGTCTTGTGCTTTGCTGTGGTAGCTTCCTGAAGAGTGCAGGCCCATGTAGAGCCCCAACCACTGGAAGAGAGAAATCAATGTGTTGGGTCCAGAAGAGTCAGTAGAGGCCAAGCAAACTTACAGCTCAAATTTTGCCACTCTTTGGTTCTTCCATGATAGTCTCTAAATGTACTAGCTGTGCCATCTCTATATATTGAACAGTCCTGTGCTTGAAATTGTTGAGTTCAGGACACTCCATTGATCTTTGAGGAGGTACACTTCTTGCTTACTTTACTTTCCAAATCTCCCTCCTTGCCCTCTCTTTTGTATTCACTCCAGCTCCATAGGTGAACTGTTGATGATGACTTGATAGAATATTATAAGTGACTGTGGTAAAAGGGTGTTGTTCAAGGTTTAAAAGGAAGGTTGAAAGACTGAAGGCTTTCCAAGTCACTAGTGAATGGGAAGCTTCAAACTGGTGTTTTCAAGGAGTTCTATGGCAATCTGTATTAGGTCTGATATTGTTTACTGTTATTGTTAATGAATAAAGAAGCAAATGTGACATGTAAAATGCTGCTGTTGTCATAACTGGTAAATGATGGTGATGTAGGGTGATCATATTCATTTACCTGGACTGCCCAGTCAGGTCTGTCCACTCAGATATGAATTAACACAGCCAAAACCGAGCAGTAAAATTAAGAAAAAGATCAAGGAACTGTAGTGATTGTAGGTGAGTATTTAAAGATGCAGTATTACAAAATAATGGAGCTAATCTAACTACAAGCTGTTGCCAAAACCAGCAGTCTGACTCTTTCCTGTGTGCTCCCACTGCTTCCTTGTGCAGCACTGGTTGACTCGTGGAGGGCTGGTTCAGGAAGCCAAAGTGACAGAAAAATAATCACTCTTTTGAAGGATTGATTGGCTGAACTGAACAACTGTGAGGTGAGAGGGGAAAGAGGAAGGGGAATAATAGAGGGAAGTGAACTGCCTTTGTTGATTCAGGCTGCGGTTAAATTGACTTAGCTTATTGTAAAATTGCCTCTCGGTGTAGGCTTATGGGTGAAAAGCAAAAAACACTCTTATTTCTGAGAAGAAGCAGGGATTTCCTCTATAGGGCACTGATTACTGCGAGATCAAGACTTACTGATGACCTTGTTTTTAAAAAGTTAGAATATGAACAATATAGAAAGAAGAGGACTAGAGAAAACACTGTGTAGTGAAGGGCAGAGATTCTTTGTTTACTGTAAGTGGAAAAAACCTCGGTGATTATAGTACAGTTTAGATACTGGTTTTTGGAAGAATCACAGCAGAAAGAGTGCTTAGTGGGGAAAAATAAAGGAGCCAGTAGTTGCAGGAAGTTGAGCAACAAATTCAAATGATAAATCACTACTTATCGCGGACAGTTTTATTCTAATGGCTAAGTTATCATTGGAAATAGTGAATTTTCTGTCTCTTAGTGTATCCAGATCAACACTGCCTGTCATCTGAAAGCTGTAAATTAGCCAGATGCACAATATTTCAGTCAAACACAGGTTATGAGACTGAATGCAGACATTAGTGCAGGAAATATAACACCCTGTGCTGTCCAAGTTTAAATCATTTGATTTAAGAGTCACTTCACAACTTAAAATTTGGGAACAAAGGTGTAAAACAACTATGCAATTTGTTTTACTGTTGTATGTCCCATTTTTCCTTTCTTCTTTTCCAGAATAAAACTTTTATTCTTAATTTTTATTTTATTCCTAATTTCTGCATCAGGCCCACAATTACAGATATGGACAGAAAACCTCTGGAGTTTTGGGGGTCTGCTCTTAGGTATGTTTTGGCTGCATCTTGTCACATTCTTTCAGTGACAGTTATGTTAGGGCATCTATGGTTGTAAAGTTGATTCTTTTTTTGGCCCAGGAGAGGACAAAACTTGTTCTGAAACAGCAGAACTGAGTTCAGGAGAAAGTTGGATGTATCTCATGTGGGAGAATCGTAACTCTTCATGGGGGGAGGGAGAAGTAAAGGTGTATTGTGCAGCAATAACAACAGCATGGAAAAAACTTCTTATAGAATATCTTATTCTTTGTAAGACAACTTGATTATATTCAGATTAAGTACTGAGGTTATAAGATGCTTGCCTTCTGATGAATTGCACATTTAAATTGCCATTAACCTGATGAGATTTCCAAATCTCTTTAAAAATGAACTTTTAAAACTACTTATAAAATGGCTCTGGAAGTGACAGCACAGTATCTTTCCGGTGGATTTGCCCTGTGTGTAAGAGGGACTTAATCTGATTTTTTTTTTTGACATCTTTTTTCTTTTCTGGCTTGGTAGGACTAACAGAAAGAGCTACAGGAAGGTTAATTGACACGTTTCTTTTGGGGTAGTCTGTTTTGAAGGCCTAAAACCAATTCATGATGTGCCAAAAGCTGTGGTACTTGTGACATTTTAGCTATACGTATTGGATGGGAGGATATTATTATAGGAGAAGTGAAGGAGAAAGAAGTAAATTGGTGCTGTGCAGTTTCAGTTCTTTGGTATTGCAGGAAGACGTGCTTAAACGCTTCACCCCTGTTGCATTTGCCAGCTCTGTGAAGCAAATAAAAAATGCTTTCCAGGTAACAAGTTATTATTAGTGACTTCCAGTGTTTAACAGGGATAAAAATTGAGCAAAGGTGGAAACAGAAATGGAGCTGCAGGCAGAGGAAATATACTTGAAGTGGGTAGGGCTTCATGCTACCTGTTGACTCCAGTATATGCAAGGTCTAGACTTGTTCAGTTAGCCATCATTTGCTATAATATGTCAACAGTTACTAAAAAAATATCTGAATGCTGTTGTTTTCAGCCCCAAAACCGATGTTCATTATCAGATAAACACTTCTTTACAATATTGTAATTTAGTTATGCTGTCTTCAGAACAATTATATCGAAAAGGAAATTTCTCTTCTACAAGCTCACATCTATAAAAGCTGCCTCTAAAAATTCAGAGAGCATAGAAACAGAAACATTAAATCTCATAAAATTGATCTATGCTTTGGGCAGGGCTGGAAGTAGTTATTTTGGACAAGATTCTTCTAATATGGATCTTAGTTTCAATTGGTTTAGTGTTTTGGGGTTTTTGTTGTTTATTAAATTACTTGGTTCTTTAAAGAAGACAGTTGAACAGCTTTACTTGGGGAACAGAAAAGAAATAGTAAACAGCTTGGTGACCAGTGTGACTTCAAAGTGTTGCTTGCTTAGGCAGGAACAAAGTATGTACTGTCATGGGAAAGTCAGTCATTAACATTTATCAAGTTCAACTGCTTTTTATCCATTTTTATTTAAAAAGAAAACCAACCATGTAGACTGTAACTGTCCTTTTACAGTTTCTGTTTAGGCAGTGTACGTCACATGCTGAACTGTTGTGTAGGTCTACTGGGCACTGTCTGGAGACCTCTGCATTTGGTCTCTGAAATTCTTGCAGTTTACTCATAGTTGAAGTAGCTTCTGTGTATTAGTGAAGACTATTTCATATGGACTACTTACTGGAACTCTGGCAAGATTTTTCATTGCCTAAATACACTTTAGGGAGTTATCCCTAGAAAGGAGTACTTTTGAACATCAGCCACTGAAACAGGATGACATACTGCTGGAAGGTGGATGATCCACTAGTCTTATCTTGCCTGTAGGCAAAGTGCTAGGTACACACCTGGCAGCAGACCTCAAAATAATTATTTGTTGCTTGAAAACTCTTTGCATGCTTGTGTGCTGCACTTCCCAGAAGTGCAGTAATAAGAACACCTGGTTAGAGAGAAATAGTGTAAGTTTCCTATCTGAAAAAACTCTAGTTCTCAAGCTACGGCCAGTATTTGGGTGGTTCATTGCTCTTGGAAATAGTTTGATCCAGAATTTTTGGTATGCTGGAAATGAGTATTGTGATGTCCCAGCAATCTCCTTTGCAACTTAGGTCAGAATTGTTGTGGAGTATGTGAGTCCTTCAGAAGAAAATGATTACCGAGATCTTTGCAAATTTTACTGAATTGTATGAGAGAAGGCAGGGATTCTTTTTTCTATTAGCTTGCCACAGTGATAGAGATAAGAGAAATACATGAATTATTTTGAACTATTTTGTAACAACATCCTGAATGAATCTAATTTAATTGTGAATAATGGGGAGTTCTAAATTTTGAATGTTTGGATGGGTATGTAAATTAACCTGGTATATTCTGTAGCCTGAATCTTGTGTTCGTATAATACTGCATATAGTTGAGGTACAGGTAAATGTTAACTAACCTATTGCTTTTTTCGCCCCCAGATTCCTCCTAATAAAATAGATTATGAATATAGTGAACTGATTTTATATCAAAATCAAGTGATGAGAGAGGCAGATCTCTTTCAGGAGTCTTTAGAACATATAGAGACATATGAAAAGCAAATATGTGATAAATTAATAGTAGAAGAAATCAAAGGTAAGTCCTCCTTCTTCCCTCAGCCAATATTGTTCTAAACTTTTGCTACTGGCTTTCGGATATGATAAAGCAGTAAAAGAAAAAAAAAAGTGTGTGAAATCTTTAATTGATTTGAAGCAATTACTGTAAGTAAACTGGTAACACCTGATCTGCAATTTTGTGCTTCAGTAACTCTCACTGCCAAAGTGGATAGTGGATGCGGTTTAACTTATATTGACGTGGGAGCAGAGGAGATCTCAGAGATTATTATATTGGTGTATATTAGAGGAGCCCTCTGTAAATCAGAGCTCATAACCCAGTTTTAATCTCATGAAGAATACTGTTTGTAGTACAAAAGCTGACTTTTTTTTTGACTTGAAGTATCAGATTCTTGTTTCCTCCTTAAGCTTTCTAATGCACTTACTTGTATTGCCCTAATTAAGTGAATACTAAAATTGACCTTTTTTGATTAAAAATAACTCACAATTGTTTGGGGATTTGAAGTACTGAGTTCTGAATAAATGTGATCATATAGCATGTATTCTTCATCTGCTCCTTGCTTGCACAATTGTGGTGGGTTGACCCCGGTCAGCAGCTAAGCCCCACACAGCTGCTCACTCCCCCCAGCCTCCCTTGTCAGGACAGGAGAGAGGAAGAGCAAAAGGAAGAGAATTCATGGGTTGAGATAAAGATTGCTTGAGGGAAAGAAAATGAACCCCACAAACCAGATCCCCCAGAAATGCAAAGGCGATCACTCGCCACCCTCCACAAGCAGACAGATGCCCAGCTGGTCTCCAAGCAATGGCCATGTGCCCAACATTCCTTCCCCTCAATTTTTATTAATAAGTATGACATTATATAGCATGAAATGTCCCTTGGCCAGTTTGAGTGAGCTGACCAGGTTGTGTCCACGCCCAACTTACTGTCCACCACAACCTGTGTGCTGGGTAGCAGAGTTGGGGTAAAAAAAAAAAGCCTCAGTGCTCCACAAGTACCGCTTAGCAGCAGGAAAGACCAGTGCGTTATCAGTGTTTAGTGACAAATTCCAAAACACAGCACTGCACGGGCTGCTGTGAAGAAAATTAATTCCATGCAAGCCAGACCCAGTGGAACAATTTAGTTATTAGCACACCAGTGTGATTTAACTGGCTAAAAACTAGTTAGTTGGTGTGAAAAGTATAGGCGTACTTAAATAAACAGCCTGCTAAGAAGTGATGTAGTCATGTGTTGGAGTCCTGGAAGGAAGAGTTGTTGCTTGTTTCTTTGATAATCCAAATAGCTTTTTTAAAGACTCAGATAAAGGCATTAAAATAATCTTTGTTTTCACAGGTGCCGAATGCCCCAAACTATGTTGATCTGTGTGTTTGGTAGCTTTAAGTAGCACTTGTAATACACATTAAATTCCTTTGGATAAACAAAGCCTTTAAAAAGGCATCTACATATGATTACATCCAATTTTATGTATCTGGTTTTTTCAACTTTACTCCCAAGACATCAATGTTTTCTCATGTAGTTCATGATTTACTGCATTATTTTTAGGAGAAATGTTACTGAAGTTGGGAAGACTGAAAGAAGCCGGTGAAGTATACAAAGAGTTAATTGAGCGCAATGCAGAAAACTGGTATTATTATGAAGGCTTGGAAAAGGCCCTACAACCTAGTAAGTTAAGATACACAGATACATTGAAAATACGTATTATATATGATATAGTTAAAACTCCTGTTTGATGTGTTACTAGTTTAGATTAAAACGCTTTAATCAGCAGAAAAATATGTACTTTCTAATCTTGAATGTGTTATAGTTGTGTTTATCCATTTTTGAAAAAAGTTCACTCACAACTTGCATGCATGAAAATGCCAACAGCAAGTCTTTGTCTTCTCAGAGCTAAAGGTGGCATTTGCTAACGTGCTTACATGAAGAACATTTCCTTGCCACATGTGAACTTGGAAGCCAAATTGCAATTCATTCCTGTCTTAGTAATTTTTCATCAGACTACTATTGTACACCGCAACATAAAATTGTCATTCTGAAACTTGTTTAGGTGGTAGCACTTTCTACAGACATGTAGAGAAATACTCAAATATCTGTTTCAGATGGCCTTGTAAGGATAGGTTATCTGGAAAAAAAAAAAATCTTTAAGCTGACTGTTCTTTGGATGAAAAGGTGATTGCATGTGATAAAATATTTGTTATTCAAATGCCAGTTCACATTACTGCTGTTCTGTCTTTCCAGGAAAATAGCTAGTGATTTTTTTTTTTAAATTGCTGTATTGTAACAATTTATAGTACAAGTGTTTTGCCGTTGTAACTTTCCCAAGTGTTTACACAGGAATGGTTTCCTTGTATGTCACTGTTCACTAATAAGTGGAAGTTTTATTGGCGTTACTCTGATGACATCATAAATCATAAGCCAACAAGGATATTATGTGTAGATATTGTAGCTGCATTGTATTTCTTAACCAGCTTCTTTCTAGACTGTTTTACAGTTGGTTTTCATAAGCTGTGGGTATATGGCTTGTCATTGGGAAATGAAAATGATGGCATTTGTTACATTTATACAGAAAGTAACATTGCCCCTTGAATGGTTTTCTTAGTGTATCCATAGAGTTGAAGATGGTGGTTGTCTCAGACAATAAATTACCCAAGAACTTGATTATTTTGTTTGACATAACAAATGTTGATGAAAATGTGTAGTTATTATGAAAGAACCAATCTAGTAGTTGACATATTGAAATCCTATGTAGATTAAACCTGTACTAATTTATAAAACTAATAATGCTACTTTATTTTTTAGGTGGTCTTAGGACTATTTCCTCCCCCATGGTAAGTTCTGGAGCTCCAACTTGTGACTTCAATTAGGGATTTTATATGCTTTAGTTCCAATCCAAACATTATTTTAGTGTAACTCTTAGAACTGTACGTCTCTTGGAGCCACTGGGTAACATATTCCCCCCCCTTCCCCAACATCTGAGCTCAGTGACAAGATAAATTGTTCTTCTTACGAAATTAAACCAGACATATTTATTAAATATATGTTGTGTCATAGTCTTGATCTGTACATTCAGTTTTATTTAAATTGCTTGATCAATTTCAAAATATTTAAGAAAAATTGGTCTTAATTATGTGAAAATGGCATTTGAAAGCAACAGATTAGTTTTATTTAAGTTCTAACCACATTGGAGCTCCAAAGCATATTATGGGGGAAAGGGGAGGAGTGGGAAGAAACAAATTAACAGAAATAAAGCTACTTAAACATTAAGTTATAAAAAGTTCTGGTGCTCAGTACTTACACTGGCAGTGTTGTGCCATGTTTTTGCTGCCACCAGAGGACCTATAATAAAAGCAAGCTTGTATAGTATGCTATTTGTATGCCTATGATTTAGAAACACAATATGTTTCTCTGGATGCTTTAAGTATGTCTGAAACAGATGCATAGTGAAAAACAGTTAACTGAAGCTATGAATGTCAAACTATTGTTTGAATGGGTCTGCACAGCATGTAACTTAAATAAACCAATCTCTAGTACTCTATGATTAAATGTGCAAGGTAATTATTCTGTTTGCAGTTTGTCTTTACAGTGATTAATGCTGGTAGTTGTGTATTGTACATACAGTTTGTTTTCAATACAGTTTCACACCGTAATGTTTATGATTAACTGGAAAAAATAGCTTGAAATGCGTAATCGTTTCAAATCCAAATTGTGTAAGAAGTCTAGCTAAATTAATTAGCAACACTTAAACGTTTAGAAGAATAGATTTTTATCTTCGTTACTTATGTCTATTATATTTACTGATAATAGGCACTTTAGAAGAGAGGCTTCAGATTTATGAAGAAGTTAGTAAAAGACATCCCAGAGCAGTTTCGCCTAGAAGATTACCTTTAAACTTTGTTTCAGGTAATAAGTTGCATATCTGTTCTGTAATACTTTGATTTCTTTTTTTAAGCTTTTGTCAGGCTTTTGAATGTGCATTTAATATGTATTTGTACATACACATAAATCAAACCTGGGTATTTCTCTTGCAATAGACAGAATTGTTTGTTGTTTTAGGAGTTCATAGAAAAAGCTCATGTGCTCTAGTATGGTGGTACAAGCCATGTATTGATAAAACTACAGACCAGAATAGCATATAGACAGTAGGAATTCTTCTATGTAACTTTTCTGCACCATGCAAGGCAAGAACCATAAGTTAAAAGGCAGAGGGTAATAGTACGCTTTAATTCAAGGTATAGGGGTGTGTGTATATACATACCCCATACCTTTAATATACTTATAAACTAACATTTTATTTATAAATGCTGAAAATGTAAATTGTGCATAGGACTAATAAATTTCCTAACAATTTTTGTACTGGTGATGTACTAAAAAGCACCAGATCTTTTTGTGACTGAATATCTTACTGGGTGTACAACATTTTGTTGTAGAACCATTAGAACTTCAATCTTCAACATGAACTTTGTGCTGGTAATTTAATAAGAATAGGAACAAAAGCAGGTCTGCAGTGTCATATAGCACAGATTATTTTATTTTTCATACCATAGCTAAATTCTTTCAGTGACTCTATCTTTTCAAAAGTTGTACTGAAATATGGTGCACAAATATCCTCTGTTCTGCAGAGAATACGTACATACTGTTTAAAACAAAGCGATGATCTTCCAAAATGAAGGAGGTTAAATGAAATCATAAATCCCATAAAAATATATACTTGGTGTGTAGCTGTCTAACTGCTGTAGCTCCAGTAGGAAACTTTTGGAAAGAAATATAAAGTATGCAAGGTAAAAAATTCATGGCAACTAGATACATTGAGAATCTGCAGCTGAACATTGGTGTCTGCTCACACTTTCAATTTCCTGAAAGTGAATTTTCAATTTAGCTCATTTACTGAGTGCTGCATATGTGTACATTTAAATGCTACAGGGCTAGCTAGTCTACTGTTCTGTTTTTGCTCAGGAGTCTGTACCTACACCTTTTCTGTGTAAAATAACAAGTTTAACTGCTTCATAAAAGATTTAGACCTGAAGTTTACACTTGTGCCTTATTTAGCCCCAGATATTTCAGTTTCTTTGAAGGGCAGACTTCAAGTCAGTTCAGCTGGATTTGAAAAGCTAGATGACAAGTAATTGTTTTTCTTCTGTAATAAAATTGGTTATGGTAACACTTAGCAAACAAGTAAATAACCTTCAAAACGCTTTTCCCTATCTTTATTAATAGTGTGTATTGCTGTTGACTTCAGTTTTTCACTGTATGTTTTGCACTATGTTACCTTATCACATCTGACAGTGTAGTTCCACAGGTAATGTTTGTTTAAATAGAAATATGTTTGGTTATAAGGATTACTTATTCCTGCTGTAGCAATACTCTAAATGAAAACAAAATTATTAAATCATTCCAGAAAAAAAACCTCTCAGTAGATTACTTCATGCAGTGTTCCATAACAAATAAGAATTTCCCTGAATTAAAACTTGTATTTCTAATAAACTTGTACTGATCATGAATGTATGAGTGGTTTTGATTCTGTAGAAATTGATCTGCTAGGTTTACATCTATTCACTATTTTCTTGTGTTTATAGATGGAGCAGGTGAGACATCCTGTTGGCAAAAGTTAAGGGTGAATGTGAAGGTGTAAAAACAAACTTTTTTGCTGAAAGGTATTTGCAAATTTCAAGAGGATAGAATTTTTGGTTAAATGAGGCTGCTTGTTCCAGTGTGGTCACTGACCAGTTGCTTGCAACCAACACTGGATGAGTCAGAATTGGCTTAAAAATATTTTGAAGTGCAGGCTTTTAGTAAAAGGGCAGCTCTTCCCAGACATTGTCATGCATTGCATCTTAATAACCTTAATAATCAGCTTCTTGATCCAGCTCTAAACTACCTTTATGGAGAAAGGCTATTACAATTAATTTCCAGTTTTAGATTCACTTATGCTGCTGTGGATTCACTGTTTCTGAGGTCAAGTCTTCTCTGTGCACCAGAGACTCAATTTTGAGCTTGACTTCATGTCGTAGGGGGGTGCCTAGTTGTACGGTTTACATATTTCAGACTTTGTTTTAAAGCTGTACTGCTCTCTGAAAGATAAGTATGTAATGGAAACTTGAATCTTGCTTTCATAAACTGTGAATTACAATTATATAAATTAGAATAATTCAACAGAAGACATTGAAAAACTGAGACTGGTAATTTTTTTGTCATAGAATTGAGTTTCCTGTAGTGCAAGAAAACAAGTTCTAATTAATTTGTGTGTAATAAAAGATGTGTTTATAGTCCAGATATGGATCCCCATCCACAGGGAGTAGGAGTTTCCATGTACAGCAGTTTGGTTTAGTACAGCTAGGGAAGAACATGAGGTACTTTTATTAAGTCTCAGAGTGCTGATAATACTAAGTATAGGGAAATTAAGAACTGGTTGGAAATACCTGAGACAATGTTATATACAAAGCAATAGTATCTTCATTTTCTGAATATTTATGACACTGTTGATCAAATTTATTAATGGATTCTTCATGAATTGGAGTTTATTTCAACAGTTTTATGTGTACATGTTAGCATTATGTGAAGTGTGCTACATCCTTGTTTAAAGGCTTAGAGAAGTCCACAGTAGAGTAGGCAGTGAAGTGTGGCAACTTCATCCCTATACAAAGCAAACAAGACCAATAAAAATTGAAAAAAAAAAACCAAACAAACACAATCAAACAACTGAAAACAATGACTTTTCATCATAGGAATAAAAACATGAAAGCCAGCATGTTTTCAAGTCCTGCTTTTTTTCTTGAAATGACATTTCTCAGAAAGGTAGCATACTGCAAGTACTGTGATTTTTACCTGAAAACATGATTAAATCACGCCTTGTGCTTTCTGCCAGTATATTTTGGTAATCATGATCCTGATATGGTGCTTGTCCTTCTGAAACCCAGTCTTCTATTCTGTTTCTGATTCCAGAAACAATCATATTATCATCGGAAGTCATGTCCTACTCATAAAAAAAAATAAAATAATAGGACTAGAAGAGAGGTAGAGGGTTCATTTCATCCATCCTTCTTCTGCAGAGCAGGATAATTTATATCTGCACTATTCCTAACACATATTTGTCTAACTTAATCATAAAAACTTCCAATGGTGGAGCTTTCACAAGATCTCCAAGGTAATCCATTCAAGTGCTTAGTTATTCTTACCATGATAATTTTTCCAATGTTTGTTTAAATAGCCCTTGCTACATACTCCGTAGCCAGTGCTTAATACTTTCTCTTTTTAATAGCTTTTACAGGTTTGAAGACTGTTACTGTGTCTTCATCAGCAGTCTCTTAAGCACTAGCAATTTAAGCATCTTACTCTTTTTTTTTTTTAAAAGCCAGAGCATATTAGCATTTTATTATAGAATAACATGAAAGATGAAAACCATTGACTGCAGTTTCTCAGTTACTCTATTACCCAGAGTTGCACAGCGATTTGTGCTTATATTTCTACAGCACTTGTAATCACTGACATATAACCAAATGCACTTTTGTTTCTAGGTGAAAAATTTAGAGAACTAATGGATAAGTTCCTGAGGGTTAACTTCAGTAAAGGCTGCCCACCCTTGTTTACCACTTTGAAATCTTTATATTACAATCCAGAAAAGGTAAAATTTAGTATTTATTCGGTTTCAATGAAGTCTTCTATATTGAATGTCTAATGCATTCTCTAACTGGTTTTGTGTAGATTTTTTTTGGTAACTTACCAATAACTGGTGCTGAACATTTTTTCTCCTTAATGTGTTGTTTTGTCCTATGTGAACGGTCTCACTTGATGATGCTTAATATGTATGAAACTTCACATCTATAGACAGTTGATGTCAAAATATTTGAAGTTGGATTGGTGCAGAATGCACTGAAGTTCTTGAAAAATTAAAAAAAAACCAATAACTTTATTTTTGTGTACTTTGAGTGCAAGTGTCAGGATTCTTTCAGCTTATGGTTTATGATGTCACCAGAAGTCATGATTTCAAAATATCACACAGATGGCTGTTGTTCTACATGTATTTCTGAATTTCATGAATACATTATTTACCACAAAATCTTGTTTCCCATTTCAGTCTTTGCCTGAAACTTCAGTGTTTAATTTTTGCACTTCTAAACTCATCCAGTTTTGGCAAAATTGCATCACATTAGAACTAGTGTTTCAAATGTAGTTCTTTGTTCCAAGCTTCTCAGTAAGGAATAGTAAAAATAAATTTTCAAACTAAAGCATGTAACTAAACTGTGTAGAAAATGAAATATCAGACAGCAGTCTATTCTGATGTTGCTATCTTTGCTACAAACAATAAAAACTCTGGGAATTCTGTTCCACTCATGACTAGGTAAGAAGAGTTTTTGTAGCTGGAAAAACCCTAAATACATGGCACAGCTATTTAACCAGTCATTTAATTGGATTAAAATGACTCTTCTTTCAAAGAACCTCTTTTCTAGTTGTCTGAATGTGAAATCTTCAATAGCCTTCAGTTTGGGGAATGTATTTTATGCTGTGTCTTCATGGTTGACATAATTTTAGTAAATTCTAGTATTATGTATAGCACAAGCTTTTCTACAGTGCCTACTGCTAATGCATACTTTCCACTGTGAACTTTTGAAACTGGATTGACACACTTAATATTATGGTAGATTGACTGACAAGGCAGACAGTACTGTGGAAGTTTTACCTCTGTTATTTGAAATATGAAAATCCAGAAGTTAAGACACAAATTTTTTCGCAAGCCAAATGAGTTTTAGCACTTCATCTTTTTTTACCCAAGAACAATTAGGACTGCCCCAGAACATGGTAGACCTATCCAGAAAGATACCTTGTTGCTAATTAACTTCATTGTATCAAATCAGTGCTGCTCAGAACTGCCAGTTTAATACTAAAAAGTAATCAAAATTTAAAAAAAAGCCTCACAACATTCAAAGATGCTTGGTTTTGTTTGCACTGCTGATTTCTGCAAAAGATTTTCTTTTTCTTTCTTGTCCTTCTCTTCCTGAGAGAGTCTTTTACATTTCGCTTGGTTGGGTTTTTGTGTAACTACAGTGTAATAGAGGGATATTTGAAAGTAACAGAAATTTCAGTTTTAGTCTCTGACAGCCAATATTAGAATTGGTAGAATTTAGGGGTTAGGTGGCAGAAAATTGTGGCAAACTAATGTGTGCTCCACCTTTCAGGAAAATGTAACACTTTGGTATCTAACTTGTCTAAATTGGTGCTTAATGCTAGCTTCTCACAAATTACTGGTATAATTTGACTGAAAAGGGAAATAATTGTAGTCAGGATCACATTTTGTGTACTAGAAAATACCTAGGAAACTACTGAATTATCTACAAGTTGGGAATGAAGGGTTCTCATTTTATTTCTTTGGAAACAAGTGTAATTTGGTGTAATCAACTGCAGTTCTATTTTGAAGTGGCATAGATATAACTATTTTATGAAGAGCTGGTTTTTTTTTTGTAAGCCTAGAGAGTTCCTTCTTTCTAGAAGTCCAGGTGGGCCCGGGATCTTTCATGAACCATGGCTTTGGGAAAAGATGAAATAAAATATTAATGGAACTTTTCTATTTATATATACCTAGACAAAAAAACCAGTGCTGCAATATTTTATATGTAGGAAAGGAAAATGTAAATTAACTCAATACCTGCATGAATACAGAGGAATAGTGGAGGAAAAAATGTAGCTTTACTTTCTCAGAGAAGATGGGGATTAAATTTCTCTGTAAATATCTCTTAACACTTCAGTGTTAAGAGCATCTTTTGTGCCTGAATGGGGAGAACAAAAGGTAATGTAAAAAGTAGCTGATTCTAGAGGAAAAATATTGATGTCTCCACTCTGGAGACAGGAAGGAAAAAAGGTGGTTGTATAGAAAGTAAAAGTTTGTTAGATGTGTTCAGGAAAATGTTATCTAATCTCTGTAATTTGGTACTTCATACTAAAAGCTTTAAATAAAAATTGCTGGCATATTTTGATTTTTAAACCCAGATTCTAGTCTACTAACATTAGTTAGTGGTTTTGGGTGAAATCTAGCTTCAAGTACATGGAGCTGCAAAACTCTGGGACTTGCCCAGATGAAAGTGAAGACTATTCAGGAAGGGTTTAGAAACTCTTCAGTACTTACACTGCTTAGTTTCCAAATACCAAGGTTTTAAGTTGGAAGTTATGTTTTGTGTTTCAATACAGACACTGTGATAAAGATCTGAACCTGATTTGCTGTACTTGTGGAAGTTGTAGGAATAAAATCAGAAAGCAAGTTGAGAGAAATTCTGCCTTTTTTTGGTCTATTTAAGGAGTTAAAGGTTAGCTGGGGTTTTGTGATGATTAACTAGCAATGTTTTGGTATGTTAGCATTGACTTGATCAAAGATCCTTTAAGCAATTCAAAAGTTTGAAAAGTAAATTCCTCAAGTGAGTAACTTTTAATTTGCACATTGGCCAAACATTACATTTAACTTTTTTTTTTCAGCTATGCTCATTTTTGTTCTGAGAACTGTTTGACAAAATCCCTCTCTGGTAGTAGTTTTTACATACTTGTTACACTCAGTTGTTTTGGGGAGACTAGAAATGTGTGTGATATTTGAAGATGTGATTCTTAAGGTTTCGTGCTGTTATACTAGTCTGATAGGTAGCTGTTCTTGCACTGTTTCTTTCTCAAGCCCCCTAGACACTGGGGAGATATAAGTAGTAGAGACTGAAGGGTGAGAAGCTTGAAGAAATGGAGCTAACAATTGTCTTTTCACCTAGAAAATGTACTGTCATTTAATCTGGATCAAATGTATTGTGGTGGGATAGAGCTTTTGATTATTAAAATGCTGTATCATTAAAAGTAATCATGCCAGCTGTTCAGTATCATGAGTACACATTCATACCATGCAGTAGTATAAAATCCCTCTAATATTGAAATAAGAAAAAAAGGGGTGTTGAATTGCAGGAGGAAATACTGAACAAAGGCCAACTGAAAAGGAGATGTTTGTTTTATTTTTTTATAATACTGGGAAATTATTTTTCTACAGGTAATCTTCAAGTTCTTTCTCAAGTGATAATTGTTCTTATGCTCCCTGTTTGCAGATACCAAAGGCAAGCACTAACGGCTTCCGAACTTGCCACGTTGGTACACAGCCAGATTCTGTGTCTTTCTGACTGCAGAAAAGATCAGTTAGAGGGTGATGGAGACTGTCAGACTGAGTATTACTGTATTTTCCAGAGTGTCTCATTCAAAACAAGTTTCTAATACCATATGGAGTATGTTCAGTGGTGTATCATTGCTGATATTCAGTCATAGATCACTTGTTACCTACGACCTATTGGAGAAATCATATGATGAAACACTATCTTGATGGCTTTGTTCTTAGTTTAAAAAATATTTAATCAGAATAATGTTCAGCACTGTATGTGTAAGTGACTCTTGAAGTAGCCACTGTATGTTGTGAAGAAATTGGCGACATCTTCCTTCTGCTCATCATATGGGAGCCTGTAGGGAATGCTGTAGGTATAGACTGGGGCTTTTTAAATGTGAAAGCTCTTGGTCATGATGAAGTAGTATAAAGTGAATGTGGTT
>JAOXJM010000001.1:176799130-176813330 GCA_026413425.1 Tringa solitaria
ACCCTCACTGTGAAGAAGTTTTTTCTCATATTTGAGTGGAACCTCCTATGTTCCAGTTGTGCTTTCCAGAAGAGACTGGTTTAGCATTATCACGGTTTCGGAGATGATACTTTTAAGCTAATTTGTACCTGATTCTACTAGACGTATATACGGAGGGCTCACGCAGAATGTAGCGTGAGGAGAGTGGGGAGCAGATGCTGGCTCATGACCCACTTTGAGTTGAAACTAAGTTTTTTTTCTACTTAACTTGGAAAAAAAGTTTTACCCTGCTGACTTCTTTGCCAGTCAGGGAGAGAAAACATCTTTTCTTTTTCCAGACAGCGAGGGTGGAAACTGCTGTTCTCCTCGGGAGCAGTAGATTCAAGGGCTGCTTTGTCAGTTTTTTTGCTAAAAACAAGCTATACCCAGTTTTTCCCTAGTTCCCAAACTGTGCAGGCAGTTGTAAGGAGTTTATCTGGTTTTCGCTTACTTAAAATAAAATTGCTCCTTGAATTTCTGTTGTGCATCTTCATCAGTTCAGCGACTTACCATGCAGTCCTGCTGACAGCGCTGAAACATTAATCTTCCTAGGGCTTAAGCTGTGAGAGCATAGCTTCTCCATATTATCAGAGCCCTTTGTTTCATCATCATGGGCAGGGTTAATTTCATTTTATTGACAGGTAATGCTTTACCTTCCCTGAACTTTGATACTTTGCCTAGTAGTGCAATTGAGGTTTGGGTTTGTTTTTTTTTTCCCTGTAGTCAGTGGAGGTATGTAGATCCAGATGCGGCTGTGTTGTTTCATAATGTAGTGGGTGAACCAGTCCTTGCAAGTACCTCTTTCCCTTCTTCCCTCAGCCTTTTGAAAGGCTGAGGATGTGTAAGGTGAGGTTGCCTTTACTGTGTCAAGCTGATGAAATATACGAGCTGCATTGTAAATCTAAGTCTATTATTAACTGCAACAATACAGCTCTACTGTTGGTATTTCTTGTGCAGTCTTCAGTGTTGTAATATATTAACTTCTACCACATGAGACACTTAAATTACTGGAGTGAAGATTCTCTATCTAGTGAAATAATCTGCTGTTGAGAAAGCCAAAAAGTTGTCAAGAACTTAGTCTTCTTGCGTGGATGAAGACATCTGTGGTTGCTTAGCATATCTGCTGTGGTTCAGAAATCTTAAATCTTGAACAGAGCTTAAAATAGCTGGTTTAGGATGGACAGGAAGGGCGTTTTGAGGAAGATGGTGTTCTCTGGCAGGGCAGGAGGCCTGGTGAGAAACAAAGTGCTCATGCAAATTGGCCAACCAGATCTTCAGGAAGGTCTGGGAAATAAAAATTGGTGTCAGAAATCTGCACTGATTTAGGCTGAAGGCGTTAACAGGGTAGACAGGGTTTGATGGTTCTGTACAAAGTCCTTAAGGAACTTGTTTGAGGAACTTGTCAAGCTCCCAAATCCTGTTCTGTGCTGGGATTCCTACCTTGGTGGTGCATCATGTGAAGGGTGGCTCTGGAAATATCAGAAGTCACCCACTTCTGGAAACTGGCATATACTGGACCAGATCACCTAAGAGTGATCTGTTGGCATCCAGCAGTGTCAAGCATATGAGCATATGTTTAAGGGAAAGGCAAACAGAAAATTTGCTGGCTGTCCTCGTTTCTCAGAACAGGCCCAGTAAAACTCATATTCCTAAAGGCATCATTCAGTGTGGACAACTTCTTATTTTGAAGTTATAGTAGGATTGGAGTTGCAGATTTTATAAAGAGCTCCTTTTATAAAACAGGCTCCAGTGTGTGATGTAATACAGCTACACTCCCTACATCTATTTTAAGAATAGAATACTTACCCAGGCTCTTTCTGTTCAAACTCAAGGTTTTTTTTCCCCTAGGTTCATGTTTCCTTTGGTCTCTATCATTTAGTGCAGATGTGGTGCTGAATTCATGACCTCGCTTTTCCCATGGTAGCGCTTCGGTTAAACACCACTGCAGGATCAAGGAGAAGCTGGGCTGACAGAGCAAGTTCTGACAACACGAATCTGTAGCAACGCAACAGAAATTCTAACAGCATTATATCTGCAGATAGTTAGAACGATCCTCTTGTTCATGAAGGCTCTTCATGTCTTTCCAAAATCTTGTTGTCCGGTGCCAAGGCTATTCCAAGTACACTTGTCGTGTATGTACAGAAAAGTTCAGACTATCATATACAAGTACTATCTTTTCTTGTTCATTGGTTAATCTAATCCTCCTAAATGATGTGTTGTGGCTGAACACTAGGTGTATGTATCTTTTGGCTGCTCCTGCAGTGATGTCTTTTGAGTTTAGAGCGGGACTGTAAAGGGAGGTAACATTTTAAACCATTGCAACAGTGTTTTTGGGGGGGCCCTGAATCAGTCTTAAATTCAACTTTACGAGAAGCCAGTAACCAGTATCAAGTGGTCATACTGGAACAATACCATTTTGTAGTTCTTTTCCCGGGACTTCTGCCATGAGGATGAGCCCACTTAATTTAACAGAAGTATTTTTATCTATATAGTTAATCTCAGAAATATTGCTTTTAACCCAAAAATCTCCTCTTGAGTGGCCTAGCTCCAAAAGTACTAATTGAAATTCTTATATTACATGTTTCAGGCTCGTAAGGAAAAAATAAGAATTTGAATACACTACTGTGGAAAATGGGCTTGATAGTACTTGGCTCTCCCACATCTTGTCCTGTTATTTGACTCGGTGATCTTTGGCCAAGGCCTGTCTTGGCCGTGGTTAAGCATTGTACATAACACAATGGACTCTAGACCTTACAGTAGTAGAAAGGCTCGTGTGTGCAGATGTTCATGATGATCTTAGTACTTGGCCCACAAGTGGTACATTAACCCCAACAGCTGAGTGGGTCAGCGCTGGAAATCATGATGCAACTGGTGAGTTACTCCAACAGACATTCTTGAGCTGCTGGACTGTGAGTGAGCACCAGTTATGTTTCAACTTGATATAGTCAACTGAATGGAAGTTAACGCCTTCCAACTTAGATTGTTAATCATGCTGAAGCTTCTAAGTTGAGGAATACTTTATAACCCTTTGCTATTTACAGCATATGTTGCTTGTGATAAAATAGGATTTATGTTAGAGTGCTGTGCTGGCAAAAGCCACTAGTGTAGTTGCAGTTATACTGACAAGCTCTTACAGATATCATTTGCTTCTTGTGTTTTGGAATAAGTCTGCCAAGGGCAGACTTGACTGTAAATTGTCCACGCAGTGCCCTGTGCTAGTAAAGTATATGGCAGTGTCAGGAAAGCCTTCCAAGTTTAGGCTTAGGATAATGAATAGAAAGATGGACTTTATGAGAGGTTGTGAAGGAAAGAGCTTTAACATTTCTTGTGCCAAATCTGTAACACCACCAAAAGCTAAACTATAATCTGTTGTTTTGCTCTCGGAAAAGTTTCACGCTTGTAGCTCCCAATGTTTTTTCTTGAGGCAGGTTCAACATCCAGCCTCTCTGTCAAAAGCTTTGCAAAATAAATGTCTTATTTCAGTTCTTGCACTCATACAGCCTGCAGTGTGTCTTCATAGTTATTTTTAGGAGCGTGTAAATGCTTTCTGACAAATACCTCCTGGCTTTTAAACGCAACAAAAGACCTTGGGGTGGGATCTAGAACTCTTAATTGTATAATTTCAAAATGAAGCAAGTGCAGGTTTACTATAGCATTGCACAATATCCATTAGCACCCAGTGCCTGGTGTAATGTAAGCATTCGTGGTTACATGCCACGGATGTCTCCCTGTGGTTGTACTAATGCCTCCACTCTCTAGAGATGAAGCATAAGCCACTGTTAATACTGCAGCACTCATCTTGAAAAGCCTGCTTATATTTGTAATCTTTTGTAGAGAAGGTACAGAAAAGGGCAAAAGAAAGGACTGAAGAAATAAAATAGTTTCCAAATGACTAAATAGACTGGGACTGTTGGCCCAAAGGAGAGATGACTTGGGTGGGGACAAGCTAGTCTTCCAAAAAATCCTAAGTGACATTAGGAAAGTGACTGCTACCTCACCTAGTATGAGGAAATCAAATTAAACCAGCAAGCTTCAAAGAAATAAGAGGAGTTATTTCTTCTCATAGTGTATTGTTAAACTGTAAAACATATTGCCGTAAGGTATTGTGGGTGATAAAAGTTTACATAGTCAAAAATGACTAGAGAAAATCATGATGGGAGGGACAGGGCCATCGGGGACTGCTGTAGGCTAAGATGCTACCACTGTCTTAGAAAAGATATTGATATTCTAGTGCATCAGTAGAAGCTGGTAGGGTTTATCTTGAAGCTATCAGTTGTGCGGCTGCGCCACTCTTAAACTCTTCTATAGGCATCTGCTATGAGATTTGGGATAGGTGAGCCTTTGGTCTGAGCAGCAAATCCCATCCCAGTATTATGTGATGAAGAGGAGAACATCTTAAGGAGGTAGATTGTTTCTACGAACTTCTAATAGACTGTCTGTAACAAGAAGACAATGCAATATTTATAATGAAAAAATGAAACGAGACTCTCATGGAGAAATAACCTTTTATTAAATCGTCTGAGAAATAATGTTTTATTAAATTACTGATACGTTCAAAAGGAAGAAAACTCAAAAGTTTCAGGTGCATAGGCTTCTCTCCTGGTATTTCAATTTAATAAGAAATGTGCTTTTTTTGGTAAGATTTCCTGTTCCTACCTCTCCAGCATACTTGTTTCTCCTACACTTTAGAGGGGGAACATTAGTAAAGGGGAAGGTTGAAGTTGGAAATGCTGCCTCACAGATAATATGTGCTAAGCTTTGTATATGATAAGGTGGCACACCTGTACATCTGAATTTCAGGCTTCCTAGGTCACTTCTTTGTAACTGTCATTTGAAATCTTTTGAATCATGAAGCCTAGATATGGTGATAGTGAAAAGGTGTGATTTTTGTGTCAGTGTTGGAACAGATGTTTGTTAACTAGGGAAAGACAAAAAACCCCAAACCAATGCAGCCAAGTGTAACTGTGATTATGATAAAAATAAACACTATCCTTGAGGGCTGCAACATGCATGTATTGTGCAACAACACATGTATTGTGAAACAAGCTCTTTGCATCATGAATGTTTCTCACTTGTACTGTTGGCATTAGAAATTCCTAACTTTATCTTGTTTAGTATTTTAACAAGTAGGCTATGTTCTCGCTAGGAATGAATTGTGCAGTCTGTTCATTAAATGCTGAACTATTGTTTTATAATAAATTTATGGCTTGTAGAGGCTTAAGTGGAATTTTAAAGTTCCTCTCTGAAAACTCTAGGGATGTGATTTATTTTTTTTCTTCTGAAAACTTTCCCCACTGAAAACTCTGGTAAAAATTTTACTCACTCCAGTGCTCTTTAAAATTGTATCCTGAACTATGGTACTAGAAAGAGCATAATATTAAAGAAATCAGACAGCTGAACTTTTCCGTTGCCTGCTTTAAAATGAAAAGTTTGAGGTTTTCCTCCTTCAGTTAATTACTGCCCAGAACCTTTCAATTGCTCGTTTCATGGGGACATTCTATATTTACATGGTATTGCTGTGGTTTTTCTTTGTGGCTTAACCATATACTGGAACAGCAAAGGTCAATACTAACTACAGATTACTTTGCCAAAGTAAAATATGCCCATATATATTCCAGCTCCCTAATTTTTTGCAGCTATTGGCTTAGTTTGGCTCATGTAAATCAACTCAGTAGCTTAGCTCTCAGATTTTAAAGCCTTTTTTTAAAGAGGCAGTTTGAGTGTTTTGTTAAAACAGCTAAAGGGTTTGAAATAGCTTATATATGTGCACAGGCAGTAGAATGGAAATACGAAGTGAAAAAATAAGTAATGGGTGACAGATAAACTTGTGTGGCAGTGGGAGAGAGGGGCTGGATGAGGAAGAGCAGCAGCGATGAGAGATCCTTGGCATCAGCCTCTGGTTGTTAGGTTGCAGGGGATGCTGTGTTTGTGTGGCAGTGGAAATCTTCCAAGGGCCATTATTGGAGGTGAATGAGCAGATCTTGGCTGTGGCAGCTGGTACAGAGCGAGGACTGAAGTGTCCTTTTCCCAGAGCTTTCTGCCCTACAGCCACACTTTGCCAAAGCGGATATTTTTGTGCGATGGGTATCACAAATATGTTTTTTAACAGTACATTGTTTTCAGCAGTTACAGTGACCTTGATGGTGGAGTCAATGCGTTCCTCCTCCTGTCACCAGCATTTCTGCTGCTTGGTGGCATGTGTAAGCCACAGCCAGGAGCTAAAGTTAAGTTTTTGCTTTCTGAGAAATATCAACATTTATCATTCCCTGGAGCTATTAATATTACAACCCATTAGAAGATAACAGTGTTCTGTGAAAACATTTCACCTTCTGAAATGGGAAGAAAAACATTCAGCTATTTCAAGCCACAGTTCCCTCTTAGTTTCTCTTTGCCCAGTTGTAAATATTTCCCTGCATAAGGCTTGTGGAAGCCAGTATGAAATAATATTTTCTGGTTTCAGCACATTGCGAGGTGAGTGGTCAGTACTTGCAACTAGTTATAGAAGGAATATGGAGAGAAAAACCCCGAAAAGGTGACTGCTAGCTCAGATGTGTTCATGAATATAAATAAAAAGAACTTGCGCATACTTTGCGGCCAATTTAAATGGCTTATTGAAACTTTCATAATTTGAGTTGCTCTCACAAGCATTCAGAAAAAGAACACTTTATTCCAGCTACATATATAAGAGCAACTAGAGCTTTGGACTTATGTATGAGGAGGATTGGTTTGTAATAAATTCCCAGCATCGCTTCAGCTGGTGTCTGGATACTAGTAGCATAGACTCCACATTAAAAGTGCACTCTGTTTTGTAGCTATTGTTCTCTGGATTATTTTTTTATTAATTCAGATAGCTCTAAAGCCTTTAAAGTATTAAATAATTTGGAAGTTCTTGTTTTGCTCTTTTCAAATGCATTGCCTGGAAAGTGTTTTATCTTTGATGGTCTGTTGTGTTGGTGTTTCAGTGGGTTGTAGTCTTAGCTACAGGGCTGTTTGTGTGAGGCGTTACAAGTTATTTGGCTTCTTTTGTGATGGTTGGGGTTTTGTCCTGAACAGCTAGAATTTTCCATTCTAAATTTCATGGTCATTGGGGTTTGTGTCTTGGCTGAAAAGAAATGTGGTTTTAGTTAAAACTTGGTCTATAAGCTGACTTCAACAGGAACTTTTATCATCCCTTTAGCTGTTACCTTCAGTCCATTAATGTACAGGGTTCATATTGCATAGCACAGCCCTGGTGACACATCATTTCAGAGCAGTGTCAGATTTTTTTCTCCCCTTTAGGTGTGGTTTTTTTTTTTTTAGGAGCTACTTTTAAAATTGCTTAATTTTAGATAGAAATATGGAAAAATATCTCAATTCTGCATTCCTCAAGTGGTTGGACTAGATGATCTTAAAGGTCCCTTCCAACCTAGATGATTCTATGAAATTTTTCTTTTATCTGAAATTTCAATTAGGCTGGTTTTGGTCTGCTTGGGTTTAGAGAGAACAAACACTTAAGAGTGAAGATAAAGAAATAACAATTAAAAAGCTAGAGGAAGATATTCTAGAGTGAAGCTTCTGGCACAAGCCTCTTCAGTGTGCATTGTGACAGAGGTAGGCTTAGAAGCTAGGCCAGAAGAAACAAATAGAGCCTACAGCTGAGGAAACGTCTGACACGCTTAGATGCAGTTGTCCTGCCTGGTCTGATTTGTCACTGTACCTGTATACCTCTGTGGAAGGTGGGTTTATGCTGGTAAGAGCTGCAGGCTGGAGGAGACGGGGTGTAGATACATGCTCTTCTTCCCAAAGATAGGGGGAACTTTTGGTAGAGGAGCTGTCAGCTAGGGGATGGTATCTGCAGATATCATGACAGTGTTCAGTGAATGTGTAGATGTGTAGAATTCGGCGAGGTGAGCTGTGGTGCTACCCCCTTTTGCTGCCTTCAGGAAGACACCCATGGCAAATGGGACAGGTCTCCAAGGAGGTGTGACAATTCTGACATTAATGGCCTTAATGTGGTCTAACCACCTCTTAGGCTGGGGCTCCAAGGCCAAATGCTATGTGTGCTGCAGGTGGACAACGTTGCTGGCCTCAATGGCAAGCAGTAGTAGTCACCACCCCATGTAATGACACATACATTTATTTCCTAGGAAATGGGCCAAACAAATGGAGACCGTTGCCATGTTTGTAATACAATGGTTTCTTTTTGTAGAACTACAGCTTTCAGGTCACTGGCTCAAAACTGCAGGAACCAGCGGTTTTAGTGTCTCTGACACAATGACAATTCCTCCTTCCAGTGGAGCCATGACTAATACTTTGTGTGCACAGTGCATCATGGAACTCTCTCTTCATGAAAAGAGGAAAAAATAAAGATCATTTTTGGAAACTTAAGGCCTTGTCTAAAATCCAAGAACAGCGTAACAGTCAGTATTGGAACTTTTCCTGTTGCTTTTCATGGCACATAAAAGCTTTCTTTGAAAGACCACCTAAAATAAGACTGTAGAACATCTTGTGTACAGACTTCCTGCTTTGTAAACTCCAGAGTTACAGGATAAAAGAAAATTAAAATATGCCACACAATTTATCTAGAGCACCAGACCTGAAGTAATAGAGTATGGAGAAATGGGTGAGTTTGCTTCCGAGATGGGGATAGCACTGAATATATTCTCTGTTCTGGAGGACTGTCCTTCTCCTGGAGCTCTTTATGCAGCTTTTTAAATAGCTTTTGAAAAAAATCAGGTAACCAGAATTTCCCAGAATATTGTGAATCAGGCCAGTCATACCAGGCCTACTTTAGTGGATATGGGGTAATTGCCGTTCTGTAGTATTTTCCAAGTGATGATGACTGCAGGGAAAGCTGATGCTTTTCTTGCTGGAGGGTGAGGATTTGGCCTAGGACTGCTTGCTTTTTAACAGCAGGTGTGGGAACAACAGCCTTCACACAATATTTAGTTGTCCCTCTGGCTTTAAAGACTGTAAATTTGACTTCTACAGATATTGAAGCCAATGTTGGAAATGTCCCATTTCCCTGTTTAGTTTTTTTTATTCTATTGAAAAATTGCAGAAGATGTTAATTTTACTTATAATGTAACTTTTTTTTTTTTTACAGGTGCAGATTCACTCTACAGAAATAGTTTCAGTCTCAGTGATGAAAAGCTTAACTCTCCAACTGCATCTACTCCAAGCTTGCCATCTCCATCAGTAACTCCATGTAGAGGTAAACAATTTGTAACTGTTGGCATTTCTTCCTAATTCTCAACTCTGTAGGTTTCTTTCTGTGAGCCAGGATTCACTTGCCTGCATAGATTTTTTTATTATTTTAAATGACAAATAAACTAAAAATTACTGTTAAGCACACTACAGATTCAAGTGTTACTGTCTTGGTTATAAACAGCAATAGCGCCCTGCATCCACACTTCTTTGCAGGTGACCTGGCAACTCTTTTGATTTTGAAATGCCAAGCTAAAGAAAATTACATTTTTGTTGTTGTTGTTGTTTATGATGAATCATGGTACTACTTACAGAATACTTCACTTAGAAGAAAAACAAGTTAATTCTTAACTTAAGCAGCTAAGTAGCTTAAGTCTCCCATCCATATACAGAAATATTTAGCCTGAATGCAGAGGTGCAGTAGGTGACTTCTCCAAAACCATACTCTGCCATTCAAGTTAACACAGTTGCTGGGATCCATATAAACCTTGCACTGCTGATACAAGCGTGTGCTAGTGGTTCCTTCCTCCTTTGTACCAATCCAGTTTCAGAGTGGCTTCTCTCTTGCAGCTGATAGATCAGCTCCCCAAGAGCTTGTTTCATTCAGGTTAACTTAAATTAACTCTGGAGTAGACACATCAATAAACAAACAGACATAGATATGTCCTACGCGGTTCTTTCTTTCCAATTAGTCTTCACAGATGCATGCTCAAGAGCTTTTCACATTTTCATGTCTTTTCAACGTTGACCAATCACAAAGTAAAATGCCTTTTTTTTTTTCTTATTAGCATGATACTAGGGAGAAATGATGAGTAACAGTTAATAAGAAGTAGCAAAAAAAAAAGTTCAGTTAAAGTGGCAGGAAATACTTGTCAAGGAATTGCACTAAAGGTCAAGATGCTCTTCCTGATGAGAAGACAAAAAGACAGAAATAGTTGGAACTGCCTTGGAACAGACCACAGAAATGAGATAAGGAAGCCACTTGCAGTAAAACTAGATTGAGTGGAACCAGTGGTGTTCTCAGGAGTGGGAATTTTAGGTGGCTGTTCAGATCCAAATTCATAGTGTATGGACCAAGATCAGAGGATCTGACATCACAGCAAGCCAGTGATGCTGACATGATTTAAGAGGCTTATATTTGGGTAGGATTGGGAGCTAACTGGGTAGGCTTTGACTAGGGCCATGAATGCAATATGCAAATACATGCAATAAGTAGGACTCCCACAGTAGCAAGGACATGGATTAGTTGACATGTAGCTTTCTCTCTCTGCTTCAGCCTCTGCTTTTTAAGGAAACTAAACAAGAGGATTGCTTTGCTTCTGACAAGCTATAAAAACTAGAATTTTAATTCAGTCTCCCCCGTTTTCTAAGAATGCATTTGGAGCAACCCTATTGTGCTTTCCTGAAAATAGTCCACGGCATGTTTGATACCACTGAAAATGATTTGGGGGACTGTGTGGTTCCAGTTGTTTCTTTTGGCCCGAGAAATATGTCATGTCTAAGCAGTATTGACTGTTCCTTATATTACAGCAAAGCTTGGAGACACAAAAGAACTGGAAGACTTCATTGCTGATCTTGACAGAACGCTAGCAAGTAAGTAGATTTTCTTTTTTTTTGTTAGTAGGCTGCATCTCACTTGGTGCTGTCAAAGAGTGAGGAAAGTCAATGTATGGGTGGAGGGGGAAAGGTAGCAATAGTTTCACATAATGTGACTTCACTTTAGTTTGCTAAAAAGGTAAAAATAGGCTAAATTCTGGTCTTTGCCTGAATGTTCAAGGCATGCAGTTTAGCTTGTGTGACAAAGGCTGTACTCAATGAACTCCTGTCCCCACCTCTGAGGCAGCTGCAGTTCACCCCTCCTTGGCAGTGTTTGGATGAAATAAACATTGCTTTCCTAAATACTCAAAACTCAGCTAAAATGTGGGGGGGTTGTTTCTTCATTACAAAGCCGAGTAACTGTACGAGAGGGAAAAATATTTTTATTCTAGACTTTGCTTTATGAAAGAATTAAGGAGCAGATATCTCTATCTATAGAATTAGATTAAATGTCAAAATCCTGTTTGTGGTTGTCTTTACCAGGAATAGAGTAGAATTTAGATCACTTTTGCTGTCACTATCTAGAAGTTCTATTTTCCAGTTACGGTACTAGGTCTTTCATAATGATTTTTAAAGAAAAACAACAAAAAATCCACCTTCCTATTCCCAAGTGTGTACTCTGCCTATTCTTTCTGCTTCTTCCTGTGCTGTTACATACATGATAGTTTTTCTTGGTATGGAACCAGACGGTAGAGTCCAAATCAACAAATTGTAGGACTAGACCTAAATAGCAGCATGAACAAGACCCCCTTAATAAACTATGAACTGAGAGTTTCTTGTATTCATTAGGTGATTTCCCTTCCCTCTAATTCTTGAAACCTTGGCCATCTGCCTTGGACTTAACTCAAGACAGCTGCCCTTATGAGCTTCCTACTTCCCTGTCCTCTTACTTGTATCTTAATCCTGGTTTCACTTCTCGTACTTAAAATATATTTCTAGTTTCCTGACTTCTGTCATGGATGTATGCTTGAGCCAGCTCCATCTTTACCACTAAAACCTAATTGAGTGTTCTTCTGAAAAACTTCTGAGTTTTTGAAGGTTTGTGTAGAACGAGGAAACTCCAAACCAGCAAATACTTACATCACTGTATCGTGCACAGTGTGGTCTGCCTATAGTTATATAGGTTTCATTGTCCCCTTGCAAGGCACATCGAAGGTGAGGGTAGGGATTGCCACCTGCTGTAGCGGGTTTTGGGTTTCTGGGTTTTTTTTTTTAATCCCAGCTAAGCAAATATCTAGTGGTTTCAGTAGAGTCTCATTTATACGGTGCCACTGGTCTTAAAGATATACACTATCTTTTATCACACACAGAAAGTCTGAGGAGAAAGTCCAACTTCCCTCTGATATCTACCATCATGTTTTTGAGGAGTTGTATTTATATGCTTGAGGTTACACAGAACATAGTACAGATGCCTTTTCAAGCCTGATGCACTTGTTGGAATAGTAATCACCTTACATTTTTACACACTAACATTTTGGCTCTTATGTTAATTAAAAAAAGGCATAATTTTGGCCTGATAGGTGGTCTAGCACGCTGGGCATAGGTAGGGTGTCTGGTATGTCAATAGCACATAATCTTGTTTAATATAGAACTTAATGATCTTTCTTGTTTGGTATTTCCAGGTATGTGAAATGAATCTTTGGCATTGAGATTGCCTATGAATGCCATCTGAAGGATAAGTGACATCAGTCACCAAGAACTGCTGCCCTTGTCTGATAACTTTGCTACCCCAGATATTCACCTTCTGAACATAACCTTTGTAAAATCCTACAAGTATTTAACTGGCAACATCAGTTCGTTACTTTGCAGCAGATGGAATAAGATAACTTAAGTGTTACAGCTGTATTTTGCTTTAAAATATAGCTTGAATTTTAATTTAAAGTTGCTTTTATGAAAATATATTTGTAATTTTATATAGTTGAGAACTTTTAATGCTTTTTTCCATTATAATATATTTTTGTATGCAAATAAACCCTGAACTGGAATCCAGATGTCTGAAGGTTTCATGTGAACATGTGAATTCTGAAGCATAAGTACAAATTAAGCTCTTATTGAAAACATCAAGCTTTAAAATATCTGTTAGGGGTGTATTTCCTGTTAGGCAAAATGTGTTATGCTGGCTTCATGTGGAACTACATATTTTTTTCTTTTCAAATTGCTTAAATAAGAGAATTCTGTACTATGTAAAATTAATACAATCAGGAAAACAATAAAATTAATTGGTCCAACTGTTACTTCAGATTTGCTTTAATACAAATGAGATAACACTGACTTAGTACAGATTTGAAAAGTAACACCTTTTTCAAAACCTACATAAAAGCTACCTTGAAAATTCCATACCTTTCTACATGAAGTACTTGGTTAGGAGATCAGACCTTTAGGCCCATGGGTTTAAAGCTATGGAGATCCTGTAGCACCAAGAAAATACTGGATGTTTCTGATACCAGCCCCTTGAGTCCAAATCAGTCTAGCACTCCAAAGAGACTTCCTGGCCATCGGTGTTATGCTGAAAGAGTGAAAGGTGAACCTGTATTTTTTAGAAGGAACCTGATTCTTTCCATATGCATTAGGCACTGGAGATGTCCTTATGGGAGCTCTCCTTCAGCTGCATTGCCCTCGGCTCTGCTGTCTGAGCTGCTTATGTGATTGCTCTCTAATCTGTTCAGACCAAGCAAGCTGGGCTTGTTTAAACTCTAGGTCTTCTTTTGACCAAAGCCAGGCTACTGAACAATTGCACAAGTGCTTTGGTGCCTCCTTGGTCTGTTGTCGCTGCTGAGTGTCTGTGCCTGTTGCACAGCCACCAGCCAGTTGTTTAGGGACCCTAAAGGATGGATTTGGACCTATCTTCTGCAGCTAGGGGGAAGTCTGCTGTGTATTTGCTGATGGGAACACCATGAAGATGCTGCAAATCCATCTCCCCGCTTTGGATTTTCTAAAAATTGACCAAAACCTTTGGATCTTGTTAAACGTAGTAAGAGTTTTCCAGCTTTATTTGCTGGTAAGAAAATAAGATTCTGAACCAGGTGCATTTCAGTCAGCCTGAAACAACCTTGAGGTGGTTGTGTGGAGTTTTTTCCTTCTTTCAAGACAAAGGGTGATGTAAGATGTCGGAGTACTTTTCTGAAGAGGAATGTCTCCCTTCAACGTTTCCTACCCCAGATTCAGGGGCTAAATTGATCCTTAGAACAGAAATGAAGTGAACTGATTCAGGATGGTGAAGTTTCACGTTGCTCTAGGTGAACTGTAAAGTCTGTGAAGGAAGGTGGGAAGGTTCAAGTATGAGACAGTGATCATAGAATCATCTGGGCCAGAAGGGACCTTCAAGTCATCTAGTCCACCCCCCCTTGCAGTCAGCAGGGACACCCTCAACTAGACCAGGTTGCCCAGGGCCTCATTGAGC
>JAOXJM010000001.1:176822073-176837542 GCA_026413425.1 Tringa solitaria
TCTTCAAGACCCACCTGGATGCAGTCCTGAGTGATGTGCTCTGGGCAACCCTGCTCTAGCAGGGGACTTGGACTAGATTATCTCTAGAGGTCCCTTCCAACTCTGTCAAATCCGTGAATTCTGTGTTTATTTTGAATGTATAAGCTGAGACATATGTACCCTGAATTCTGTGTACATTTTATTGCTGTTAGTGCTGGTATAATTTTTAGTATACCATTTTGGCCTGCTGCTTCTCAGTTTAAACATCAGTCACAGGTGCTTTCAAATTCCCCTCTTGCTGTAGCTTTTCTGTATCTTCTGGTCCTCCTGGTAGCTGTATGTCTGGTACTGGCAAACTCTCCCAAGGATGCTCTTGCATCCTTCCTCATGGGCAGCAGACACGTGCTGTGCTGCCTTAGGGGGCTTTGAGGTCTTTAAGCCATTCTGCCATGGAGGTTTTTCACCATCGTGTTGTCCATAAGACCAGTCCCGCAACAGTCCCATACAGGCAGAATCCTGTGTGGCTTCTTTGGCTTGAGGAATCTTTCCAGCTCTTGATAAATGTTAATTATGGGTCTTTGAGAAATGCTGGTCCATGTTGTTCTTTTTTAGTTGTGTCCCAAATCTGGCCTGCAAACTGACTGAGGAGGCATTCCTTCAGCTCCAGCTTCAGCTGGTCACCAGTGTTACTAGAAGAGGAAAAGACCAGAAAATTCTGTTTAAATATCCCAGCACCCTCAGATATTTCAGTTCCACAGGAGTGCAGTTGGCCTCATCTTACTAGAATAGGTAACTTCTTAAAAAATAGAGCCAGTTCTGGAAAAGCTCGTTGTTGGCAGCAGTAATGAACCTTCTCTCCGTTTTCTGGGGTGAAGTGTCAAATCATCTCTGTTAGGCATCTGCGTTTAGGAGCACATTTCAGTTCTGCTTCACCTTCGGGTGAAGTGCCTTGCTAGAGTGCCAGAAAAATCACATTTCCCCACAGATCTCAGAGCAGCTATCTTTGTGAACTGCTTGTGCTAAAACACTGCTATCCATCCAGACAGAAGATGAAAATCAAAGCATGGCCCATAGTTCGGAATGGGAATAGGACTGTAATGATCCTGAGCAGAGTGCAAGCGTGTGGGAGTATAGGAACTAATTTTGTAAACTCCCATGGAGCACAAAGAAATTAACAAAAAAAATATCTAAAACAACTGTGCAGCAGGGAAAAGCTCTACTTTTCTCCCCAGATCAGTAAATTCTCCTGAGACACAGTCACCTTAAATGTGCACCTAAAGACAGCCAGGTTTTACCCTTATTGGGCTCTTTGTTTTCCTTACCCCTTTGGAAAAAAAAAATTCCAGCAGCATCAGCAACTCAGTGTGCATCTTTGAGAGAATTTTCTCCCACATCGTTTTCTACACTTAAGAGCATTGACACCAAGTTATTGGAATTTGCTGTCTGTTGTTGGTTTTTTTTCCTTTTCTTTGTGATTAAATGGCTTAACTTCAGAGGATGGGCCCTGGGTGTATGGGCTGGTTTGTTTATCGCTATCAGGAAAGGGGATGGAGGGGAAAGGAACATTTACCAAAACAGTGGGCTGGAAAAGTTACCAAAAAGTTACCAAAACTTGACTGGAAAATATTTAAATATTTAACATGTCAGGTCCATTTTAGTATTTCTTTATTATGATGCATCAACAATGGCTCACATTTTATTTCCAGAGACTATGGGCTTGTGTTTAAGGCTAAAACAAGCTTTTCTCCCAGTGATGGCCGGGCCATCTGCCACTCTTCCCTAGTCCTCATGGCTGGCTGGCTAAATAAGAAGGAGTCATTCAGCTAACCTCGGCATCTGCCAATTGTGCTTTCTCAGTGACCTTTCCAAAAACTGACTTCTTTTTGACTAAAAATAAATTTTACCTTACCAAGCCGAAGAGGCAGACAACCCTATGCATTTTGAATAGCATCTTTGTTTTGAAATCTCTCTTGGTCCTTGTGTAATGAAAGCCTGACATTAAAAAAAAGGTGTTTTAAATTGGTGCTGAGTATTGGCTGATACTCCAAATGCAATAGGACAGTTGAGCTTCTGTGCTATCTTGTGACATGCCATCATTAGCACCTCATGAAGTGGAGGGGAGGGAGAATAAAAACACTCAAACCTTTCTGGAAACCTTCCTTCAGCTATTTTTTTTATGCAGGAATTTTCACTTTCAGAATGCCTCCATTTCAAACTGTTTCACCGTAATGACACATCTAGCTTGTGATGAAAACTTTTCAGGCAGATCTTATTGCTCAGCCTTCTTCTCTCTTTCCACCCAGGGGTGAGCAGCTGGTGTGGCAATGACCATATCCAAAATGGGAAACAGGCTCTGAATTGATCCAGCTCCTGAAGGAAACCCTTTCCTTTTGTGGTTTGGCTTGCATATATAAGTGTATGTATATACGTATAAAAGCTTGGCCTGAAATATGACAATGATCATCCTTAAAATAAAAGCTCGGTAGCAGAGCTGAAGCTGCAGAAGCAGGGAAAGGCTGTGTGGGATTTCGAGGGCACTGGGCTGTGATGATTTGCTTTCTCAGCTTCTGCCATACAACAAAATTTTGGGAAAAGCTTTCAGAGCACGAGCTACATGTCTTTGCATGCAGTACCATGCTAATAATCTGGAAACCAGTCTCCCAAAAGCATAATTCCTGCTTTATATCTGTCCGCAAAAATTGGATTTGCAATATATGTCTGTTAAATCACTGATATAATTTCAGATGCTTTCCTCTACAGTTTACAGACCATTTCCCCAAGCCAACCCAGTTCCCATTGCATCTTTTGCCTCTTGTAATAAATCCTTTCAAGATAAATATTATTTTTTCCTGGCTTTCATGAGAGCCAAATGGCAGGATGACAGAACTGCCAGCCTTGCAAATGTAGACTTTTTATCAAGAAAGAACACTACTATAAAGTAGCGATGTGTGGTTGCAAACTAACCATGCTAAAGGGGGGAAAGCAGGAAAACCTCACTTAGCTTTGCTCAGACAAGGGCTTGGCCTCTTATTTTGCCTCTTCTTTGGGTTTTATCCAGCTGCTGTGTTGTCGAACTTTTATTTTTCCCATAATCAGGCTGATATCATCGGGATTTGCATGGAAACTGATGCCCTCAGCTCATCTCAGTGCCAGAATTACAACAGTCTCTTGTTCCTAATGGAAAAAAGATGTCAAATCTCCAGACGGCGGCAGTTCATGTGGTGAGTGATTTGCTAGCCTATATGCAGAGCCCAGTTTGATGTCTTCATATAATTTCATGAAACTGGAGGAGAAGCAGAAAAAAAAAAAAGGATATATTTATATGGTATGTGTAAATATACATGTTCGTTGGGTTGGTGTTTCTCTGCTGCTTCTGTTTGCAATCCCCATGGGACCTTGCCTCTGCCACCTGGACGATATCATCCACTTTTGGGCAGTGTGCAGAAAACACAGCAGGATGCTTGGTTATCCCCCAAGGGAGCAAAGATGTCTTTGTTTTGGGGCCCTACAGTGATTCCGCTGCTGTGTCAAGCTCCCTGCAGGTTCAAGCAAGCATCACTAATGGCTTCTAAGTTTTGATGAAGCTGCTGGGTAGAGTATCCAGCCCTTTTGGGGGTTAACTTCTTGGTTTAAAGGAAGTTTGACCCCAAACTCTACCAGCTGAAGTAAACCATTCCTCCTCCGTCTGGCAGTAGGTAAAGGGAGGTTCAGGAAACAGTAGAACTGGTAGAATGAAAACCCACTCATGTCCTCTGGCTTGGGTACCCTCATTTGGTATCATCAAAGGAGGACTGGCAGAAATGGGCCCTGAATCACGTTCAGATAATGCTGGATAGATGGATTACAGTTTTAATAATGCTGTCACTCATCCAGAAGAAAGAAGCTGATGGATAGGCCTTGTGTGTCTTGCCTCTTCTAGCATATTTAGTTCCTGGCCAAAGCTCTGGGAAAAATAAACTATTTTTCACAGAAAATTGCCCCAAAACCACTCAAATATTGACACAAGGCTGTTGCTGCACGGCAAGATTGACTCTACCTGGCTTGTCGGCTGGCTCCTTTGGAAACCAAGCCGCAGTCCAAGCTGTGAACAAGTCGTAGTGTGACGCTCCCACCTGATGCAATTCGAAGCCGCCGATGCAGGCTTAATGAAAAATCAAGACCTACTTTAGAGGTGGATTATGTGTAAGCCACAGTCATTTCAGATTTTAAAGTCTTGGCTTCAGACCATATTTTTTTTCCTATTTAGCTCACTACTTGCTTTAACCAGAGCTGAGAAAGCTGCTGACTCCGTACTGTGAAACCTCAGCGACCCGGACGAGAAGCTGATGTGACTTAGTGCCAGTGTCGTGCTTGAAGTTACTGGCTGTTGTACTGATGTTCAAAAGACCCCAAGCTCCTATGCCTCAACCCCCGTGAGAGTCTCTGCTGGCAGTCCTGATCTGCTAACCATAGCGACCTAAGTCCCCAGGAATTTTAGGGAAATGATGGTGGTTTGAAATAAAATGGTGGTTTGAAATAATAGGCTTCAGATGAGTCCTTTTCCTGGGCAAGCAAGCTTGAGTGGATGGTTTCTCCTCCTACATGCACACAGGTATTCTCTCTTTCTAAACCAGGCAGAAACAGTCCCTCCCATTTATGGCTTTTGGTAGGCTTGCAACCTTGAGGGCTACAAGATGTTCAGTGGAAGGGAATGGAGAGTTTTGAGGTATGCAGGGGGAGGAATCCTGCTTTTTCCTTGGGCGTGCTAAAGTTGCCCAATATCTGGGGCTTTTTGGCTGTTGGGTCTGCAGGAGGTGTGGGAAGGGGCACTGGGTAGAGGTGTGAAGCTCTCTCTTTGCCTTCATCCTGATGTGAAGGGGTTCTCTGAGGAGTGTCTCCCCCCCCACCCCGAGGAACACCCTTTGCAAGTGCTGAGATCCCCCACTAAATTGGTCTATTTTCAGGTTATGTCAAAATTAGGGACAGAAAAGTGGTATTTATTTATGTGGTATGTGTAGATGCTTTTCTGGCTTTCTTGGGAGACGTCGTCTTTCCACTCTCTCCCTCCCCATCCATCTTCTCCTCTCCTGCATCCCATGCTCCCCGCTCATACCACCCTGACGAATTACTCTCTCTAGCAGGAATTGGGGCTGGCAGGTTCTCCTGTGGCCGGAGGAGGGATTGACCTCAACAGCTGCGCAACAGCCGGAGTGATGCAGTTTGGGTGTCCTCCAGGACCCTGACTCACTGCAGGGGGGTGATTGCATCCCTCCCGGGGGGGCTGAGTTGCTCCAGTTTGAACTCCAGGACCCTTTTCACCCCTTTCCCATCCACTTTTAGGTTGCAGGATTCAGAGAGGAGGAAGGGCTTTCTGACAGACACCGGGGCTGCAGGCAGACATTGGCATGGGGCTTGGACCCACCCTACTCGGGAATGGCAGCATGAACATTTTTCTCCAGCTGGTCAGCCGTGTGGTGTTGCTTTGGCATGACTCAGGAGTGACTGACTTTGCCTGAAATAAAGACGCCTTGCAAGAAGGCATCCTTCTTCCAGAAGGAGGTGACTCACTGGAGATGTGCCTCCTCCCTTTTTGGGTGCAGCCACCAACTGTGATCCCCTGTGGAGCCCTTCTTGGGTTTCTTTCACCCCAAAACATGTGCTGACTTTGAGAAGCGGAATTCAACATCCCGGGCCAAATTCTGCTCCCATGCGCTGCGTGTGGGCCAAGTGGCTCCTCAGTCTTCTGCACGTCACATCCAAGTTCTGCATTTTGGACTGAGTTCACATGCCAGACATGGGTTAAAAGGCACTGTTGTGAGCAGTTACTCTGATTTTCTGTGCTTAACGTACACCTTAGGATTTCCTCCAGTATTTCTTCTCCAAGCCCATAGTCTGCGGATGGTTGAGGACACAGGTCTGCAGCCAAGATCTGAGGCAGGGGCCTGTCTCAGTGACCAAATATTGGCAGCAGCTGATCATAAAAGTTCTTCAGCCCCTGGAAAGGCTTCCAAGGCTTTTAAATTACTGACCGCACTCGTGCTCTCGCTGACAAAAACTTTCTTCTGCAAGAAGTGTATGCCGAAACCAGGCAGGGGGAGAAGACGCTTGAGACAAGGAACCACAGCCGTCTACAAGCAGAGCAATGAGCTGACTTTAGGCACTAAGAGCCAGGACTTTGCTGGAGGGAAGCACTTAAACCCAACCCCATTCCCAAACACCTTTCTGCTCCCCAATGAAGCAAATTCCTCACCGTTGCCCTCCAAGGATCCCTTCCACAGTGTCCGCTGTCTCACAAAGGCAAGGGTCTTCTTGGTGCCCAAAGATGCCTCATGACCACTGGGCTTTTAAAAGATAAACATTGCAATTCAGAAATTTTTATGAAAAATTTGGAAATCAGTGCTTAAAAGATTCTGTTTCACTCCCTTAAAGTGTCACTAATGGTGACAGAAAAAAAATGTACTTGTAGTCATTTCTTTTGCTTGCAAAAATGTGGAGGATTAGCCGTAAATTACAGTCAGGGAACCACTATCTTCTCACCCTGGATACGTGCACCATAGCTTGGCTGGGCATCTTTTCAGTCCACTTTTACTAATGCTGTTGGTGCCTGTGGAGATAAACCTCTGTCACAGAAATGTAAAATTTAGCTTCAGATTCACTTTGCATGGGAATAGCAGAATAACAGTATTTTGTCTTCATAGAGGTTCATAAACATAGAGCTTGGGTTTGGAAAAACCTTACAAAATTAGTGTATAGCATGTCTTAGGCTTTTTTTTTTCCTCACACTGAACTTCTGCATCCATCAAGGAGGTGGCTGCAGCACACAAGAGTGTGAGTAAAGGAAATTGAAAAATCTATCTGTTGCTTGAGATAGTCCACTGAGGAAGGAGAGCATGCTCAGCCAGAACAGCCCCACCAGGGCTGAGATGTTTGGGTTGAACAGGCTCCTTAGGAAGCTCAGGGATGCTCTGGAAAACAGCAAGAACAAGTTAGCTCACTTCTGAAATGTAGCATCTTCTTGACTTCTCCAAGGAATGATGGGTGCCCAAGGTTGCTGAGGAAGAACAGAGTGGTTTCATATGCCCTCCAAAATCTGGTATAACTGTAGGCGTAACTCTCCCCACCACAATGTGTCCCCTCTCAGCACTTGGATGGGAGCTGGTGATCGCCTGTGAATCTGGTACCCCACAGAGGCCCTGAGTTGGTTTTGCAAGGGAAATGGTAGTCACCTCAGGCTGGAGCTGGGGCTGTGTCTGGGGAGGAGTGAGACCACTCCTCACCTCTTCCCACTTGTCAGGGACCTGCACTGTCAGATGAGCGTGGGGCTATAGTAGCAGTATTTTTCTCTCTCTTTTTATCTCTTTTTTTTTTTTAATAGCCCTATCTGAAACTACAATGAGATAAGAGCTAATCCCACTGCAAACAGTTTAAATAACAAATGTTTAAACATCTGAAGACGGTTTTAAATGAAGCAAAACCACAGGAAAAGCAGAAGTCACCAGCTGTGGCTTTACAACCTGAAACCCAAGTGAGCTTGGGCACAGGAGAGTGTTTTCGCTAGAAAAAAAATGTCTCCTTCCTTTCAGACAATGCTGTGACTTTATGTGAAGATTTTTTTTCTCAGCTGGGAAACAAATTGAGGCATGGAAGAAGATGAAAAGCTCAATTTCTTCTCTCTGTCCATGGAGGTAGAGGGAGACAAGTGTGTGCTGGAGCACTTTGAGCCATGCAAATGGCAGGAGATCGGTTCAGCTCGTTGCTCCGTCGTTTGCGTATGTGGCTGAGATTTGAATACACAAATTTTGATACTGTCAGGCAGAAAAACATCTGTAGCATGGTTACTGCAGCTACTTGTGTTCTTATACTCACCTAATGCTTAAAAAAATGTGTTCTGATATGGACATTGGGAAATGCTTGGAATGCTGGGAAGGGGAATCTCTGGTGGTCCTCGGGCCTGGGCTGATCCCTGCTTGCTGGCCAAGCAGCAGCACCATGGGGCCGTGGGACTGTTCCTTGTCCCTGTCTGAGAGGCTGGAGTCTGGTGAGGGATGATGTGGCTCTGTTTTCCATGAGTCGGTGGGCCAGAGCATCCCCTCATCCGAGTCAGGCTGCAGAAAGCCCCAGACTTGTGGCCATTGATGTGATGGGGCAGTGCTGGTCTGACAAGACTAAATTATATATCCTGCTCTCTAAGGACTTCTGGCAACATGGAAAATCCCACAGAAGGAGGAAATCATCATTAATTACAGTGCTAAGAGTACATGAAGAGGGCTTCAGCTAATGGAAAACCTTGTCATCTCCGTTGTACCATATAGAGGTGATCTACACCAGCAGGTTAATTTGCTACCCCTGTTCCTGCACACTTATGTGACTTTAAGTAATCAGACCTCATCTAATTGTGTTTTTCTGGATAGTTAGTCAGATTGATTTATGGCATACCTTGCTGCCTTTACTGAACCTTTTGTGCTGAGTGTGTCCCCTCATTTTTATCTTCTAACACTCAGTCTGCAAGCAGCCCTGCTCTTGCCTGAATAACATGCTAACCTTGGATGCCAGATGCTTGTTCTTTCACACCAAGATCCCAAATTATCTCTGGTGAAATCTGATACTGTCTTAGGTCTGCTGAGTCCAATATAAATGATGCTCTGGCCTTGGAAACACGAGGCTACCAGCAGATTCTGCTTCAAGCTTCTCCTCTTCCCTCTTTGTGAACAGAAGGTCAGAAATACTCCAGGACCATCTCCAATCCCACCCTGCCCCCATCAGCTGTCTTGGAGTTTGAGGCATCACAAAGAGGGGGGAAAAAACTCTCCAGATCTCCCCAGCACCCCAGCTATGAATTGCCCCAGCTGGAACAAGTTTATGCTGATTTTTGCAAGACTTTTGAAAAAGACTTGGAAACTGGTGGTCCAAGGCTTGTCCCTCAGTGGTAACGAGACTCATGCAAGTAGGAGTCTTTGAGGATGTGCCCACGTAAGCAAACACATCATGGTAGATAACATGAAATCTAGAGAGCATTTTAAAAGGTTATGAAAATATTTAATAATGACAAAATCGCTCAAAAAAATAGCCAGGGGAATATCTCCCAATGCTACCAGTGAATCACTGTTTGGTAAGAAAGGTAAAACAGCAAACCCCTGAGGACACACATAATCAGCCAAAAATCATGTTGTCTTTCAGGATGGAGTCTCTGATTTGCTCAGGTCAAACAGTCATCTATGTTTTTGTCTGCCTGCCTTAGCCGTGAACATTTTAGGAAGCTGAAGCTAAAGCTATGACAAATATTCAAAACACATCAATGAGACTCCAAACTGTCTCAAACCTGATTTCAGTGAAGACATCAGAAATTATTACTCTTTTCTTTGCCTTATGGCATCTTAATCCTTTGCTTGACTTGTGTCACATTTTTAAAACCTTCCCTGAAACCAGAAAGGCTGGAAACTTCATATAAAAAGAAGGGGGAAATTTCACCTGATGTGGTCTCCAAACAGACTTTCATAATCTCTGAATAAAAAGCAAGAGTTCCAAAATCCCCTGGACCTGAGTAGAGGCAAAAAAAAAGTGTTTCTTCAGTTAGGATCCACTGGCTATGGCTTTGCCAGGTGCTCTGTGTGCCACTGTCTTTGTTGGCGTGTAGATATTCACTGGCTGTACAGGTTTCTTTCTGAAGTGTTATTAAATCAGGTAGAAATTTCTCCATTTGCTCTCTTCTCACCTGAGTTTTAAGGAACTGTTCAGTAAGTTATTCTGGACTTCAAATAAGCTCTTTGATTTCACCTTAGGTCTCTTGAGCAGATGTTGTGACAACTATGTGGGTCCATGCTGAACAATGACAGTCATACAGGTATTTTAAGCTACTTTTGTAGCCCCCTTGTAGCTTTCACAGCATTATAAGCCAATTCTCACCTTCCTTCTCTCAAATATTCCCCAAAAATGAGACACTAGTTTTGGCCTCATATGCTTTAGATCAGATATTAGGAAGAAATTCTTTACTCTCAAGGTGGTGAGGCACCAGAACAGGTTGCCCAGAGAAGTTGTGGATGCCAGGCTGGTTGAGACTTTGAGTAATCTGGTCTAGTGGCAGGTGTCCCTGGCCAGGGCAGGGTGGAACCAGATGATCTTTAAGGACATCTTCCAACCCAAGCTTCCCAGAAGGTCAGGACTTGCACTGTCATCTCACTCAAGCTCCCAGACACATTCAGCAAATAAGGGTAAGCCACACCTTTGCTCTGTAATCATTTTGTCCCATGCAAAGGGCCATAAACATGCCATTTCCCATCTTTTGTATTGTATCACTGTGCATGTAGGGACTAGTGGTTTCAGAAATGGAGTCCTACAAGCCTGTATATCATATAGGCGTAATCAAATACTCTCTCTGCTCAGCAAAACATGTATGGCCAGAAGTCTGGGTAAGCAGAGCTGTGGTGAGCTGGGACAACCCATGTGCAACAGCTCTACTGATCTCATCTTGAAAAACTTTAACCCCAACTGTCAATGAGGCTTCACAGCTCTTTCCAAGCCGGGAAATGTGAAATGACCTTCTGTGAGTCCTGGCCTGTGCATTTTGTCTCAATACATCCGTTGCCTTTGAGGGAGTGCTTTGCCAGAGGCGAGGCACTCGTCCACCTGCAAAAGTAGAGCCTGAAAAAGCTCTTTCGTGGGGGACAGATCTGTGTTGGGAAACGGGGAAGGAACAGTCTGCTGATGGAAGACTTGGTGGAAAAATTATTGGTTTCTTCTAGGTTTTTTTTTATGGGCAGGAGCAGCTGACAAATCCATCCCGCTGCCTGTGCTTTTTGTGTGGCATTACAAAATTAGAAAGTTGTTTTTCAATGAACATGAAATTGCTGAAGAATAGAAACTGAAGTGCCATAAATAGCGCTGGCCTCTTTGAAGCCACAAAGAGGAGGCTGTTCTGCTGGGAGATGCCAGGCCTGGGAACACGAGTTTTCTTTGTTCCTACGCCATTATGCAGCAGCTGGCGTACTTTGAACACGACTCCCAGATTTGCTTGTGCTGTTAATTCGGGACAAAGAGGAAATAGGGAAGGACTGTGAGTGTGGGACCAAGAGACATCCAAGTCCTTCAACCCACCTAGCTCAATGGGGCAATGGTCTTCTAAGGAGACACGTGGTAGGGTAAAGAACAGGTCTGTAAGGAAAATTTGGATGGAGCAAATTGTTTGAGCCCCCTAAAGAGTATTATGGTTCTGTGTTTTCTCAGGAGAGATAAAGAAATCCCAGTTCTTTCTCTTAGGAGGTACGGCTTTGTCTCCATTGTCATTGTCACCATTGCCAGTGGATTTTGCATTGGGGATGGTGGGAGCTGACACAAGTTGTAGCTTGTCCACCTTTCTTGAAAGGAGCATTTTAGTGCCGTTTGACCCATTTGGCTCAAAATGCAGCTGAGGCAGCTGCTGGGGTTAGTGCTGAGACCCCTTTGTAATTACACCCCAATGGCAGGAAGGGCAAATCATGAGCAACTTCAGTTGGATGCCACTCCTCAAAGGTATCACCTAATAAAAGATGGTTGAACTGAACCCAAACACACACGTGACAACTGTAGAAGCCTGTTATGTTTTATCTGGTGCAATGCACGTCTCTGGGGAATTGAGACTCTGTCCTACATCCCCATCCCCTTTCTAGATGGATCATGTCTTGGCTTGAAACTCAGAGCTGCTTTCTCCCCAGGCTGTCCATGGCTGTGCCCTGTCTTCACACAGCCCTTGCTTGGCTTTCGGCGTTGGAAATGAGGATGGTCATTAAAACCCACTGACCTTCAGAAGACCCTCAAACTAAACCCTAACAAGGTTTTTAATAAAGGGTAAGGTGCTGACTCCGAAGGCTTTTTGTCTCATGCCCTGCACGCCGAATAATGGCACAAGAGGTGCTTATAAATGGCAACTTTATTAAACTTCACTAAAGGACTCTCAGCTGCCCCTTTCAGCCTTGTCATGGGAGAACCACTGCAATAAAACTTAGTTTTTAAACCAGGCTATGGAAAGCAGGTTTAAATGCTGTCAGTGCTTTTATTATATGGGTATGCACGGAAACGTTTTCTTAACTAATGAACACATGGTGAAGTCGTTAATTGGTTTTTAGGTGCCTGCAAGCCTCTGTGCATTGCACTGTTTAATTGCCTGCTCAGTTTTCAGTCTATGAATGGTGCAGGAATAAATGCCCCATGGAGCCAAGCTTGGGGACAGACAACCACAATGCAGGAAGGTTAGGCACAGTTTCTCCAAGGAACAGTAGCCAAGATCTGGGGGAAAAACCTGCCAAAATCATCAGCTGAAGTAAGTAACTCAATAAGGAGCCGGGCAGGTTTCCAGAGCTGCAGGGTATGCGGTAAAGCTATTAACAGGATTTTTGGTTTTAAGATAATGAGAGATTGGTTAGCGATTGGGATTTCCTGGACTCACAGGGCTTAGGAAATGGTAGAAACATGGATGTGGATGGCTTGGCTGGGGGAATAGGGTGTAGGGGCTCCGCTGTGCCCACCAACCAGACTCTCCTGCCCCAGCATCCACCCAGTTCCCTGCAGGAGAAGGTTATATTCACTATTCTTCCAGTTATTTGGACAAAGGAGCTGGTTATTTTCAGGGACAAAACTCACAAAACCTACCCGGTGACCACAGGAGCACAAAGGGGTGTCTGCTTGCAAAATGTAACTTCTGGGGTCTTAATGACAAACCCTGTCCTTGCGTTTGGAGGAACTGGAGAGAAATTTTTGATTGTAAGGGTCTTCTGACAGGTTGGAGGAATTCATAAAAATGAATCAGCCACTGACTGTGGGGTCTAAGCCTGGGCAGACCCAGAAATGGGTTAGTGTGTGCTGTCACCCTGCTGAATAGCCAGCAGGACCTTGGATGATGGATTAGTCATCTTATTGAGCTTCTTATTTGTCTGTGCCTTTAGGTTCCTCCTGTTTTTCTGCACACCAGAGCTGACCCTCTCAGATTTGACCCAGAGGGCTGCCATCCTGCTGCCCTTTAGTGGCCTCTGAGTGGTGGTAACCAACATGTTTGCCATGCCCATGGGGAGAGGGACGCTATCCCCTCCAAATCCTCTGATTGCTCCCTCCTTGATCTTTTTTTTACTATGCATGAGGTACACATAGCATAAATTAACAGAGCCCATCAGCCTAAATGAAGAGAGTCATCTTCAGGTGGGCACGCAAGGTGGACCCAGACCTTTCCTAAAGCACTTTGCTACAATTAGGTTGTGCCAAAACTGGCAGGTAAGTAGGATCACATCTGTCTGAGTAAGGGCTAATGTGATTGTAAGATGCCTCTTTGCATCAAGTTTTCTCCATAAGCAAATGATCATTGCAAGTGTCTTGGCATGCTTTATTGTAATCACCAACAGATCAAATAAACAGTAAAAAAATAACTAGCTTTCCAGAAAAATTTTAAACCACACTACCAGCTGTGTCTTCATAAATGCCCCAAGAGCTGAACTGAAAGTAAATAATGTTTAAACCTCAACTATGTATAATGGAAATAGTTAATTTTATGCCTATGCATAAGTTTTCTCTGTCTTTGCCTCCCTGAAGAGTTTGCTTCATCTTGGCGTCTTTTAGTGTTAATCAAGGTTCCATGACTAATGCAAAGACATTGGGAACTTCAGTTACTAGAAAGGGATATTCAAGTACTCAAATATTTATATCTACTAGCCCTTGTTAAATTAAAACTGTCTTAATCACAGGTTTGTTGCAAGAATCTTAATTCCCATCTTGACCTAATGTAATCCTGTACCATAACACTTTAATGCCTTCTGAGAAAGCCTTGCTTCAGTTTTCCCCACCCTTTGCTGTACGAGGCCTGCCTTACGGTGGCTTGGGAGCGTACTGGTGTATCCTCCCTGCAGTGGAGAAGTCTGGCTGATGAGCATCCACAAGAAAATACCCCAAATAACAAGGTTAAAAACCCAATGAACTCTCCCTGCTTGCAGTGATCCTACTCAAGCAGGAGATAAGAAATGTGAAGAAACGGTATATGACGTTAGGCATACCCTAAAGCAGTGGAGGACAACGTTAGTGGCTACAGTTAGGGACACAGGTGGTTCAGCCCGTTGACTAGGTGGAAAGCTGGTGGCAATGAGTATCGTTGCCTGGAGGGAAGTGGAGATTCAGGCCTGGAGACTGGTCCCTTACAGTGTGGGTCCAGGTCCATCCAAAACTCTGGAAACTGAGAAAAATTTAAGAGCCAAGCAAATGAGACTTAGTTTCGGATGGAGTGAGAAACTTAAGCAATTCAAAGGGGCTGGCTTGTTGGTTTTTTTAAACCCATGAAGTGTTGGATTCCTGTTTTGAGGAAAAAGATGACTAAACTTTGACATTCACTGCCTTGCCAGTGTGAGTTTCCCACATTCACACAGATGCTTTTCCTAGAAGAAATCATCCAGAGAAACAATATGCCTTTTGTTAAGAGCAGCCGGTGGAGTTAAATAATGCTGCTTTCAGACTCCTCCAGGATAATGGGAAAAGCTTGGTGACCTTTTGGTTTGCTGTCTGCCATCATCTCGAGTCTGGCTGGGTTTTGAGGGCTGCAAGGTGACAGACAGGATGCCCCAGGCCATCTGAGGAGTTGCATTTAGTTTCTGGAGTACACAGCGAGCAGCCTTCAGGTGAAAGCACAGGGAGAAGAGCTGCTGGGTGGGATGAGAAGACGCCAAGTCTAGAGGCCGACACCTATTCTACTTGGAGCCACTCTCCATGGCACTTGAGAGGATTAAATAGAGACAGAAAAGAGCTCTTTTAGGATCTCTTCTGTCTCAGTCTGTGCCTGGGCACACTTATTTCGACTACTTTGTTTTTGCTTGCCTCAGCTTGGTTTTGGATCATTTCCCACTTCTTTCTAGCCAGCCCTCTTGTGCCTCTTTCTGTTTTCATTTGTTTTAGCAAAACGAGTTCCCCTCTCCTGCTTTCCCTCTTCCTTCTTCATTGTTTGTGGTGGTGGTGGTGGAGGGAAGGATCTTTTGAATTTTGCGGTTCTTTTTCAGAGAAGAGCTGCTTCCTATTTTTTTTTTCACCCTGCAAATCACATTACTGAGGCAACGTACTTTAGATGAGGGTGCACACCACTGCTAGAGAAGTAGGAAGCTTCTAAAAACCCACAAGCTGACTACGAATTCTGTAACAGGTTTTATCACAGATGTGCTGTGTGGAGTATCACAGAATCACATAGGGTTGGAAGGGATCTCTGGAGATCATTGAGTCCAATCCCCCTGCCAAAGCAGGCCTACCTACAGCAGGTTGCACAGGAACATGTCCAGGTGGGTTTTGAATGCCTCCAGAGAAGGAGACTCCATCACCTCTCTGGGCAGCCTGTCCCAGTGCTCTGCCACCCTCAAAGGAAAGAAGTTCCTCCTCATGTTTAAGTGGAACTTCTTATATTCAAGTTTTTGCCTGTTTCATCTTGTCCTGTCCCTGGGCACCACTGAAAAAAGACTGCCCCTGTCCTCTTGACACCCACTCTTTAAGTATTTATAAGCATTGATCAGATCCCCCCTCA
>JAOXJM010000001.1:176848960-176883466 GCA_026413425.1 Tringa solitaria
CTAGTGGGAGGTGTCCCTGCCCATGGCAGGGGGGTTGGAACTCGATGATCTTTGAAGGTCCCTTCCACCCCAAGCTACTCTAAGATTTTATGCACAGACAACTATGCCTAACTTCACTACAATAAAAGCATGGTCTAGATTTATGATGAACGGAAAGAAAGAAAGAAAGTTATATTAGGCATAAAATGAATAGGCTTACCTATCTGCCTGGTCTCCTAAGGATCCTATAAATATGGCAAAAGCATTGACTTGAGCATTGGTGGTCAAGGCCTGGGCAAACTTTGATGGCTGAATACCATATCGCTCGAGATTGGCATCACTCAAGACGATAACAAAATACTCGTCAGCCTCTTCCTTGGCGATTTCACGAATGGCGTGCTCTGTCCCTTCCAAGGTATGGTCTCCACTCATGCAGAACTGAGCATGGGCATGCATGACCTGTGTGTGCAGCATAACCAAGTGGAAATATGTCAGATGACTTTAGGAATAAACATTCATTTCAGCTTGTGCAGGAGGGAGTAAATATTCAGCTGTGCTATACTAGGGGATGCTTCAGAAATGTGGACAGTGCTCCAGATACTGCAGAAGATGCAGCTTTTTGTACATAATACATTGTATTTTAAGACAGACATCACTTCTTAAAAGCACAGTGGGTGAAACAATCCAAATCCATGCACGGACATAATTAGACTGGGCCTTAGGGAAGGTAAAATACTTTGTTCAGCTGCAGTTTGAGTAGCTACATTTCTATGTATTTACAGAAGAAAACAGGGTTTACTTGCTGTGGCCAGCTCTTGCCTGTTTATAATTTGCACTAGACTTCCAAGCCCTAGTAGTGTCCCAGTCACTATCAAATATCTGACTCCTGACAGCGGCAGCAAGGTTTAAAAATGCTGAAACATTCTGATTGAGGTTTTATGAAATAAACATACTGTTTTCATTGATGAAGCTGTTTCCTATGCAGAAGGCAAGGAATTTCAGACATTAGAAAACCCAGTCCTTCTAACCCAAGTAGCTGCCGATCTTTTAAAAATACTTTTTGAAAGAAGCTCAAATACACAGTTCTAACCTATTGAGCTGCCAACCGGGTAAATCCTTAAATATACTCCATTTTTCTTTATCCTATTACAGTAAAATCTCGGTGAATACACTCACTTGCAATTGTGATTTGACACGTTTTCAATCTAGCATTGACACATTTTCCCACTTCTACTGTGACACATAACTTCTCGAAGGTAGCAGGCTAAATCATTGACCTGGGATCCCTCTACAGTTTAAATTAGTCACTTAGGCACTAGTAATATCACCACACGATTTAGGTAGAGCCATATATATGACTGTATAATGCTTGGGACTTCCTATATCCTTTGACAGGTAGTCAAAACGACACATTGATGACACAGAAGTCCAGAAAAAGCCATATTTAGCTTCTACTATTTTAGCATAATTTGTTTTCTGCCATGTCTCTGAAAGATCCTGTTTCAATTTTATGCAAATACACAGATTTTGCTTTCCTGTCTTCCTTTTATTTTACTCTCCTTATGTTTCGCATTCTGTGACCCACCTACAATTTTATCTTTGCAGTTAAAAAATCCTTATTTATCTGGCATCACTTATCAGTAAGATTTACCTTAAGAATCTCTAATCTTTGCTTATTGTTCTTGGGAACTTTGTCACTCCCAACCAAGGCGATGTTGAAGCCATCTCCTGAATGTCCAACAATATCGTACTGCAAGAAAGAAACTTCATCAGTCATCTGTTAGTGACAAATGGCCCTCGGGTCACAATGACATGACACAGATCAAAGGCAATTGGCTTTCAACAAGGAAATCCAAAAACTGTTCCCCACTTCTGTTTATGAGCTGCTTAAGGGAACTACTTGCAATTTCTCACTGACATGAAAACATGGGAAAGAACTGCTAAATAATGAAATTAAAGAACAGTTACTTATTTCTATGGTCTGTTTTTCACATCACCCTACCAGTTGCAGAGCGGTGATGCATAAGATCAAGACCTTGCCCTCTCACATTGTCTATGTATTTTTTTAAAGTAGCAATTTTCGTCCTCTTGAGTCTGACAAACAAGAAGTGCATTGTTTGAGAGTGGCTCCCATGTTTGATGGATCTTTTCTGTGACCTCATTCTGCACTGAAAAAAAAAGTACGACAAGCCTCTTTTTTTGAAAATCAGCACTCCTTATTTTTGTGCATAGCAGATCAAAGTCTTGGCTGAAAGTATGTAGAGAAATTAATTCCAAGTGTCTCCGTATGTTTTCATAGATGATGTGCACATCATTCTCCTGTGAAAAATGCCGTAAAAATGACATGTAGAGCTGTAACAGTTCAAATACCTTGTTGAACAAATAATGTAATATCGGGAAGGCCTTTGTTTCATGTGAGGGTTTTATTGTCTTTACATGAAAACCGAGACAAGCTGAGTTATGGCAAGGTCCTGACCTGCCCTTTGTGTTGTGGATGTGGCAGTCACCCCGGGGAGAATTCATGAGCAGGACAAAAGTGGATTTAAGAGCTGTCTACACCAAGTAATAGAGCACAGTGCATGGATCCTGAGCCCAGAGAGACCTGAGCTGGCAATTCCTCAACACGAACATGCCTGTATTTCCCCTGACTATCTGGCACAGGCCTGTCTTTAGTTGACATGGAGACCTTGTGCAATATTTTACCTTTCTGTTATCTTTTATTCAAGTAGTGCCTATAGGTCCCTGCTGGGTTCACCATCCCTAATTCCCACATAAGCATTTGGTAAAAGGCAGATCTACTCCTCAAACCTTATCTGCATTTTCTTTCCTATTGAAGACCACTTCATTTGGTGTAAGTCAGGTCTTGGCGACTGAAGAAATGACATTTTTTATCGACAAAGCTCTTTTTATTTGTTTTTCTATCACTAATTTGCTTAAAAAATATACCAAGAGTGAAAGAAAGCGATAGCAGCTGGAACAACATTTTTAAAGGTGACACCTCCCTCTGCAAAACAGCAAATGTGCCACATACTATAGATTATTTCACCCAAGGTCAGACCATTTTATGACAGCCTCACATAACCCAGACTTCCTCCCCTGAGGAAATCTTTATATAATCTGGTCCCCACGCTATTCCATTTACTTCTGCTCTGCTGCCTTTTCCCATTCCTGTTCCCAGCTCTTCCATTTCTAGTATTTGCAACCCAGCCTCATGTAGAGCTTCCAGTCTGACACATGCTTTCTCTTCAGAACCTATTTCTTATCACCAATAATGCTTCAGACCCTATTTCTTATCACCAATAATGATTCAGACTCTCTCTTTCCTGGTATTTCTGTCTTTCTCAAGCCATTATCCTTCCTGGAAAAAAGACGTGGCAAATGAAAGCACACAAATTTTGAGAGTAATGTTGAGGTTACATTCAGCATACTTCTAAATTAATATAGGAATAAATTCAGAACGCGAACCACACACAAAGAGAGCGTGCATTCATATTGTTTTAAAGACTAGAGGTTATTCAAATCAGAGGAACTAAACAAAGCAGTGGTTTAATGGAGCAGAAAATATACAGCACTGATGTGGTTCTTACATAATGTCAGAAATGCCCACAAATCTTTAGGGTAGGCTCTTAATTATGAAAGCCCTGCACGTCCTCTGCTGAGCTGTTTTGTGCTTGCTACCATCTTTAAATCAACAACCTAATTACGTAAAGCAAAATGCTGTCACTCTCCTGTGTAAAAAGAAGGCTGATTCCTTCGTAACGAGCTCCGGCCCAGCATTTCACGGTCCTCTCCCACCAGTTTTCCTGGTATCAGCTTTGCCATACTGAGCTCATGGGAATAGGCCAGACTTTGCAATTTGGGAATATCATTTTGGTTCTTGGCACACACGATTAGCAGACAACCTTTCATCTCAAAAAGGCTGGGTTTAAACTCAGTGTGAGAGTCTGCGTCGAGGGAAGTGCTGCAGCTCCTAGGTGAAAACCCAGAGGTTGACCCTACGCTTGGGGCCCCTCCACATTCTTGCACGAGGTGGGATCGTACAACCCAGGTACGGGCAAGGAGAGGCTGAAGTGATCTGAGTAAATTATTGCAGGCACGTAAAGGCGTTCACCTGGGAACATCATGTCCTCTCCGCTCCCTCCTCGAGTGACTGCTTGTTATTCTCTGTGTGTGACCATGCATGCACCCCAGTATGTATACTTATAGTTAACAGATGTTAACTCTTTCCTTCTTTCTTTGCCAACAGTTTATTACACTATTTGTGATTAAAAAATGTCTGGTGAGACAGCAGTGAAGAAGTAGCTGTTTGCTTTGCCCTGGCTGTTGCATTCTGGGTCAAGCAGGGCCTCCCAAAAAGCAGGGTGAGGTCCTGCCATGCTGTGGAAGAGAAGTTCTGCAGTCACCAGCCCTCACAGCCCTTGGTCCTCATGGTCCTCTGATCCCCCTGGAAGTCAAATCAAGGACCAGAGTAGCCAAAACCTAAGGAGTGGTGTGAGGTTGCTTTTGGGCAAGTTAGCTCTGCAGCCTGGGAGACCCTCACTAGGAAGGAGGGATGGGAGCAGGCTCACAGCCAAGTTTTCAAGGTGACAGAAGGGAGATGTTCACCCAGGGGAACGTATGGAGTCTACCGCAATTGAGGAATATGGGAATTGGGACAGGAGTAAATCTGGAACGAAGCAGCCCACTGCAAGGGCAAAGAAGGAGGATTTAAATCTCTCACTCAGGTTTGCTTTCAGTAAATTATTACCTCCTCCTGATTTTTGTTCTAGGAAAATGAACCCTTAGTGAGTTGATGATATCTTGGAGGGCTCACTTTAAAGAAAAGGTGCAGATGGCTTCACAGCCCTGGCCAACTGGGAACCCCAACACGTGCAGGCGCTTTGTCAGAAACAATTTCTTTCCTTTGCAGTAGCTAAAGGCGAGCACAGAAAAGGGGCCTCTGAGAAGCAAGGATCCGATGCGTTTTTCTCATAAGTTCCCTAGGAAAATTCATGTGGACGGTGTTAGAAGCGAGAGAAGAGCTGTGATACGACCTTCCTCGGAAGCGACTTTTGTTTTGTTTTACAAAATAGATTGCAAGCACAGGCTCTCGGGACAAATCTAGCAGCAAAATACATGTTTACCACAGTGCAGGCTTAATTGAATTAATTTATTATTGTGGTAGACAGCGGCTTGTTCTCCAATAGCCTCAGGTACGCTGAGACAAGAACTGCTCTATTCAGAGCTGGGAATACACAATATGTAAACACGTCTCTCGAAATAGCATCATTTTGTTGGTTTCTCTCCTTACAGGTTAAACCAATCCCTATCCTACTGTCAGATGTTGCGCTGAATGGATGGTTGCTGCTGCCTAAAATGGGTAAAATGGAAGACTTTGTCTTCTGCAGCTGCCATGCCAAAAGGTTTAATTTCTGAAGGCATTAAAAAAGCTGAAAGAAGAACGCACGCTGAATGTAAAAGGCAGTGTGAATTAGACAAGGCCTCTGCCGGAGGGCTAGATCTTTATAAATTCATCTCTTCTTTGGACAACACTGAACTTTTTTTTTTCCCCTGAATTTATTTCAAACCTTTTGTTTATTATTTAAAAGAGGCTATTCTGCCAAGCGTGTGGAACATTTCTTCTTCTGAATTAACAGTGCTGCCTCCATAGTAAATTTTACAAATGGGAAATGCTGAAATGGGCATATAAAAATCTGCAATATCCCTTTAATATTGCTATAAATAACAATTCAGGCTTTTCCTGCCTGTTTCATAGCATGCCATTTATTGAGCCACTTGCAATATTTTAAAGGCTTCATAAAATTGCTGTTGGATAATTTACTGGACATGCCTCCTAAATCTGCCATCATATGTGCAAATGATGGTAATTAGGGATGATATAAAACCATATGGTTTGGGTGACAGTCATAATACTACCTCAGATACAACAAAGAACAAGCTGCCCTTCTATACATTTTCAAATAATTGGCACCTAAAATGAGACGTACGAAAGATGTAAGAACTTTAATCCCACAAATTAACTTGCTTATTATAATTTACACATATAAGTGATGCATCCACACATTTAGAGGGGCCAAGGGGCATTTGTAGGAACGTATTTAGCCTCCATTATTAGGATGAGGCTGAGAATGTGGCTCCTATTATCTCAGTCACTCCCACTCTTTAATAAAGCACTTCAGAGCTAGCGTGGATGAGATGACATTGGAGGAGAGCTTTGAAACACGACTGTTAATTTAAATGGATTTCCTGACTGTGGGATGAGCCTCTCGTTTCCCTCTTGACAAGGAATGATTCACTGCCCGTGCTTATGGGAATGGAAGCAGGCATGTTGTCCTACGCCAGCACAAAAAGCTGACAAATACCTGCTGGCACTTGTCTTTTTTTTTTTTTTTGAAGGATAACTTTGTTACCTGCTTGGTACAGTCACATACCCAATACTTAGCTCTTTGGTATAAGAAAGCAGGGAGAAAGTATTCTCTACATCCATTCAGTGCTGTAAAGACCAATCATCAACATCATCGGTGATACCAAGGGGTACAATGCATGGGGAAAGCTCAGCTGAAAGGATTAAACAACCAAGGAAAAGCCCATCTGATTCATTCACAACCTTATTTAGCAGAGAACTAAATCAAGCACCACCAGAAAAGTGATCTTGGACCACGGGTTTCCAAAATTCGCACTGCACTTAAATAGCAGAAGGCAACTTTTCTATGTAAGTCCTCCTTGAATGCTTTGCTCAACAAGCCTGATGGTCCCTCATGTTCAACACATGTTGTAGAACAAACCCCTCAGATTTGGGGCATGTGTTGTTGTGACCCTTGCAGGTGGGGCTACAACAGGAACAGGTAACAGCAGGCGTATCTAATGGCAAAAAAAGTCTATTTTTATAAACCCACTCTTGGAAGGCAAGAAGAGGATAAGGAAGAGAAAGAAAAAAGTGATAAATGGCAGATTTCTCATTGCACACCACACAGTTATCTGTTCTTTTATCTTTTTTTTTTCAAATGGTTCCTCTTTTAGACATGAGAAGTATATGCTATTTTTGCAGACATACCAAAAGTTCGGCTTTGTCCTGAGAAAATCTAGTAGCAACTTAAAAAGTGTCAGTGTTTTACAGACTGGAGCCACTGATATTTTAAAACAATCACTGAATCTTTTACTCTCTAAAGATCTAACTGGAGGCATTAGAAACTGAGGAACTAGCCTGAGCTCTGGTTATTGATCGCACCCATGAAGGTGCAGCAACTGCCATACCAGATTATACACCCAAAAAAATCTGTATTTTCAATCTGGAGATTTCAGAAATGCTTTTTATTTTTATCAAAGGAATGACTTTGAGTCCACCAGCACATGCAGAGGAGATTTCTCATATGAGAGGACTGTGTAACGTAGGTTAAAAAGAGATACTTTAGCCTAATCTTTGGATCACATTAAGAATATGGTTCAAACATGACTAGTTAATAAATGCCTCTGTGCTCATTTTTTGGGGTGACTTCAGTGGACAGTGAAACATAAGGTCACATCTTGGTCCCTGTCCTTGTCACCTCTGGTCTACCCTTGTACTTAGGGTACTTAGAGTGACGTGATTAGGCACAGAGAGATGTGGAGGAAGAAAAATACTTTTCTTCACTTGCGCAAAAGCAGCTCTGAAGACGACAGAGTTCACACTGGATCTGACCAGCCTTGAACCAAGGGGCTGGTACTGCGCCCTCCAAGTTCTCTATCCAGTGGAAGGAGCCCTTAAATGGAGGAGAGCTACCCTAGAGGCAACCGAAGTTGAACAGACGTAGAAGTGATGACAACTTTTTTAGCTTGGTATGTCACTAAAATTTTCAGCATCTTCCTCACCACTGTTATTTTAAATGTAATTAGCATTACAGGTCTCTTGACTCAGAGATTGTGAAGATAACATTACTACTCCTGTCTTACTATCATCAAAGGGTGGCAATTTTCACATCTAATAACTGCACGTGGGTTTCACGTAAGTGCTTTTATAAATGGTTAGTGGCTGTTAGAGAGACACATTTAATATTACAAGTAACTGCAGTTTGAGCGATTTGCAAAATAGCGGAGCAGAACACTGGCCAATAGCAACTAATGCCAAGCAAAATATAATAATCGGTAATAGACACAGAGGGATTTGAAAGGTAATGAAAAATAGATTTTAAAAATCCAGAACTGAAAACAGTTCTTAACTATCTTACTAATTGTGCACAGTGGGCTGTCTGTCCATTTCTACATGTTATTCCTTTACCATGCACCTCAGGGTCATGTCTGGGTTCTCAGCTATAGAGTTGCACTGGAAATAAGGACAGTTGGTTAAAAGACCTTTAAGATCATCAAGTCCAACCATTAACCTAACACTACCAAGTCCACCACTAAACCATGTCCTTAAGCACCACGTCTACACATCTTTTAAATACTTCCAGGGATGGTGACTCAACCACTTCCCTGGGAAGCCTGTTCCAGTGCTTGACAACCGTTTTGGTGAAGAAATTTTTCCTAATATCCAATTTAAATCTCTCCTAGTGCAAGTTGAGGCCATTTCCTCTTGGCCTATCACTTCTTATGACATCCACCTCACTACAACCTCATTTCAGGTAGTTGTAGAGATTAAGGTCTCCCCTCAGCCTCCTTTTCTCCAGGCTAAACAACCCCAGTTCCCACAGCTACTCCTCTTTAGACTTGTGCTCTAGACCCTTCACCAGTTTCACTGCCCTTCTCTGGATGTGCTCCAGCACCTCAATGTCTTTTTTGTAGTGAGGGGCCCACCTACCGCTGCACTACATCTATTTTCAATGTTACCACTTTCTAAGCCACTGCACTTTCTTGTGTAAATGTATAACAATTCATTATTCATAACAAGAGCAGAATGGCTGCAGTAGAACAGAATGAACAACTGTCTCCTGGTCACAATTCCCATTTACTCAAGGTTTCATCAGCTCCTTGATGTTTATCTCCTCCAAACTGAGCAGTTCTTGCCTAATTTGGCATTTCTCATGTGGGGGAATTTCCATACCCTTTGTAATCTTTGTCACCTGCTCTTCTTTTTCAGATTTACAAGAACTTTTGTGAGATGGTGGACCAAAGTTGCACACATTACTCCTGATGTGAGTGCACGATGGATGTTTACAGTGACATTCTGATGCTTTGTGCTTTATTCTCTGTTCTTTTGCTAATAGTTTCTAACATTCAATTAGCTTTTTTTGACAGCTGGTGGGCACTGAGTGTTCAAAGAACCATACAGCATAATTACAAAATGTCTTTGTTGAGCACTGATATATAGCTGAGAGTGAGCACTAATGGATAGCTGTGTATTCAAAATTATTGTGTATTTAAAATCAAAATTATTTTCTTCTGTCTGCAGCACTTTCCATTTAACAGCACTGAACACCATCTGCCATTTTATTTCCCAGTCACCATTTATGGCCACATCCTTCTCCGACTTCTTGTAGCTGGATTTCCCTTTTTTGTTTTCCCAAATAACTTCATACAACTAGCAACTTTTGTCACCTCACTATCCATCCCCTTTTACAGATCACTTATAAATATCCAGAATAACATAAAAACATGGGCTCTGGCACAAATTCCAATATCGGTGACCTTCCTTCACTTCTTCACTCTAAAAAATGACCGCTTATTTTTTGCATAGTTTTAGCAGTAGTCCATGTATCTGAAGGCTCTCCCTATCCCCCAAATAGTATCATTTCTTCATGAGCTTCTGGTGAGGGACTTGGTCAAATGACTTTGGCTAAGGAGACTCTATCAACTGATCTTGCCTGTCACATACACAGATACTCTTCAGAATGCATTACTACTATTTGTAAGCAAAAGCCATCTTGACTATCCCCCGTTATATCATATTTATCCTTGTGTCCACTCCTTTTATTTCGTTTTATTTTGTGAATGATCTTGCATTGGCCAGAGTAACGTGTGTTGCTCAGATATGCCTCATTTACCAAGATACCCAAATTGTGTTCTATAATCACACTGCTCTTGTTAATATTATGTCATTGAGTTTTCTATTATCAGGAGCAGGAGATACATGAGCGGCTAAACCAATAAACCCCTTGTTTCCCATGATTTTCTTAATTACTGTTGAGTTTCCACATGGTTTCTCTTGGCTAAGGTCTAAGCTTATGGTCACAACATTTTTTCTCCAACAGGAATATAGAGCATCATTTTCTACGTGGCCTATTTTCATGACATTTGCAGGAATTTAGTGACTTTGGAAACAAAACCATGGTTTCAAATTTGTTTGAAATTGTGAAACATGCTCTGTTTAAGGGGGAAAAAGCATTATGGTAGCACATGCCTCGTTTCCTTAGGAAAGTAGGATAAAACATAATGCCTGTTTTCTTTTGTAGCCTTTTCCCTGACAAATGGAAGTCTGTATGATTGTACTTTAGAAGGCATTCCAGAAGTACATGCCTCTGTGTGGCCCATTTTTGTACACAAGATTCTACGGAAAAACAGAAACCTGTAGGATTCTGCTGTTAGAGGAATGACGTGAAGCAGACCTGGCTGAATTGATCCAGACTAAGTTTTCTATTAATTTTGTTTAGGAGATTTTACATTTTGTTCAGATGTATTTTAAATCTTATGTTTCAGATGCTCTTCGGTAAATGCATCGGACATCTTTATTCTTCCCTTAAACACTGACTCTGTCAAGAGTTAATTTGAGACTGGCCATTCCTGTCTTTTTTTAAGGTTAAAGAAACATATCCTAGACATTGTTTAGGCTTACCGAAACAAAAAAGGGTATAAAATTCATTTATATTTCCTTTGCAGGCTACCATGAAATAATATTTGGAAACTAACACCTTTCAGTGCAAGAAATTATTTTCTTGCTTTCAGGTGACTGGTAGAGATCACAAGTCAAGGGACAAAGAAGCTTGGTCTTTTTCCATAACGAAGTACTACTGTCTGTACTCTGGGCAGATGGAAAGGCAGGGCATCTTTGCATGTTCTGAAGCTCATATTTACTTGTGGTCTGTAGGCTTAAGTGTTTCTGCTTAAAGAAACAAAGAAACAGATAAATACTGAAAAAGGGAACAAATTTCACTAAGTCAGAGTCTTAAAAGTCCTAGATTGAATTCTCCCCTGCTGAAGCCTGTAATGTTTCTTATCCATTCACCAGTATTATTTTTCAGCTTGCTAGAAATAGATTAATGTCTATATTTCCTTGTGGGAATGAATAATGCTCTTTGGCTAGCCTGGTTGCTGAAACACTTTTTCCACTGCTCCATACAGCCTGTGCAATAACCACAGAGCTCCCAGCCCAGCTGTAATTACCTTGAATTTGTGCTCATAATTCTCAAAAGCTTCCATGACCATGCAGACGGCCTCCATGGAGCGTTCCAGCCGTCCATCCACCCCGTTGAAGCGGTACATGCTTCCGGAAACATCCACCACCAGGCGTAAGCGTTTAGGTTTCTGTTGGGGGCTCCCAGGCTGACAGGGAAACACAGCAGAAAAAACCCCAATATAAATAATAATAAAAGCTAAATATCACTAATGGCAAAACATTTCAGAAGGAGAAACCAACGCACTTTGCAAAGTAAGAAACTTCTATCCCGCAAACACAGATTATTTTTTTAAAAAAAGAACAAAACCATTTTAACCTTTTTTCTAACTGCTTCAAGCCAGTTACTTGACAGATACCTCAATTCATTCTTTACCCTCACCTTCAATGACTGGAAACAAAATACCTCAAAAAATTCCACACATACTTGTCAGGAAAATGCTTTTTCTGTCTCAGTTTTGATTCTTAGCATTTTATTTCAGTAAAGAGACTCTCAAATTTGCTTTTTCTGCCAAGGCTCATAATGGAAATTCTTTTCTTTGGCTTATGGCACTAACAGGGACCTGTATAAGACTGTAAAAACTTGTCTGCTGAGGTTAATAACATTCCAAAAATGTTTGAAATCTTGTTCTGATTAACTACTAGTTTCTTCTTCATTCTGATGCTGAAACCGTTATTTTTTCCTGAAAACAATCACCATGTTTTAACAATTTTTGGCACCGTACATTCAAAGGAGGTGTTTTATTTGGTGTGCAATGAGATGAGTCTGGATTCAAGTGTAAGGCTATTAAAGATGATCTGGCAAAAAAACAGTTACATTAAAAACAAACAACTAAAATGTTTCTTTTACCTGTAAAGGGCTGCATGGATTTGTGTGCTTTATTCTTTTAATTATTCTCTTAATAGACTAAGGCATTCCTGTCCTCCCAAAAACAAAGGGAGAGAGAGGGCCCATTTAATCCTACATTTCTTTTGGTTTTTGTGCAAAACTTAAAGATGCCTTTTTTTTTTCCTAATTGAAATATTTTTGCAAAGCCTTAGACTGATACATTGAGTAAATACATTTTGAAAAAAAATGAGAAATGAAGATGTAATCACTTATCCCTTATTGATCTTTCACACAGGCAGTGCCAAATTCCATAAACTCAAAGCAACAGACATCGGGACCAAGTAACATAAAAGATAGTACCAGGGATTCATCACATGTGGGTAGCTGATGTGCAAAAAGATGTTGTACTCATTTAAAAAAAATAATAATCTTAGTGTAGTTAAAAACTGCAATCTCTCATTAAGTATTACTGTTAAATACTATGGACTAGCCCCACCAGTTTTGGCCAGGTTTTCTTGGTCTGATTCAAGTGGTTTCTCTGTTGCTGACTCATACAGGCCCTAACAATAATGTCTTCTAAGGAAAGGCTGAATTGAAACATAGAATGAACAACTTCACTGTATCTTAATGGCTTTTCATTATGGCTCACATTTTTTTCCCATTATATTTTTTATTTTTGTAAATCCAAATATTGGTGGAATTTGAAATTCTTCACATATCATGGAATAATGACAAGATATCTGTAAAACACTTTTAAAAAAAAAACAACTTCCCAGAGTATCAGGGCATTTATTATCAAAAATTAAATTAAATTAAGTTAGTGAGAAAATATTTTCCTTTTCTGAGACAAACAAACAAAATGTTTTCTGCTAATTGCCTTCAGTTCAATAAAATATAAAATAAGAACATAAAAACTGTTGCTCTGGCTCAAAACAAAGGACTGCCTAGATCAGCATCCTCTCTCTGAGAGTGGCAAACACCAAATGTATGCATGTGACTATAAGAAGTGAAGCAAATCTTCCATCTCGTTGTTGTCTCTGTGTCAGGGACTTCCCAAGGTTCTTCCTAAGATTCTTCTGATTTTCTCATCCTTAGAACTCACTGAAACTCCAGTTATATTTGTACAGCCACTACGAAAACAGCAAACTGGTTAAGCGCTTCCCTACCTTTCCCTGCTACTTGTTGGATACTTACTTGTGGTTCAAGTTCTCCCCGTCGTTTATATATGGCTTTTTCTCCCGTCAGCCCATCAATGATTTTGGCATCATCCAGCTCTCCAACAGCTTGGTGTCTCAGCCATTGCCTTTCCTTACCCTTGGCCTACAACAGAAAAGAAACCTTAATTCACTCAATGATGCGATTTTAAGCAATTTAAGACACACTGAACATGACACACGAATGAATTTTCTTTGCAATGTTGTGATAGTTTTGGCATAAGTCAAAGAAATCCGAACACATTTTCATAGCTGTCCTGTTCTTTTGTCTGAAAGAAAAATTAATACTGACAAAGAACATGTTCCCTCCGTGATTTTGTCTTTTTTAAGTCGTTTCATATATGGGAGTTTAACCGTGGACTGTGGAAATGTTAACCTTTTTTCTTGCAAATGTGCTGGGAATCTCTGCAGCTTGTGCAGAAATACATACAAGCAGAGGGTCAGGCACAACTGACCATTTGTTACGTGTTCTCCATCCAAGCAGTGCAAGAAGAAAACACTGGGTGACTTAAAGGTAAAGCTAAGTAGTATTTATCTTAAGTAATAGTAAGTGGTTTCTTTTAAAGTAATATTCATAACAAACTATAATTATTTTAAAATGAAACCCTTGAAAATCATAATACTCAAGAGACAGTCCACTGAATATTTCTTTTATATTCTTTAAAAGAACACTGGTTCCCTACAGCCCGACTTGATGAACATGCATTACAATCCAGGAACTCAAATATTCATGGAACTCCTGTGCACAGAAGCAAGAACTGAAGATAGAAGACTCAAATGTCTTAAGATTATAAACAGCATATTTAAGAATATTTGCAATGGATAGCCTCATTGTGGTTCATAATACATAAGATCCAGCTAAAGACAGCAAAGTCTGCCTACATGGGTTTCACGGTCTATTTAATTTCTGCTTAAATCTTCAGGTTGAAGTTGCTCATCTGAGTAGTAAGCCTAGCAACGAAAGAAGATTTTAGATTTTTATACATATAATGCTTTTGCACTCTCAGAAAATTGCTGGTCAGCAGCTGGAGGAAAATCAAATACCCAGCAGGACACAAACTGCCTTAAACATTGGTTTTCAGGAATGAAAATCAGTTGTTCCCGGATAAGCCGGAAGTGTTACATTACAAATCCCCAGTAAACTGCAGGCCTGGGATTTGAGAGGATGAATCTTTATAATTCTGTGCAGTCTGACCAGTCAGATGATGGCTTATTAATCCTCAGAGAATCTTTGATTTTGCTTTGATCAATATTTATGAGTTTTTCTTTCCAGTGTGTACGGAGCTCTGGACTACTGTCTACTGCCTATAGTTACTCTAGACTAATGGAAAATAAGTAGGCAGAAAGAATACAAAATCACAAGGAGAATGTTTTGACTAATTAATTTTGAAGTACAGAATTAACATAGTTGCAACAAACAGGTTTTTTAGTTAGGTTGTGTCAAAAGATTTACAGATGTTTCCTAATGGGAGGCAAAAATAATGGCAGTACATGGAAAGCTCAGCCTTTTAGTAAAGCACAGAAGGGGAAAGTAGAAGAGATTTCTTAGGCTGTGTATTCAGTCAGTTGTGCCCTAATGGTGCTACAGTCAACCTCGCTTTAGCTCACTTTGGCAGTGGGGCATCCATGAGTTACTTTGTACCAGCACCAAGTAGTTTCCAGTATCATTAAATATTCTTGGGATGAAATTTTCAGTCCCTTCTTCCATAGCATCGTCGATTTCTTTGTTACCTGAAGAGTTGTGTAATATCACAAAAAGATACCTGCAAATTCCAGGTGACCTCCATGTGATCCACCAAAATGTCACACTATAGGAGTTTTCCTGCTGTGAAAAACACAGTAGGATAACCCATGGCAAATTTCAGCAACACTCCAACTAACCATTAAAAAAAAATGCTCTTGGAGACAACATGGTGTCGAATGAGCTGAGTCTGCCTAAAACGAATCATGCACCTTCCAGGATGATGCAGATGAGATTACTTCATTCCTAGTCATTCTACCACTATAAGTACTGGGACAGAGGTAGATCCTTAATGCTTCCTTAGGGCTGCTGCTTTGTCAAATTTTTGTCCTTTGCTTCCTCTCAGCAGGCAGGAGGCACAAACAACAGAAGATTATGAAATTTTGGCTTCACTGAGCAAATTCTCAACTAGTTTCACTACTGTTTTCCTTGACAATACTTTAGCTTTGTAGTTATTTGCTGTCCAAGGAACAGCAGTGTGAGAAGAAAATTGTTTTTAACTGTGGACATAGTTAAAAAACATTTAATACCTTTTGAAGCTTATGCAACAAAAGCCAGTATTTGAGCTGAAATTTTACTGGAGGAACACAGAGTTGACATTTTCTCCTAAAATAGGAAAGAATGCTGACAAAATCTGACCCCACTTCTTTCCAAAATAATGCTAAAATTATTTAGACTACTTAGCATCTGCCTCTTCCATGCAGAATTCCTGAACATTTAATTCCTTTTATAAAAGCTGGAAAAAAATCCCCTTAAGCACATGTGTTATACAATTTACAATTTTAAGAGAAAACCAGAACTATTACATATCTACCTTGCTTTGATATTTTGCTAGAAAGGGCATACTACTCATTAGTATTGCAATATACTGCAACCATTTTGATGAAAAAATATTGTATATTTTCTGTATATATGAAAATATTAATTGTGTTGCTTTTGAAATTAGAAAAACTTGTCAGATACCATTTTCTTATCAGCACGGCAATGGCTGACCACGATACACCACTGCAGTAACTCTTTTCACTGAAAGATATCAAATGCATATTTACAAAAAAGCCCCACAAAAAACCAAAAACCCGTATTTACAAAAAACCCACAAAATCATGAGATACCATAACTGTGATGCCTGTAAATACCACAGAAGAAGTTGTGTATGTGAAGTGATCACATTTAAATATGTAACTCAGAACAGTATGGGACGGTATGAAATACTGCCATTTGTTTCTGGGAAGACACTATGCAAATGTCCCCTTCGCTGCTGAAATCAGAAAACTACTAGTGACAGGGCACAGGGTTTTTCACATGGTCAGGTCTCTAAGTCAGGTTTATTATAGGATTGACACTACTTTATTTTTGCTGCTAGGACCAGACAGTTCCCACGTGGTCTGAATCAGACAGAATCCTACTAAGCTGGGTGACTCAGGCTCAGGTTTGCTCAGTTTAAATGTAGGTGCCTCAATGATGCTCAGAAGCTACAGGGACAGTTGCCCCCGATTCCCCCTGTAATAATCAATAAAAAGAGAAGTACTTTCTGGAAGGCAAATCATCTAAAATCTAAGAAGGCCTCTCTGAATGACTGACTGACCCATCAGTGAGTTATGCAAAGTAAAATGAACAATGAAATTACATTCTCAGACCATATTTATGTACCACTTTCAAGGATCAGCTGACTCCAAATATCTCTTTCTGCTGCTACTCATTTTTGCGAGCCATCAACAACGGGACCTGAATCCCAGCCTCTCGAGTCTCAGGATGTAAAATTTAATCAAAGGAAGATATTTTTAAAAACCCCACAAACCTAATGATAAAAAGGCATATGTTGAAAAGAAAATCCAAGTTAAATAAACGTGGACAATATATTTCCATTATGTGAACACAATGAGTTTGAAACAAAGATAACTCAAACATTTTTAAAAAAGCCAAAAGTGTTCTCTACTGAGAAGGTTATTTGGAATTTTCACAAAGTTAAAACCACACAGACATCTGAGCTGCAAAGTTTACTGCAACTGACTGTGCCATTGACTTGTTATTTGAGAAATGAGGAATGTCTGACTGATAACAGAAAGAAAACAGTTTTAGCGAAGAACCCAACGTGTCACAGGACCATCCAGAAAAAAGGAGAGATAGAGGCATAGTCCATCAGGGCTGAATGACTTACCATGCTGAAGAATTCAAATAAATTTTTTTCTCAAAAAGGTAACATGCAAGAAAGAGCTTCCCAATTAACCAGAAGCATTTTGCAACTAACTCACTCCTGTTATCATTTATCTTCACTTTCCTAGTGCATCTTCCAATAAAAAGCCCTACCAAAATCTGTACAAAAATTTATGAAGTTAAAAATTTACTTTCAATATTGCACTTATTCTATGAGCTAGCTTTTCCAAATACAGTGAGTTTGTTTTTTCATCCTAAAGTACATTTACTAGCTCTGTGGTTAGCTGTTATAGATTTTGTCAGGAAGTTAGTAAAGTCTCATAAAATACTGAGGCTTATAAGACTTTGCCTTGATATTAAAATGACCTTTTAAACAAAGCAACAGGATATGTCTCCTTACATTAAAATATATTACATTTTGATTCTGATTAACGTGATTCTGAATGTAAGAATTTTGCCTCCAAGGAATAGATAAGGCACTCTAAAAAAAGACTTTAAACTGAAGATTCACTTATTCACTTCCTACCTTGAATGTGCTTCCAATGGCATGTTACCATGTTACTAGAAATATGGTAAAAAGAGCACCTAGATAGAAATGATGTAGGAAGCACTGAGATTTATATCTAAAATTTTTCAACTGAAACCTGTCTTCACAAGTCAAAAGCTTATGGCCTGAACTGAGACATATATTAGGTGCATGATTCACTAATCATGACCATTTTAAACATTCTTTATATGAGGAGCTCTCTGAATTGATACATTCGTAATAAAACTAGCTAATGGTTCTCTGTATATATGTGATTATAGTAGTGTTTTTGTAGTCACAATGGCTTAAAGATATAAGAAAAATGGTAGCTTTCTTACTTGCAATACCAGGGGATTGGATTTTTTGACCCAGGAGAAGTCTGTCAATCATACAAAGTAATTTCTTTCTGTATTCCAGTTTTATTGCTGAAGTAAGGAGACAGATTAGACACAGCACAGTGACTAACTAATAGACTAAGGTAGGTGTATACCAGTGGTTGGTAGCTTTCAACAAAAATATTTTCAATCAGAGACATTTTATGAGAAGTAAAATTAATTTTCCTTTAATTTTCATTGAAGATTAGTAGATTCGTCCCAGAAACAGCGCAGTTTTTATTTTATTTACCCCATGTATGAACATAGTATTAATAAAATCTGCAACCACAAGACCAATTTCTAGAATAAAGGCAAATTTGGTGGTTTTGCTCAGCTTCCACTTAGATTTGGGCTGCACCTATTTTTATTAGCAAGAGTTAAATACAAACCTGAGAAAAATGCATGCTTTGAGTTGTATATGCAGCAAAGCTATGACCTGGCATGAGTGTCTCTTTTAACATCTATAGCATTTGCACTTCTAAGCTAAAAAAAAAGCTTCGGGTAGGAGGTAAAGACAAAGGCTGTGATCTGCACGTTGCCACATATTCTTTTAATAAAGTACAGTATTTTCTTTCACAAAATTGTGCTCCTGAATAAGTAATTTCTGTAAGCTGTGGTATGGGCATACTATAGCTTGTAGAGATGAGCACCGGGGTCCACTTAAAAGCTGCCTTTGAAATAGTTATACGAGACTGTTTTTCCTAACCGTGATATAACCTGGATCTGCTTTTAGCCCTCAAAGGTATGATCAACAGATGCTAACAGGATATTAGCAGGACAGTATTTGAGTATTTGCCTGGTGTAATGAGCTCACCATATTCCTTTAGCAGTGAATCTAAGATTACCTGCAGATTGTCCAAGATGATGCGGAGTGACTGAACCTGACGCCGGACTGCTCCAGAGAACCTTTCGTAAGTTGATGCATCATATTCACTCATCTGAATCTCTTTCAATCTAAAGCAAAGTACAGGGAGCTAAGAACAGTTTAGGAAACATGCATATCATCCATTTACATATGGAAACTACAAGTTTACTTGATAACATGCAAATCCAGACTGTAATAACTAGACACAAGAGAAATATCAAAGAAGTTGCAGGTCCTTTTCTGAATTTTTGAAAAGGCAGGTGATCACCAACGTCTACCGGGATTGCATTACATTAAAACTTATTAAAGTTACTAATCCTCTCTTCTAATCTGCTTTAATGTTTGGGAAGTAAATCAGATGTTCTGAAAACTGTCATCAAATTCTAAAGGTTTTATTGGCTCAGGTGTTGCTATCTGCACATAAAAGGATCATGAGTGTCTAATCATTACTTCATCGTCGGAGTATTTTAAACATATCATGATCCATGCTTTAACACAAAGGTTAAGTAAAGACACACTATAAAATCTGTCCTTGAAGACCTACAACTAGTAACTCTGTCTAAAATACCTATCTTTGTGCTTCATAAAATGATGAAACCTCAAAACAAAGACGTTTTAAATAAACATTAACAGGAATGCGCTCCATCACAAAAAAATGAGTCATGTCACTGAAGACTATTCTGCCCAGAGGTCTAAGAGAGTACAACATCTGCACCTTAAAAAAACCAGATATATACTTTTTCTAAAGTATAAGATGTGGCACTTAAATTTCTGCATAATTTTTCTAAACATCGTAGCTAAGCAGATACTCTTAAGCTGGTGAAACTCATGATTGGAAGTTAATTACAGAGGTCTAATAGTGAAGAACGAGCTAGGGGACAGGTGGATATGCTGGGTTCATGCCCTGTTCAGTATTTTCCATGATGCAGCATCATGTAGCAAGGCAGCAATTGTGCATCTGCCCAGCTCATTTCAAATAACATACCCTCTGCTCACATTGCTTTGAAAATACTGATTTTTGAATGAACTATATATGGAGAGTAAAATATGTATAGGCTAGTTGTATTTCTAATTACAAGTTTTTTAGTATCATCACAAGTTACTTGCCTGGAACATAGAGTATACATGAGAATTGCTATTAAGATTAGCTCTGTGATGATAATATTTAATCAAACATCAAATCTTTGTTGTCTTTAGTATGACTATGTCTTTTTTTCTATTTTGAATTTTGTGTAGACATAGTCATCATATCCAACTATTATTCACTAGGGGCAAGAAAAGGTAACTTTCAGTGCAATACACTTAATGTCGTGAATCCTACCAACAGAGTTCAGTTTCTTCACATCAAGGAAGAGAACATTTTGTTTGAAACAAAAAAACCCTCATGGGCAGTTTCAATTTGTTAGACTGTGCATCAATCCACAGTGAAAGCTAGTTCAGAAAAATACCGTGAAAATTACTGCATCTACTGAAGAGCAGTTGCTAACTTCATTCTACTGAAACAGGGCAATTTAAAACATTTTCCACAAGCAGTACTATCTAGCCAGGAAAACAATCAATAGCTTTCATATTAAAATTCTGCCTTCCAGATAATCATGTATAAAGAACACAGTGAAATTTGTGGTCCCCCTTAATTTTTTTTCTTCAGCCTGAGGACTCCGACCTCCCTACTCTTAACTGTTAAGTTCCCACAACTATCCAAGAGGTACAGAATAATAATCCAAGTCAAACGTGGCTTCAGAATAGGCTACATTTACAGCTGGTACATGCCAGCTCACTGCTTTTAGCAGGACATAAATTGTTATCTCAGGTACAGATGCACAGATTTTACAGGACGCAGCTGCACTCTTTCCGCAACATGTAGCAGTATCCAGGGATTTCCCTGAGCGTGAATTTTGTAAATCACCATTCAGGCAGGTAGAAACTCATCAGAGCATGCCATGTGTGTCTTGTGTGCACAGACACAAAGAGATGTACAGTATCCAAGACCATACATATCAATTGTTTCTATTATGAAGCATATGATAAGCAATTTTGGAGAATGGATATGTAGAAAGGGTTAAAAGTAGTATTCCCTATCTGCCCCCCATAAAGCACCAGGAAAAAAGAAAAAAATAAGCTCTGCCTTCGCCCTGAAAACAAAACCTGAAGTGCCTATTTTTAATTTATATTTCTGTATGTTGCTTATATAAGTTAAATCACTATTAAAAGGTATTTTGCCTTTCAGGGTCTTTTGCTCTGAAGCACTGACATAATCTATACATTTTTCCCTGTCTTGATTAATTACTAATGCTCTGCCAGCAACACTAAATGCTCCAGGTGATTTACTAAAAAAAACATGATTAAAAAAGAAACTTGACCTGAATGCAACAGACGCGTTGCTATTTTTAAATAGGGTGATTCACGTGCAATGTGTGTTCTATACTTAACAGCCTAATTATTTACACACCAGTGGAAGCAAATGGCAAAAATCTCACCTGCTCCTCACAGCACCCGGATTTGGCCCCTGTTGGGAACTATTTTTTTAGCAGTAGCAAAATGTTGGCTGATTAAAGTTGCTTCTAATTTTATTTGCTCTGACATTTTACTCTGTGTCTAGCACTCTCTACTTTCAGACAGATACATTGCGATACGTCCCGGGCTGAAACGTAAAACTCATTTGGAATGACTGTTAATAGACCAATATACTTTGATTTTTTTATACAAAGTACAAGAGTTTGACTTGAGAGTTGAGAGGGTGGAAGAAATCTGAATCTCTGTGCACAGTCTGGGAAATAGTTGATCAGTAACCATGCATTCCACCAATGCCGGGGAGATCTGTGGTTTGTTTAAAAGTCTCTGCTGTGCCTCTCACAGTTCAAATAATTTCACCATTTGGCTATAGGTCTTTCAAAAAGAAGCAACTGGCTCGTAACGGTCCATTTTGAAGGACACTTGTCAGGTGAGGAATTCTTAACAACATGCAATCTGGATTCATCACCATTCAAACAAACTTTCATATGGTGGATCCCTTTTTAAAAAAGATAAATATTCATATCAGTCTCCTTATCCACCTAGCTATGTTTTACTCTATCAAATCAAACAATCATCTAAAAAGTGGGGCTTAATCCAATAAAACATTCTATATATCTTCTCCAGAACAGTTAAGCACATGCTGATAAGCTCTGTTAAATGATAATGATCAGGGTAAGGTAGAGAAATGGAGTTAAGAAAAGACAGTTCTTTTTAGCTATCTTTTTCAAATTCTGGGAAAAGGAAGGAAAAAGAAAGACTTCCACATTACCTCTGTTTAAAGGCCTTTTCACCCATCTCTCGAGCCGCCCTCTTAACCTCCTCAGGAACAGCATCCTTTTCAGCTTGAGATATTTGGTAAACTGTGTGGCCAGCATCTAGTCGATACGGCCCACCTTTGCCCCCTAACCCAGCAGTGTCTCTCCCACCTGACATGAAGAGATAAAAAATAATTAAAAATATGGATTTGATAATAAGTAAGAACACATCTTCTTTAAAGCTTCCTTTGTCATATCTACAGATGTTCCAAAAGTTCTGCCAACAATCCTCAGTAGAAATATTTATTGCCAAAGGCTTTCAAAACCCAACAGCTATCATGGTTAAAAAGAACTTCATTGGAATACTTGTTTTTATAGTCCCCTGAGACCAGATACATAAAGGTTTTCACCTTGTGCAAGGGGACTATAGACCATATGTCTTGTACATCTCCTCAAAGCTCCTCATCCTTCAAGCCGTTCCTTCAGAGTCTGTCTTCTCCCTAGTTGGTTTACACTGTTCCCAAACCACTTTATCTAGTGGTCACTATCATGCCCTTTCAGAATGAGGAGGCACTTTGCCTATTCTGTGTGCCTTTTGCCTACAGTAGCTAAATCGCTGTGGCTACAGAGACATCGAAGAGAATGGCAAATGACCTAGTTTTTATGGCTGCAGGATTCTGGGTCTCTATATGGTGAACAACAACAAAATGTAACTGAAGTAGAGATCTGCTATATACAGTTTAAGCCAGACACTGCAAATATTACTTTTAATTGGCAATAAAGTGACCCTGAAATGAATAAAATAGCTCTAAGTAGAGGGTGGCCTTGTATAAATCCATTTTCGACTGGCACAGCATCTCCCTTGGACATCCTTCAATAATGCATTAAAAAAAAAAGAAAAGAATGGAAAACCTGTTCCACCAGCCCAGGTATTTCCACCAACATGCGGCATGTTGTCTGGATCCACTTTTCCATGTTTGGGGGAACTAACATCCAAACCACTGTCCCTCTGAATAGTTATCTGTAAAATAAAAAAAACAGAGCTGTAAATCTCTCTTATAGCAAGGAAAACCACACTCAACCTAATAATAACATACTAGGTCTACTGAAGAGATCTAGGACCAGAATTAATTCACTAAGTGCAACATCCCATCTGCTGAAGACAACAGGATTAAGGAGAGGAAAACAGGGCTTCCAAGTGGCACATTAGACCCACACCAGATCTAAGACTACTGCCCATCTGAACCACCCAGTGGGTCTTTACCCACACTAGAAAAGAGCTTACTGTTAATTGCCAACCATAATTCAAAATCCCTCTGTAGACAGGATGGCCTGCAGTTTGAACACTTCTCATAGTACTGGCAACACCTGGCTGCGCATCCATTCACAAATTTCAAGCACACCCAACCACAGCTCCCCATTCTTTATTGATGGGTAGACTGGTCTTCCTTTCATGACCAGGGACTAAAGAAAGGACGTGCTCTTCTCCGAGGTCTGTCTGTAAATGGCCAGTTCAAATGACACGTTCACGTGATCCTGAACTTCTCTGCCATGACTGCAAGAGCCTACAGCGGTGAGCTTTCTACGCTTGTCCTACTGACTGCCGTCTCCCCATGGATTCACCGCGCAGCTGAACACCCAGCAGCTGTCAGATGGTCGGGGCTGAGTCACTTCAGGCTGGGGCTAGATTTAAGTGGGTGACGGAAGGTAAAAATACTTCTTCCCATTGCCATCTCTGAGTCATGTAGTAAATTGATTCATGTGTAAACTGCCCTTCAGTTACTAATCTTCTGTAATTTAATGCCAGTTTTTTTTTTTTAATGAAACTTAACGACAGAGATTTAAAATTGATGCCTTTAACCTCTACAAATTAACTTCCCTCTCATCGAACATAATACATTTAATTCCCTGATGAATTTATGTGCCCCAATAACCACAATTTACTGCCTTCTCAGAAGTTCCCTGGCATTATCAGGGTATTCACTGGGGCTGGAGAGCAGTCTAATCCTTGAATTCACTGTCTTGCAGACTCAACTTCATGCTGACATGAATTCCATACATGTTTTCAAACTGAAAACACGTGCTCTAACAACAGTGTCTTGGCAGCTACTCAAAACATCATTTTCTTTCTCTGTATAGAATTTATATTAATTCAAAGAGGTACAATATATCCTCTGTGAACCATGTCATTAGTGTAAAATGAAGATCTAATCTGATAAATTACATTAATTTAACATTTCTATAAGAAGAAAGACACTTAACCACGACAGCATGTCCACCCTTAGGGTTGTACATATGTCGATTTATAAGATTTCCTCCAAAATAAACAGTTCTTTTTTTTTGCCTAACATGTAGATTTCAAGGCTGTCAAAAACATGGGTCAATAAAAATAGCTGAACTTGGTTTAAAATAAAATCATAAAACCAAAACTGTACTGTCAGCCTCATGAATCAAAACAAAATATTATTCTGTAAAGAGAAACAATAAAATGATGGAAAATCCTTTACTTTTTCATCATTTTGGGTTTTTCATAGAAAAATACTCAAAATACTACAAAATGAATCTCTGAGGCAAACATAACCATAATCAATACCATATTCTATTTTTGTCAAGTTTTTCCATTTAAAAATGTCACCAAATATTTTGCAATACAAGTATTGTTTAATTTTTGAGTGAAAAGTTCCATAGACAACAGAGCTTTGTTGCTCACATATTTCTCACGTATAAAAAGTTGTTCACAAATATTTTTAGCACATATGTCCTGGGTAAGTTTCTAACATAAACCTATTTTAGAATGGTGTTGACCTGATTAAAGCAGGTATTTCTAACTTTGAAACAGCATGTGGTTAATAGAAAATCTTTTATTTTATAATGATTTGTGACTTTTGTTCTTAAAAGTACATCAGAACACCCAACATCTGACTTCTATTAAAACTGAAAAAAATTGCATGAGAGAGAGAAAGAAAAAGAGACAAGTGGTACAATCTATCACGGCTTAAGCATGTAACCTCCTTATTAATTTTTTTAAAATATAGTTAATAGGGTACTGGCTAAAATAATTGAAAATTTCAGGAGACTAGAATGGAACACAACCAGCAGACATGTAAATGTCATGTCAGTGAATTGCAGTAGTTTCATTCATTTACTTCTTTTATAAGTATGCACACAAAAGGTATTAGAATTTTGCTACATCTGAATACTTTAACAATCAATTTTTTATTAGCACTGGTTTGCTGAGATTTTTTTTTTTTAAATTTACCATATGCTTAGAAACTGCATTAAATTAGCACACTCTATGACCCTTTGAAGAAAATCCTCTGGATGTACTTCTTTGTTTTTTCTTTGAGCTCTTAGATAATTCCATTAGTGACTTAGGTTTTTCTCCTCCCCATCCCTGTCTCCATGGAAGCATTTCAAGGCGATTTTACAACTAATAACTTCTCTCTGCTCTGAAGGCGCCTCTACAAAGTAAAAGTTAGACTAGCAAATATCTAGATTAGAATTGAAAATATATTTTTGAAAGAAGTGAACAGTAAACCACTGAGTCTGGATACGAAATCAGAGGAAGGATGAAGAAAAAAAAACCTGAAGACAAAAACTTTTGGACAAAGATACATTCTTCAGCGTGACAAATATAACGAGATGGAAGAGTCATAGATAAGTCACTTCTCTGAAGGCCGGTGGGATTCTTGTTGTTAGAAACTGTTGGAAAGTTAGACTTAAGGGGGAGGATCCAAAACTGGATGTATTATGAACCCAGCAAACTGAAAGACAGTAGGAAAATCTAGTTTGTCTGGAGTGAGAAGGAAGACAAGAAAAACAAGTACTGAAAGTAGAGACAAAGCTCAAATAAATCTAACAAATCCATAGTAACTTTTCCAAGCTTGTCCGATTGGAATTTCTAAACCTATTGAGATTTCTCTTAATGTTGTGATGGATATTTTCCAAATACATAAATAATTTGCTTGCTTTAAAGTTGATCTGTCCCCTCCTGAATACTTTCAGTTTCAATCTATTGCAAGACTTCTATCAACTTTGTTTCTTTCAGCAAGAGTTTAGACTAAGTGACTCTTTTTGAGAGAAATCTGTGCTCTTTCTAGCTACACACGCACTGAAAGGCGCTATTGATTCCTGCATTATTGTGAAGATTTCATACTGCCTGGTGTGCATGTCACAGCTTTGTAAAACAACAGCTGAATTCAGGCTAGTAGGCTTGAGTTTCAGCCATGAGGTCAGAGTAGAATAGCTGGAAAAACTGTGAAATTTTCCTTCTGAGACTTCCTTTTGATTTCCAAAATAACCGCAATTTCCAAAACACAGGGCACACATGTGTCAGTTGTGTATTATCTAAACTTGTTTATACATATTGGTGATTCATGATCAGAGCATGAAAGCAGTTTTCCATTGCCTCTTTGGGCAGGTTCTTCTTCAAAGTTCTCACCACACACATGATTCTTACTTTATTCTCTGTAAAGTCATTGTCAATGATCTTAGTCCCTGGCTTACAATCTTGTTCTGTCTTTTTCTTTGACCATATTGTATTCTCAGGCACTTGCACCAATGGGTGATGGATGCATTTGAAAGGACTTTGTGGATGGAGACTCTGTAGGTCTTCCAAAGTCAATGATATGAGCAAACAAAAATTTTATGTGAGAAGAACATGAAGACTGCAGGTGAGAAAGATGCTAAAGGAATGTGCTTTTCTGAAGAGGCAATGGCATGAAGGAAGCGCTTGAGAAAAAAAGGAAATGAAGAAACAACAGCAATTACAAAGACTCGCTAACGCTTTGATGTAATTTACGGGTCCTGCCTCTTACACATCCCTTCACTCCTGACAGCAAGGGCAGCCAGACAGGAATAGAACTGAACTCTCATTTTACATTCAGTGAGAGATACATGGCCATCTGAACAACTAGCTTTATATCAGTTCCATGAGATACATGAACAGATGCCAAAGCGGTTTTACGTGGCTACACTTCATTTTTATTTTTTTTTTTCTGAAAACACTGGGATTCTAAAAGCCAGCTGAAAAAGGGAAACTGATGCAAACATTCAGTCTGGAGAGTAAATGATCCTATCGTCCTTCATACAGTAATATAAAGAAGATAAAGAAGCTCAGAGAAGCCACTTACACGATTTAATGCACTCCACAACACAATGAAACCAGGTGTTTCCCATCTGTGTCATATTTATGCCAAACAGCTATTAAATACATACCAATACGTAATAGCAGGCACTCTGAAGATGAGTCAAAGGCTGGTAGTTTTGTCTAGACTTCAGCTGGTCACGCAGCAAACTATGGTAAGGGAACTTTATGCTGTGTACTAACCAAATCTTAACCATGTTTGGAAATGGATCTAGAATGACCTTCATGTCACTTAAGTGAATGTGGGGTTGAATTCTATTGAATTCTGATGTGAAATAATCTAATTTAATAAAATTAACCCCTGGAGAGTAAGGAAGCACTGGCATACGTCACAGTTTGACACTTTTATCATCCCTCAGTAAAAGACAGGAGGTGAATTTGTTGAGGATCACCCAGCTGACCCAGACACAACATGCATTGCCTCTCCAAGGCACCATCACAACTATGGGAAGAAAGGACTTGCAATAACCCATTAACAGAAGTGTGTGAATTATGGAGAGGGCTGCTGTACTCAATTATTAAAACGTTTTATGTCTTACACTTACATTAGCATTTCATTCTAATATGAGCTGTTTTCACAATTACAGCACGTCCCTTTTGAGCTCAAAATTAATTTTCTTCTAATATCTTGCAAACAAATTCCTCAGGCTCCATGAGTAAAACTGACCAAAAGCCTTATCAAATTTAGCTTCAGCTGATTTCTTACAAGTGAGCTTGTATTTTAGCTCCCAGTAATCTTGATCATTCATTGCAATGAAACTGAGAAGAAAAAAAATCTCTTTAAAAAGAAGCTTCACCAACTCAAAGGCAGTCTCAAGTAGAGCAACCGTGCATTTCTGTATCTTAACAGGTGCTGGTTACTGCCAATTTGCTTGTGCCAAGCAAATAAATATAAAAAATGAAATGATAGCCAGTCTTCAGCATGTCACATTTATATGTCTGATGGGAATAAAATAATTAAATTGTCTGACTTTTTATGAGATGCTTTTAAGGAACTATTCAAAGTGCATCTACACTGAACATATATTGATTTCTCTATTATAACATGTTTATAATAGTATCCAATTTAATGAGTAAAAGACACTTAACCAAGCCAACTGAAATGAACATTTCAGTATGTCTATTATTCAATCATTCATGTTCACAGTATTCACGACCTTCAACACTGCCATCTTTTAGCTCATGCATTTTAAGCCCATACATCAGCTCCTCGTTGTTCAAGTCTGGTACAATAAACTAAAGACTAAAATTCCAGGAGTTATCTTTATTGCGGAGACAGGGAGAGAGATGGAATCTCATTTCCTGCTGTATGTTTCCACTTCAGATTCTCTTTATTCCTGGGAGTTTCATGCAAGAGATAAAACCAATGACTCTCGCTATCTTGGACATCCATACCTCCATTACAGTCTTGTAAAAATCTCTCTCAAACAAGGGTCAGAACACGTACTCAGGCTTAACTGCTGCCAGAAAAAGAACTTGTGGTAACAGGTTATGAAATACCATTGTAAGTAGAAATCAGGCCACTTGAAAACATTTCCTGCTTTGAATAGAAAAGTAATAAATGAGTGAGGGCTTTCAGTGAAATGTGAAGGATTTTTTTCTTGATGCAGTCTGGGATGCGTTTCTGATGTGGGTTGATTTTTTCGGTCATAGATATTCCTGTCACCCCACCATGTACGTGACAAGCTTCTGTTCCACATAGAGAGCTGGCTAAAGTGTAGATGGTCTTTTAATACAGCAGCTTACTTTTGTATTCCGATGTGGTTAACTTCATTAAAATTCCTGAAGGGCGCAAGATGTGTCAGTGCCTCCCATTCATTCAGGAGTGCTTGCCAGAAAAGCTCCTTTGCGGTGCGTACAGCAACAAAAGCGAGTTTCTGCCTGAGGATTGGGAAAGAAACTCTGGTTTCCAACAGGAGCGAGCTGCCCCATGTACAGGGGAACAGAGCCTTCCCCTCCTAGTTTTAATATATTTGTCCCTACCAGGACTAATTTATATCTAGTCCTCTTAAGCAAAACACAATGCTTATTTTAATACTCCAGATACAACTTTAAAAGGGGGGGGGAGAACCAGGCTAACATCCTGCAGGTGTAAAGGGATATAATTCGTACTTTAAAAAATGGACTATATTTCTATTTCCCAAACCTCCCTAAATCAAGCTTTTCTTACCCTTTTGGGTATGTTTAAACAGAGCTGGCCGTTCCTTACAGGATTTTACGTCTTCATAATAGAAAGAAAAGGAATTCCTCCTTGTTGTGTGTGGTGACAAACAAGTAACCAATCATTCTACTAAGCCCTTTTAAGCCTTCTTTGGAGCATTCCACACACAAGACATTTACTAAAACTGAAACTGGCACAATTTCAGGTGTCACAACTTAATAAACACACACAAATGGGTAAAACATCATTTTATAAAATACAAGTAAACAGGGTCACAGCTGCAGTATTTACAGCTGTAGAGAATATTTACGTAGGAAGAGTTTTTAAAAGGAAAAAGCTGAAGTGCTGAAACAGTAACTATTTTCACAAGCACTTATTCTGGTATTCGTAATAACACTGCGTTATCGGGTGTTTCTTACCACTGATCGGAAAGATTTCAGGTGCAATAGAGTTCACATGATTTAGGTTCTTAGTTTAATGCAAGTTAAGGAGGTGTGCAGTAGATTAATTAGTTGTGTCACTAGACAGTCCTGGAAAGTAGGCAAAGGTAGGAAGGATCTAGACTGGCAAGATCTCGTTTGTCATTTACATTTTTCATCATACATGAAAGAACCTGCTAAGATGCAAATTAGAAGATATCCGCTCTTATCCTAGCATACCTGGAACACAGAGGGAAAGAATTAATCTGCTATTTTGCTTTTTCATTAATATAAGATATATTAAACAGGGAAGTTTATAATCAATGAAGAATATATGTTACTTTCCATACAATGTAACAAATTATTGTTGAAAAATATGTATTACGTGAACATAATACAAAGTTAAAATATCAATGTTTTCTTAAATGTTTTCTTCTTTCTTGCTTTCTTCATTAGCATTGTGGACAAAGATTGGGCACGTATCACAAGATCATCGCAGGAAAAGAAATGAAAACATCTTAGACTTTTGTCCTACAGGTGATTTGGGAGATGTTAATTTCTTCCTCAATATCAATGAAAAATCTTTTATCAAAACCACACATCACTATGAAAGAAGGCAGACTTGGTTGTAACAAAACATGACTATTCTCCAGGTGAAAAAGGCATTAAATAGTCCATTCCACAGAGGTACAGAGGATTAGGAAAAGTATTGCATAGAAAGCAGAATGTATTTCAGCAGACGTGTAAACGGCTGATTTTTCACTGAAACAAATCTTTGTTTTCTTTTATCCCTCCCCCTCCCCCTGCCAACAACCTTAAAACCTCAGTGTTACCCCAGGCTGCAATTAACAGGTCATAAGAACATCCCTTCCTCCAACACATTTGTGCTGCTGCTGCTGAAGAATATATATATTATTTTCTCAAAGAGAATATAAAAATTCCGCTTCAGGCAAGTCAAACACTAATCTGCCTGTTCCACGGTGGTTCTATATTCTATTGTAAAACTGATTCTACCAAAGATTGAAAGGAAATGTTTTATAATCTATTACACAAACTAGCAAGAGAAAGGCAAAAAAAACAGGAAAAAGAAAATCTAATGGCTTCTATTACTTTTACTTGTAGCTTATCATACACAGCTATTGTTTTATGCACTAAAAATTAATACCACAATTTCTGTTCACATCAACAGGAAAAAATTGAGCTCACAAGTCATTTTTCCACAGAAAGGGACATTCAGTATTAGACAAGACAATAAGAATTTATAAAATACATTCTGTGTCTTCAATTGTATCCAGAAGTGAAAAAACATTAGTTGCACTGCAGTATAAAACACATTTAATAGGTTTTCTTCAGTCATTTTGGCTTCATTTTGATTCTCTATCTTGTCTGTAAAACTTTGCAAGAATTCAAAATGAACTAATGAAGCTTCATGAATTATCTAACTCCAGTGAACATTTGTCTCTAAAAGTAGCTCTTAAAATTCATACAGGAATTAAACTGCTGTCTCAAATAGCAAAATCATTCAAAGCATCACAGCTGTAATGGAATTTTGGATTTCTAAAATAACAGTGAAATCACAAGTAGGTCAACCTGGGTGGGGAAAGAGGTAGAGATTTGGAGTGAAACACATACAAAGGGTTATCTGGGTTGCAAATGAAGTTTTTATACACTAGCTAAAAAAACCCTGCTATGTAAAATCCAGCTGTCGCTGCTGTGGGTGGGTCTTTGTTTGAATTAAACGCTGTCACTCAGAACCAACTCATAAACTCTGCCGCAGTAGATGCATTAGAGTCTTTTGTTCATGAATATGTACTCTGCGGCTTAAAAGCTGGATAAACTAAATGAAGTGAAGAGAGAACAACGTGCATTTGCTTTCACCTAACAGATCCTCCATTATGTTAACATCTGTGTAAATTCCATTTTCCTCTGCCATTATTAAAATCTACTTAATCAATCACAAAAGATGCAAGGGCATCACCTTGTTAGTATGCGAATCCACTACAAAATATAATCATATAATCAGAGCACACCGAGTGTCTGGCTTGGTTATTTATGATGACTACTACACACCCCCTAAGATCAATAAACTTGGAAAACACTGAATTCTGGTTTCTTCTGGTGCAGCCTGAATAATCGCCAGCTAGAAAGATGGGATAAGTGAACACACACTGACAATTCGGAATATTCTGAATAGAAAACCGCAGGGACATTGCACAGTCAAAAGAAAGTTGGAAAATAATTATACATAGAAGCAGAAAAGCCTTACTTTCTACAGACCTAGGACCTTGTCAAATCTGTCCTTAAGAAGCAGAGACATAAGTTATTAAGGATCAACTATGCTTTTTTGTTTTCTAAAGTAAAGCCTCCAATATTTAGCACAACTGTAACAGATCAGACAATTTAAATTTTCACTACATTTCACTAATTAGGGAACAACTTTCATAAGGACAGAATTATTAATATGCATTTGTCTGGCTGGGACAGCGGGATTTCACCGGTGTTGGGAGCTCCAGCCTTTACATCAGCAATGTGCACTGCCATGGGGCTTTTCAGATCTGCAAGACGGTGTGGTGAGGTTCTTATATTTTCTCCCAAGAGAACCGTGGGCTTTCACAGGAAAGCCAGAGGAAGAAAGAGGTACTTTGTGCTGGATCTGCCTGATCTAACAGAAAGTTAATGTTATTTCCCGTCCTGCTTTTTGTCTGTCTGCTCTAATTAGACTGGAAGATCTTCAGGAAAGAGAATGTATTTTAGCCGTGTTTGTATAGTGTTTCCACCAGGGGCTTCATTTCAGCTGAAGACATTTATATGAGAAAAAGTACCTGACAGAATCGATGATCTTCATCCGAGTCACTTTACCCAGCGGAGACTTTTAGAGACACAAACTTATTGAGCTCTGTGGGTTCATGGCTTTCTAGTCTTATGTTTCCCCATACTTCAATGCCTTGTCTCAAGGGGTGGTATATGTCTGCTACTCCTCACTTTGCTAAAATGAATCATGCACGCCAGGCAAAGGCCACAGACTTAACCTGTGTATTTGGGGTTCACGGAGCTCAGAACTGCAAATGCTATAGAACTATACCTTGCAAGCCACTTACTGACTGGATAACTCTGCAATATTTCAAGTTCTTCAGGATCCCGCAGGATCCTGAATGTCACAGGACAGCAGAATGCCATCTTATGGTTATTCCAAACTTACAAAAATTCTCCACTGCGTATATTTTTCATCATTTATAGGATTTGTAACGACGGTATTGAAGAGGAGCAAAATCACTGTTATTAGCTCACCGGTGCCCTCATGTGGTGAGAAAACACTTTTGGTCTAAAGTACAAAACAGAGAACCGGGAATGGTGGTGGGAAGGACTAGCCACTTCCTAAAGGTCCTCCTTTTATCTCGAATCAAGAACTTCAGCTTTGCCCGATCCAGTCTTAATATCAATAAAAAGCTGGATTTTTTAAAACTGTTATAAATTGAAACGTCACTTTTAAAAATGGAAAAAAATAAAATTGTCAGTATAAAGTAGATCCTGAGCCGTAAATGTAAACAAGTTGGGATCACAAACTCCTGAACTCTTCACATAAACATCCAACCTAAAGAATAAATTTCATCCTATGAACTTGCATTATCCTAAACTTTCAAGTACAAACTCTAGCTTCAGAAAATCAAAAGAAAAAAGAATGCGTTCAATAAACCCCAAAATATTATTTCACTTAAAGAGTGTATAATTATTAAATGCAGAGTTATGTGTGATTAGTTGAGTGGAATAAAAATAGAGTAAATAAGACTATTCCAGGAAGGGAGGAAGATGATCATCATCCAAAGACAGCAGAGAACAAAACTACTACAGACTTTCTGCTCTCAGCCCAAAGAACAGAAAGAGGCATAAAAGAAACTGCCTTCCACTTCTAAGAATCCATTTCCTTAAATCCGTAAAGAATGCCTGGTACATTGAGGGTGGGATCTGGATCCAGCCTGCAGAAAGCTAAAGGCAGGGATCTCCCAGGGAAGCCAGGGATCTGAGGTGCCACTCCAGGCAATGCCCATACAACAGAACAAACACCAGTGTGTCCTTCAGGGTGAGTTCCTCAGGCTGTTGGTGACAGTGGGAGCTCACATGCTCAGCTCAGAAGTAGGCACTGAAATGCCTACAGATCTGGTGCTAGGTCCTACATTGCTTAAACCAAGGAAACTGAACTGCTTTTGCCTGTAAAAACTAAGCATTATTCATTAAGTAGCATACACCTGCTGCTTTTTTTTGACCTACTACAGTCTTGAAAAGAAGCAGAGTAAAGGACATAATTCCTATATTCTATATATAGCAACATATTGAATATATATTCAGCTATATTCTAGCTCTATATCAGGCACATGCCAGGTAAAATAACTGCTCAGGTGCAAAAGCCAGACAAGGGGCAGGACTTGTACCAACAGGTCTTTTAACCAGCTGACTGCAGACAAGGACCTGACAGAGCTGGCAGATGTTATCGCTGGGCCACTCTCTATCATCTTTGAAAACTCATGG
>JAOXJM010000001.1:176887595-176918509 GCA_026413425.1 Tringa solitaria
TTATATATTACATGCAATATATAATAATTATATATAATAATTATATATTATACATAAGTTATATATAACATACACTTACACAAATGGAAGTTGCACTGTGCATAGCAGCCCCAGGGGCCCCAAAACCCACTACTGTCACTTTCTGCAGTAAACAACACTTACTGAAAAACAACAGCTCAACTTTATCATGATGTAATCAGAGCTTTTCCTATTTAATCTCTACCAAAAGCCCTTTGACGCAAAAAGTAACAAATTATCAATGTCAGCCTATTGCGATGAAACTTTTAAGGGCAAAATTTTTAAAATAAATAGTATTTCAAATTCTCTTCAGATATTTGATAAAGAAGTGACCTTGTTTTCAGAAACACCAAAGAGTGAAAAAGCTCAACAATTTTTGGATTTCAAAAGAGTTCATTGCTTCAGAAAATCCAGCATTTTGTTTAGATATTGTATTGTAGGCACTCCAATTTAATCATTTCAAAATACTTAAGTAATATTTTGAGTTTAAAACTTTAATAAATGAAGAAAATTCCTGATCTGCCTATATAAATGCAAACATGTAAACATAAACCATATTTCCAGAAACTATTTTTGTAGCCTCAAGACTTCAGCAGTTTGAACACTGCTGAGCATATCAACAATACAAAACAAATGTTGACTGCTTTGAAGACTGCCACAACATTATATCAAGGGAGCCTAATTACTGATTATAAGTGGAACAGCTGCTTGTTTTCCTCTGTTTCATTGCTTATGTACATACAGCCTGTTTCTGAGATCTAATGTGTTTGTGAAAGCCAAAATGCAGCCCTAGAAGATAGTACCAATAGTTATAAGGAAAGCCCAGTTGAAGAGTTGTTTTCACTTCTTTCAACCTATATTTATATTGAAAGCTCTCTAATTCCTTTTTCTTTCAAAGGTCAGGAAGCTTCAGAGAGATTCTCTGTGTTTTTGCAGAACAGTGGTTCCCAACTACCTAGAGAGGTCTTGTGTTGGTCTAAGAACATCACCAAGAAGGGCTAATAAGCTTTGCTAATCCTGTGGCAGCACTGAGGGATGCATTAATGGCAGCTATCAGAGTAGGGTAAACTGGGGGTGCATGGAGAATGAATTCTAGTGATACATGGAACACAGACAAATTTGTTAAGTGAGTTTCTGCTACAAGATGACCAGGAATAGTGGGTTTAGTTCAGGAATTAGAGATGCCCCATTAGACTCCAAGACACTTAACATGAGCATAAGCATGAAACGTTATACAAAAGAAGGTGATTTTCATACACCAGAACAAACACGTGGTTGAAAAATATCTCCAATTCTCTAAAAACAGGTATCAGGAAATAGCTGCTGCTTTCTTAGCAAGGTAATTCTCTAGAACAGGAAACACTGGAGTTCTTGCTATGCTTACCATACACAGGGAATCTACGTAAATGTGTTTTCAAGCTAATTGGATCCTTCCATTTCCAGAAATGAATGGCTTAAAAAAGTACTGCTTTTATGTCTAGGTCCATTGAAAAATTGAGTTAAGTAGGAAGGGTGAAGGTCATTATCTCCAAATAGTAGAGTTTACACAGCAACTACATATTTATTATCTTGTTGGAGATGTACATATAATAAAATAAAGATTTAATTTATTGCTTATTGCTCCATAGTGCTCTGGTAAACAAAGTTTCTTAGGTCTCGATATCTTTCCATTTAAAGCAAAGTGTGTAAAGTAGAGAAAAAGAAGTTAGTGATAATGGTGCAAGTCTGAAGATCACACAGGAGGATTTGTTTGAGCCCTTTAGCTCAAATCAATGCCTTTTTGAGCTCTGACAAACAACTGACTTGAGCTATACACTCTTCATTGATAGACAGAAAGAAGAAAGATACTCTAAGAAGATTTTACTCTGTAATGTGCCCACTAATTAGGGAAGCAGACTGTCAGGAGAGAGAAATTCTACAACAGAACTTGAAAATTGCTTTGTGACTGTGGGAAAAGTTCTTAGTCTTTTTTTTTTTAAATGGTTAAATGACTTAAAATTTTCTGATGATGTGTACTTTCCAAGCCAGTATTCTCTAATATTTAGTTGAATGAAATTGACGGTATAGTAATACTGTTGAATAAAATTAAAGGTTATCAGAAAAAAATACAAAAAGATTAAAACAAGTAAAACTCTTACTCTCCTGGCTCTTTTAATTTCTACTAGGTAATGATCAGTGGATGAAATTGGGCTGGTGTAAACTGACTATATCTGACCATAAGATGGTGCTAGTGCTACTGCATTTGTAATAAAAATGGCACTGGTAAAGCAACAAACAACCACACAAACATGCTACTGGGCAACAGCTTCCTTTTCTCATTACTTTTATGAAAAACATTTGCTGAGGGTCCAGTAACAAGAAGACATTGGTTCTTGCACAAGTTTCTGTAACTGTGGAACATCCTGTAGAAAGGGAGCTCACAGCGGCGAAAAGAAAGTGAAAGAAGAGCTGCGTTTTCAGCCTAATAGATCTCATTCACACTTAAGACAGCTGGACACCTTGTAAAAAAATAGATCAGATTTAGAAAAGACTCATCCTGTTTTTCCATTCTAATGTACTGTGAAAGTGGTTACAGAAATTTATGACAGAGAAATAATTGCAATTTTAGATAGAGACGGAATCTTTCTTGTAAAATATAGAGAAGTTCCCCTAAAGCACATTTGTTCCTCAAAGTAAAGTGATACCTTCTCCTGTCACTAACAGAAATTAAAGATGCGACTGAATAGTCCTGAATTTTCCCTCTGTGTTGCAATGGTAACCATATATTATGATTAATATATGATTGCCAATACATGAACACTTGTATATACATACATACATGCACGCACATCACACACGTATATGCTGTATAGTTTCAGCATCTACCTAAACATTCCACAAGAGAACATGGCTGTATGGAGACCCTTGTACCTCTGCTCAGCTGGGACAATATTCAAAATTAGCCAAAGGCACTACTGTGAACTCAAGGCATCTTCCACCTAGGCTTCATGTTTCTTTTCTAAAGTACAAACACAATAGTTTTTTACAAGTATATGAACTTTGGAAAAGTATATGCTTTCCTTGAAAATTAATTCTATTATTCTATATTTTGAAAGTTACAGTTTAAAATCAGCAGGAGATAAACAATTAATTTACATTTAAAAGAACTAGAATTTGGCAAAAATACAAACACTGCAAGACAAAGAGATTGTCAGTAACCATAATCACAGGGGTCACAAATAAGCCTTCTAATTAAGCTATTGTGTCTTTTCTTTCAGTGAAGACGCCTATTCAGCTTTTCTCGCAGGCATAATTCTGCTTCACAGTGTTTTTCAACCACAGCTCTCCCTCAACCCATCTCCCAGCTGAAAATTCATTTTGCATCATCATCTTTGTGAAGTCCTACCTGCACAGGACGACCATCGTCTTGGCCAATCATGTTCCTCCATTCCTGCAGCGACCGCTGGAGGCTGTCCAGCCCGGTCTCCCAAAGCCTCACACCACCTCCCATGTCCACGGTAACCAAACCTACTCTCCCCAGTGGTGCCAACAAGGCATCGGCATCCGAGATCTTAGAGAGCCAAGATGTATAAGGAGAGAGAGATTGTGATCTGAAAAACAAGAATTAACGTGATTTTTTTGAAGCTGCAATCAAAAAGAGGATGAGTATTTCTGTATTTAAGGTGGCAATTAAATGAAATTACATCCTCACTCCATGACAGACTATAACTAAGACCTGCAGACCCACTGCTTTATCTGAAACATTCCACTTACTGAAAGTGGATGTGATCAGAAGATACTTGTCAGTATAAAAAGCAGTACATAAGACCAGTTTGAAAGGGAAAGTATTGCCTAATCCACGGCTATATCTCATCTAGATGAAGAAAATCAGTCTTTACAAAAAACTATGAAAAATTTTAAAATGTGTTAAACAAAAATACAAAACTACAAAAGAAATAGGAGAGAACATGACCTGGGCACTGAGGAAAATATATTTCCATCAGCTTAATGCAACACTTTGCTCTAGTGCTTTAATAAAAAATTAAGATTTAAGCACTCATTTAAAAATGGCACTGCTTTGTGCACAGAGAATCTCAGCACTGCTTTAAGCAGTCAACTTGCAGACAAAAAATTACTACTGAAACAGAGGTCCTAATAGCTCCATAACACGAAGGGAAATTTAGATGAAGTAGGAAAGATTCTTTGCATTTTTTCAGTATGGTTAATGACATGCATAATGACTTGGCAACTTGCACGATTACTACAATAAATAATCTTTGAAGATAAAAGAAGCAGTAACACATATGCTTCTACCTAAGACTGAAATCGCCATGTACTCATTCAACTGAAGAAGAGTTATCGTAGTATTTGACCAGGCTAACTATGCCAGAAGGAGGAAAGGTTTTTAGATTCTGGCCTAGAACTATTAATATATATGAAAAGTCACTTTATTTATCGGTTCTTGATGGAGTAAATTTTCAAATCTGGACTTCCACTCAGATTTGTCATAAACAGCGTAAATCCTCATACTAGGCTATGGGTCATGATGCTGAAGTTTGGCTTTGTAACTTTGCAATTTCTTAGAAAATCCTATTGTAAAATAAAGTGTGATTCACTACTATTTCTATGTTAATGGCTTACATTTTTGGATGACTGTATCAGATGTAGGCCAATGGATCAATAAGAATCAATTAATATTATAAAAATCAACATCCAATGGACAGAATTTTAAAAAAAAGGATAAAATTCCTGATGTGTGGGTTGCAAACATGCTATTTAAACATGTACCGTTGAGAGACTGCTATTTAAAACTAAATCCTTTATTATTATTGCAGTGGAAGATGACAATTTGTAACCAAAATATATGTTTATATCATAAAACATTTGCAAATATGCTCTACACACACAAGATACTTGTGTATCATGCAAGATAATTGTGGGGGAATGCATATTTTCCAAAGGGAGAACCAAAACATAGATAAGCTGAAGTTATTTTCAAGGCAAAATTTATATTGGACCAAAACTTGATTCCTGGTTTCGTACATTTAGATCTGCCTCTCTTTGTTATACCCTAAAGACAGAGAAATAGAAGAAAATAAAGAGAGCAAAACGAAATGAAAGACAATGGAGGATAAAGTGGGTGAAGAGAGGGAAAGAGCAAAGGGAGTGAAAATCAGAAGATAAAGCTCTCTTTCATATTTACTAATTAATTGCTACATTTGCATTGGTATCACCTAGCAAACAGATAAAAAATGTTGACAAAAATATGCTACAACAGTTGCAGAATTTACATACTAAGTATGAATGATTCTTACTTTCCACATTAGAAGAAATATTTCCTTATCCTGAAGTAATAATACACACTAAATTCTCTTTACTCTTCATGTAAGACAGAAGCTACTTTAATCAATAAAATCATTTACCTAGGAATAGCAATGTATTTGATTTTCTTTGAGTTAAGATCTGTTACTTCCAAGTATCCAGCCACTGGTGGAGGAGTGACATCTGAAAATAAACAAACATGTTATTTTCCTGCTTCATGATTAACTGGTTATTGCATTTGCATTTAGTAGATTAAATTTAAACATTTCATTATACAGTACCTGTCAGAAAATGATAAGCTTTCACATTCAACACAGGAGTATACCTTGCAAATACAGAATTGTTTTACTATTATGATAGTGAGTAAGCAGACAGGCACAATTATAAAAGAACAATGTGTTTGTATAGCAAATGTCAAAATTACACACAAATACAGCCCTACTCACAAAAGCACTAATCAGGCATTAATGCAATCCCCAACTCACTGCTTTTATCTGCCACTGATGATGTCAGCTGCATATCTGGATTTAAAAGCATACTGAGGAATACTTCAAAACATTGTGCTTATGATTCCCACTTGCAAATTTCTCAATAATATTAACCAAAATGTTGTTGCCTTAATTGAACCACTCTTTTTGCAGGTAGATTCTCAGTATGCAAAGATTTTGTAACTCCACAGTAAATGCCCTAGACTATCAGGCATTTAATATTCTGTTTATAGACAGCTTAATGAATACAGCTAATACTAAGACTAGATTTCCTTCTGAAACACCTCCTTTAAATGAAGGAGAGCCTGATGTTACCTGCAGAAGTGTTGATCTTGCATACAGCACACCCAGAAAAGACCAGTACAATCAGTGGTCTAAGGGGATTTAACATTCAAATGACTATAAAGAATAACCCACAGCAGCCCTTTATGCACATCTACTGTATCTACCTTTTTATGGTATGCATATCTACAGTAACAAATCTATTGACTTTACTCATCTTCATAAAAATGGAAATATCAAACATATTGGGAATAGGAAAAAAAGTCTGGAAAAATGCAGGTTTGTGGGCCACAGGGCACCTTTTGTTACAGAGCCTACATTTTGTTAGTGTTTTAAAATGTCATCTCTCTTTAGGTAGTAATGGAGAATAAGATACACATTAAAAATTCTGATGAAGATCTAGAACATAGAGCTGATACTGAATTGGAAGGGGTAGAACTGTGAGATAAGAATTAAAAATTAAGTGAATAAATTAGAAGGAGAACACAAATTTAACCAAATTAAATTTTTAAAAGGACTGCAGAATAGGAAGCTGAAGAAAAGGTAATGAAATGCTTAAATGCAACACAGGAACAACTGGCCAGGCCCCTGAACTGCAGTCAACAATCTTATGATGAAAGATGAACACCAGATCTAAATAAGTGCAGTTTGTTCCTCTTTTACTGAACCCTGATGGAGAAGAATAGCTATGCACAGCTCTAGACATCCATCTTTAAGGAAAACATAGAGGTAATCCTGGGTGTGACAAAGACATTAGAACAGATGGGCTACAAGGAAAAACTTGTGGATGCCCCATCCCTGGAAGTGTTGAAAGCCGGGCTGGATGGGGCTCTAAGCAACCTGCTCTAGTGGGAGGTGTCCCTGCCCATGGCAGGGGGGTTGGAACTCAATGACCTTTAAGGTCCCTTCCAACTCTAACCATTCTACGATCCTATGATATGTAAGGAATTAAGTTTTTTTTTTTTCTAAAAAGAGACTTTTTTTAAAAAAAAAACACATCCCATAATATTGAGAAGATCCTTATAAAGAGAGCAATGTTATCCTGACTGAGTAGAGGTGACATGTAGTATTTAGTTTTGCTTACAGCAAAAAAAGCTGGATACTAGCAAAAGCCTTTCTTATACAAGGAGAGTGAAGCACTGCAACAGGCCAATTGTTCGACAAACATCAGTTGAGAACAGTCTAAACATGTGTCATCCTGTCCTAATATAAATAGCTGGACCAGATGATGTGTTGAGGTTATTCCCGTAACTGTGTGTGTTATACTACGTGTCGTTCCAGTTACTGCCACACTAACACAGATACACACTCAGTAACAGATTGTTATTTTATATTCATATATGGAAAGTGCTGAGAATCCAAGTAAATATTTGTTCTCAAGTAGCCCTCATTTCCATAGCTTTGTTTTTAGAATAAACATTAATACTTATTTGCTGGATTCTGCCATGATCTTTTGTCTGAGTTTATATTTTGTGGCCATACATCTATTTAGCAGTCTTTGGGGAAATTATTGCTGTTTCTTTTCAAACATAACTATTATCCTGGTTTACAGTTCCAATAAAACATAAAGGAATTTATTTCTTTGCTTGTTGTTCCTGGAACAGTTTCGGTAATACATATTGGAGTACACTCGACTTTGGCTGAGTACTTTGAATTATTAATAGAAATGGAAGGCTGTGTGCCAGAACTGACCAGTTGTCCAAGAAGATGAGAAAGGAAACCTGACAGATATGCAAACTGAAGCAAGAATATAAAACAACTTCTCAAAGGCAACATAAGAATTAGTGCAAGAACTTCAAGGGACTGCCACATACTCAATTTTATGCCTTTGCTTCGTTATACCATCTCCCAGGAAAAGATACAAAGACTTACGAACTAAGCCTTTCGTAGGTAAGTAACTGCAGTTTTCCAGTGCAGAAACTACAGCACAGATGAATTGCCAAAGGTCCAAAGGCCCCCATGAATTATGCAGCACCATCAGGAATAAGCAACACTGAATCGCCAAGGGACCAAGACTCTTAAGCAGCTACTGGTAGCAGTTAAATGTGCATTAAATTAAATATTCTGTCAATTAGTGAGACTGAGAGGTAAACTCCAGAAGAAACAATATCCCAGCAGAGAAGTCTGCAAATATTGGATCTCAAATGGGCACGGTAAGGAATAGTACCTTATAATCTGACCTTCCAAGTGAGTACATGAATGCATGTCTCTTTTCTTCTCTCTTCCCATTTTCACTTGGAAAGATTTTGGATTCATGCCACAACAATGGCAATACTAGGTCCCTCTAATCCAGTAGTCTGTCTCCAAGTGCAGTTAGATGCTTGAAAAGTGTAAGAACCAGACAAGCACACATGGTATTTTCCTCAAGTCACCAACCAGTTCTAATCTAGGGGCTTCTTAAGCTCAAAATTGTGTCTATGCTTTTATTTAGTAACTTTCCATGAGTTGTTTTCCTTTGGATCCCATGTTTTGTCATTCTCAACATCCTTTGGGAAGCGGTTTCACAGGTTGGTTCCCTGCCCTGTGAAGAACCACCTCTTTTTTGTTTGTTTTGATGAAGTTCCAACTAGTTTTGTTAGCTGCCCCCTAATTCTGGTACTGAATGCAAAACTGTTGCTTTTTTCACATTTTCATGCCATACATGTTCTTATAGAACTCCACTATATCCCCCTTTCCTGATCTTGTCTTCACATGCAGCAGATTTGGCTGAGGTAATCTTGCTCGCCCTTGTTGCCCTCTTCTGACGTTGAGACAGAGGACCAAAACTACATGGTGTTTTGGATTTACACAACAGCACAAAGATGTTCTCTGTTTTTTCTCTGTTTCTTCCCTGGTAATTCTTAACATTTGCTTTTTTTTTTTTTGACTGCTACTGAGCTTTGAACTGATATTTTAATTAAATTATCTATCATAACACCAAAATCATGCTCTTGAGATGTACTGATCAGTCCCATAATTTTAGATGCAGAATTGGGACTCTTCCCTTTCTTCCTTCCTTCAGGTACATTATATTTATCCATACTGAATTTCATCTGCCATTTCTACTGCAGTCAGCATTGTAGTCCTTCTGTAATCCTTCATGGAGAATACTTTCTACCATGAATAATAACCGGGATCATCAGCAAACATTGTCAGCTCACTGTTCGTTCATTTTTCCATTTTTTTTCTGCAACCACACTGAGTAGCACAGGTCTCTGTAGGACTCCACTTATATCTCTTCCTTCACTAGAAAAATTGACCATTAACTGATAATTGGAAATGTCTGAAGTCCTGAAAAAAGGCTATGTAATAGGAAACCTAGAGACTTCCTCAGGTCCAATTTAATTGTATCAGTAAGGTCATATTAAACATGATCCAGATAAGATCAATTTTGGTAATTCATAAATTAAAATGTCATTTAGAAAAGAAAAATCAATGATAAGGATCTTCAAGAAGGTCTTAAATCGTTCAGCTTAAATGGCCATAAAGCACTGCACAAACTATACCTCATAACATTTTCTATAAATTTAAAGCTATCAATCACTATTCATTAATATATTTCACCACAGCTGAGGGGAAAAAAAAAAGCTATCTTGTTCAGCTATAATAACATATATACATTACATTGCTCAGTCAGACAGAAGTCAGTTCTCAAACAGGTAATTTACTCAGGTCACTGGTATTCATGATTCATGAAGAACATTCCCTGGTTTTTAATTCCATTAAGCTAGCATGATGAAGTGTTACATACTACAGCAACTTAAAAGACTCTTAGAAATAACCTTCAAGATTTCAAATTCAGGTGCCATTTGGAAGCAAAGTATCCCTCCCTCTCCCCCAAATTAATAAACTAATTTTAACAAAAGCTCAGAAGATTTACCTTTTGAATTTTTATACCATGCCCTTCAGGCTCAGATTTTTTTTTAGTTACCTTGAAGACCTATAAAAAATGATCCAGTCTGATACTTCAGCAGTTTATAAATATGAGAAGATTACAGCCTGAATTGGTATACTTAGTCCCAAGACCGTGATGCTAACTCAACTGTGTTTTATTAAGTTTAATCTTTTAAAAAGCTAACCTTTTCTTTACAAATATAGGCAACTTCAGTTTCCTACCCTGTTTACATCCTTGACTTTGCGTCTTTAGTCAAGTAAATGTTTTATCCTTTTAGTACTAAATAAAAGGATTTCTCTACACGGGGAAGTTAATCTGTGTTACATGAGGGCAGATACATTAGATCATTTATTTTGCAAAAGGGAGTTGATTTGGAATAAAGCACTTATTCTGGGACAGAGAGCTCATATACAGAACGAATCAAGAATGGCTTCTTGTGCTGAATTAAAAAAAATATGCCATTCTACCATATACACATATTTTTTCAGTTTATTCTTTTGATAGTGATCTTTCCTTAGAGATTTCTAGAGGTAATTAGTGCAAAACTCACAAAGGCTGTTATTTAGCATTAACTGGTATGTTTTTAGTTATTGGCTGAAGAAGCTAAAAATACAATGATAACAGAAAGCATGGGATGGTAGCACAAAAAAGTCTGAAGGTCTGCTTTATTAGTGTACAAACAGAGGATAGTTTTGCTGCATGTGAATGCTGGTCATGCAACACTCTTGGACAAGAGAACTAAAAAGCCTGGGTCTCTTCTGTTTGTAGAGAAGGCAGATGTGACTGAAGTTACAAAGTCAAGAAGGTGATGGCTAGGGTGAATGCAGAACTGTTATTCACCCAACCCTGCGATGCTAGAATCAGAGGCACTTGATAAAGCTGGTAGGAGATCAGTTGATCACAGAGAGTAGTGAACTTGTGAGCTTGCTGTGGAGACAGACGGGACCAGACAAACTTGGGCATAAAAGGTCGATAAAAGGAGATTTCAAGGCTGAGGCACAGTTGTCCCCTGCCACATCCCTAGCAAAACAACTGCAAATGTTGAGAAAGCATGAAGGAAAAGGTACAGAAGCGGCAAGACTCACATGCATTCCTGAAATAACCTCTCCTACTGGCCCTGCTGGAGACAGAATACCGAGATAGACAGACAACAGGTTTGTCTTATCACTGCACGTCTGTGTGGCACTGAGCAGAGGTTGGAAGCACTGGTGAAGGCCGCCTGCTTAACTGGAATGATCGTATTCCTGTAGGTGGGATATTCACAGCGTAGGTAGCCTGTGAATTCCTCAGAAGTATAAATCATCATGTTAAAAAAACCCAAATTAATTTTAAAACTGAGAACAACTAACTCATTCCTCAAATCCTTGCTTTGTGATTCTTTAAAAACATTTTGGAAAAATTCATGAGCGATTGCAGTTTACAAAACAAAAACAAGTGTGCACGGTCGTTGCAGCACAAGTGTATGAACCTCTTACCTTTTGGGTAAATGTCTTTCAAAGGCACATCTCCAGGTGCTAAAATTCTGACTATTTGATTAGAAGCCAATAAAGTTGCACAATTGGTTTGTTTTGCAGCTCCTGTTTTCCTCCGGGCTCCATAATAAAACGGATCAGAAGGAGAAGCACGTTTGTGACTCAGAGAGGAGTTTCTTTTCCAGCTATACACTTCACTAGGAGACTGCAAGAGAGAAGGGAGTCTACTGAACAAAACATTACTATTATTGAGGCCAAGAATAAATGTTTCTTGATGAGTTCCACTTCTCATCTAATTTGAAATCAAACATAGTTCCTGTGGTTTGCTCTCATGTCATCACATGACAAGGAAAAGACCTGGATTATTCTGTCAAAAACTCCTATAGGTGTGAAAAACAACAGACCGCCCACATAAGTTTTAGGAATTGAGACTCTCTGAAGATCTGAAGTTGAATCAACACGAAAAAAAAAGTTGATAAATCATCTCATCTTGAAGAAGTCGTCTACGTTTGGTCAGCTCAGCATTGCTACTACAAATAAGAGCTTAAGTACCTTGTTCCTGCTTAATGCCTATACCATAATCACTAAACAATGAAGTCTTGTCCCACCTCCCTCCCATTCACCTTCAGCACTCCCTCTTTGACATTTATGTGGACATTTAAAACCATGTATAAGGAAAGACAGGGTCTCAGTCTAAATCAAGGAGAGCAAAATGCTTCATCCTCAGTGTTGGCATTGAAGTGTGTAGCACCTATAGATTTCCCTCCTCTAGATCACCTCCTTTTTCCAGGAATAAACTCACATCTATTATAAATAATACAAAAAGCTAGTACAATCAATCTGGTAATATAAATGCAAATCAAGTAAAACTCAAAAGCTAATTGCAAAGGTGGGGAATCTCTTATTGACAAAAACATATTTTTGAACCATTTTGGATTTTCTTCAATCATTTCGTTTTCCCAAAATTCATGTCTGCTAACAGTTAAATTTTCCAATCTGCCCCAATTTATTAAGCAAACATCACATAGAATTATTTATTCCATAAGCACCACCCTTTTCAGGTATCACTAGGTAGTAAATATAAATGAATCCAAAGAATTAAAAATACTGCTTTTATTTTCCCTGTGTTTACCTCCACTCCTTGCAACAGCCTTAGTCATTACGCTGTTAAGTTTCACTTTCCTCTCTGGTCCTTTTCTAATTGTGTCACAGGAGTGCGCACAATTACATGCAGTATTTACATTTAACTATATTATTAAATAGTGAAGAGGCTGTATAGTTTTGTTACCATTTCCTGGATTTTTTTTCTTTTTCTTAAATCTAAAGTCTTGCTAGCTGCTGCACATGGCCCAAAAAAGTTCACACTCAAGAGTCCAAAATGCTACTGATATCCTTTTTCTCATGTTTATATTTAATTAAAAATATATAAAAACAGGCGATTTAGCAAATACTCCTCTTGCCAGCACTGTTCAGAACTCACCTACAATGAATTTTGTCTGCTAGACATTACGTTGTCCGATTTCTTATTATTTCAAACTCCACTTAAATCCCTCCAGATCAGGCTACCCTACCAAATGGCGCACACTACATGGAATTTGTCATTTGCTGTCATTCCCTTCTTTTTTTTTCCCCGTATCATTTGGTAAACAGGTGCTTAACTGGTTACAGAACACGTGAGATCATATGACTTCATTGTATAATAACGCGGAGTATTTACCAAGAGGTCTGGGAAACCAATAACAATAGTAGCGTAATTATGTTCGTCTGAGAAAATCCTGTTGGGGGAGCTGATCTTTTGTCCCACAGCTGCGCTGAGGTTTTCTGAAGATAGCTGGTCACTCGAAACTGCGTGCGGCACGCACAGCTCTGACGCTGAACAGGGAAATGAAATGAAATGAAAGTCATTGAACCCAGATGTGCAATAGGAAACAATATTAACCGTAAGAGTGCTGAGCGCTTGATCGTTGCTATTACTTTGAGCATAACATTACTAAAAAGCAGAAGACTTGATTATACTATACTGTAACACAGAAAAGAAGTCAGGAAATAATGTTATTTTTTGTGAAGCTAAGTACTTAAAATCAGGAAATACTAGCTTTGTAGTTGCTTATACCACTTAATTTTGCCCTCTACTGTGCAAATGAGGCAGGAAGCCTATGGAGTAGAACAGCGTGTGATCTCATTGAAGATTGTTACAATGCAAATGCACAAAAAGGCAAAATGTAGGTTTGCACAGGTAAGTGTCAATGTGACATTTCTTAGTAGCTGTCTTGCCGTCTTTGCAATTTAAATAATGTTATTTGTAACACACTTCTGGTAAATAATGGTCTAGTTTCCTTTTTCTTTAAGCTAGAGAAAGCCAAGTATTACTCTGTGCAACTGTAACAGCCCTTTATCTTGCCTCAAATTATCAACACAGTCAGAACCCACTATCTTTAGTTCTGCAGCAAACACCACTGTTTCCACTTCAATGGGCAGACTATCTCGTTTACCTGGCAGCGGGAGAAAATCTTTCCTCCCTCAAAGGATGAATGGGCTACTGGTTTTGGGTCAGTGGCAAACCCACATGGGTCTACCTTTTCTTAGTTCTCCTGCCACAGGTTCTGCCTCAAAGAATGAGAACAGGCTGAAGATGTTACATTCAGCGTTTGCTGGATGATTTGGAAAAAAAGTGGAGAGGGGATATGATAACTTTTTAGATTGGAAGAGAAGAAATAAGATAACAAAGGATAAAAATAGCACAAAAAACATGCAGCAATAAACTGTCCACAAATACTTTGGGACTGGAAATTAAAATAACGTTTCTATCCATCTGAGGAATGATACTCTATAATGGTTTCTAAATAAGGTAATAAGAGGAAGGAAACTACTGTGCTCTGATGGAGCTTGATAAGTTTATAGAGTAAACTGTACATGAGATAAAAAGGATCCTAGATATTTAAGCTGTGGTTAGAGTCTTTGGTATCCAATTTGTTGCTGTTTGTGTAAAATAAGCTGTGTTTGTTATTTGTCAATAACATTTGCTTGTATCATGTTTACACTGTGTTAATCTCATTCTTCATGGTTATGCTAGCCATAAGGACCAGGATGAAAATTTGTCCCTCTTTAACAGATATGAAGTGGTGTCTCTGTTTTTTCCCCTCTGTCTCTCTTAGATACACTAGAGATTAGTCCAAAGCCAATAAACTGTTAGGTGGGGTTCACATGTACTTCCAGTGTTACTAAACCAGGTAGACTAAAGATTTTGTGCACCATGATCAAATACTGGGGGTGGAAAATGTCATCAGGTCTTAAGACATGCAGATCTTAACAGGCAGAACGATGACCATTGGAGATTTCTGCCAACTTCTGTAGAGAAGACATGCCTCAATGCCTAGTACCATCTGGGAATTTTACTGAACAAATTCCCCCTATCTTTTAACATAGGTGTGATGGCCTCAATAACCTCCTGAACCCTACCTGCAGAACTTTAGAAACTGTGATTTCTGTTCTGTTCTGACAGCAGGTATTTTGTATTTTAATGCGTTGGGCAACATCTTCTGGCTCATCTGAGTGTGTGTAACAGACCTGCAATAGCACTCAGACTATTGGTCTGTATCAAATATGTACCAACACATTTGGTCCCTTCTATTCCTATGTTCTAATTCCTGCCTAGTCATCTTTTTCCCTTTTCCATTCTGTATGCTCGTACATTGCCTGAAAGTCCATGACTGAGGGTCTTAAATGTTACAATGAAACAAAAGATGCTTTATTCAATCTGAAGTTTGAGCATGGAATTTGCCATGCTTTGTGAAAAATTATTATTAACCAAACATGATAAAGTGAGGACAAAATGAGAATCAGAGAGAAGGTTACCCAGACCTTTAAAGTAAAAGAGCCTTGTTTGTGCAGCTGCAAACACAGAAATGATTTAAAAAAAAAAAAAAAAGAACAAGCCAAGCTTGCATTCAATACCTGTTGTCAAGCCAAATCCCATGTCGGCTGGCTCCTCACTCAATGCATACAGCTGGCAAACCTCACTGTCTTCAGCTTCCATATGGGCACGCTTGGTTAAAAGAAATTTCCTGTAAAGGATACACTTTAATAATAATTCCTGATTAAGCTTGTATTTCTAAACAAGGACTTTTATCTTCTGAGACAGCAAAAGCATTCTACATTTATATAAACAAGTTTATCAACACCTTTTGCTAAAACTAAATATGATTTACCAAACTTCTCTGAGATAGAAAGGGCAAGTCAGCAAGTGGCAGATTTCTCTTCTGGTAACTATTTACACACTTTTATTTGCTGTGCATTTATAAAAATAAGACAGCACAGTAATATTTCTTTCACATGACCATGAAAGTAAAGCAAGCAGGCACTAAGTCTGGATGAAGTAGCTGTATTTCCAAAGCTAGGTCCACCAACATTCTCATTTCTAAAGATCAACACCACCTCAGTAAAAGCAGTATTAGGATGCATACAATGAAAGCTAGTCTAGATTTTCAGAGGCATGAATTTAGGCAGGCATATCCTGTTCATTTCCTACTCTAAAAGCCTACCTGCGCTTTCAACAGAGCAAATCTGCATCTTAAACACCAACTGTTCAAGTCTGAGCCAGTCTCACAATCTGGAAACACAACTCTGAGACCAAGAGTGAAACTTCTGAATATACACCAGACACAAACAAGATATACTGGCATCAAGAAAACTAGGAATAACTAACCGATTTGTTTCATTTTCCACCAAGAGCCACCGGTCTTCAGCTGCCAGGAAAACAGATTTCAGATTGATTGGAAGTGAGATGGTATGAGTTTGACCCTCTAATACATCCAGTACAATAAGGCTGTTTCTGTAAAATTTCAAGTCAAGAAAAGAATAATCAGATAGGGATGTACACAAGGAGATCTGTTATGAATCAATATAATACAAGGATATAATTTACTCTCACCCTGCCTCCTTGTAGAACACCAGCCAGTTTTTGTGTGAAAACTCTCGGCACATTTTGTAGCTGCTCTGTATAAAAATATGTTGTACAGCAATTAGTGTTTATTATATTTGTCCCAGTGAGTTTCCCTGACTCCCCTGAGAGTGTACTACATTTTCATTTATTTAGAATAATCCACAGCATACATTAACTTTGAAAATGCTATTTAGTCTGCCTGGTCCCAAGGCATATAGTTGCGTCATAACTGAGTTCATTATTTTGGACATAATCCCTTGTAACAAAATGTCCGTTATTCCCAGTTCTACCTCCACAGTGGGATTTTTTTAAAGGTACATGTCATCAAGCAATAGAACTTATTTATGTTTTATTTATGTTTTCATTATTCCATAACAATGCTATTTCATGTGTAAAGCATTTAAATATACATAAAAGTAAACAATTAAGTGCTTGGGCTGTAAAAACAGAAAGATCCTGGGACAGTTTTTCCAATACCGAGCTTCGATTTTTCAAAAAAAAATGTAGTATAATAGAGGCAGGCGTATTCCTCACCATCTCTTCCTTGTTGCCCCACCAAGATGTTCTCCTAGGAGACTCCTGAGCATCCGGTAAGAGCAAAAGTCGGCGAAGGGCACCATTGTTTGTATCCAGCAACAACACAACATTGCTCTGAAAATGAAAAGCAGATCTGTGTACATCTCAAGCCTATTTAAGAGACTATTTCTATTCAGGAATCTATCTAAAACACTTTGGCAACTCTAGCAACTTAGGACATTTTGAAAAGGTGATCTAGAGTTTTGTTTGAAAAATTGATGATCTAGACTTTTGTTGTAGGCTGAATCTTCTTGGTTCGTTTCAAAGCTCATGGAGAAATCTGGTTGTAGAGGTTAAGTACATGCAAAAAGGGCTGGAATGACATTTCAGTTTTTCCATAATGTTTTATCTATACATCTCACATTTACTTCTGCATAAGCTCTAGGAAGTAGGCTAGTATGGTTTACATGTCGAAGCTGTAGTCAGGTACTCGTGAGAGACATACCAGTTCTGTTCTGTCAAGTCACTAAAGTACTTCATTTCAGTTTTTATGTTTTCTTAGCACTCCTCTGAAGTACTCTAGTACTAATGGGTACTCTAAAGTACCCATTAAGTTACACTGAAGGTGAAAAACTCCTGAGAGAACTGCTTAGTATGTTCTCTCCGAGTTCATACTTAAGATACCGTAGAGCCCATTAAATATCCCAGCGTGTGACAATCTATCTGTGACCTGCACACTCAGACAGCTTACAGTGTCAGAGGTAGGACAGCTGTTGGGAGGACAGCAGAATGACCCAAGGATGGAGATCAGAAGCAGACAGGACACTGAATAGAGAGCGGTGCAAGTGTCCATCCTATATCACATGAGAAAATACTGTGTGCTAAATTTTGAACTTCAGATCTCTCAGCTTGTTACTCAATGCCCTAGGGTCCAGGCATGATGTCAAATGTTGGGGACAGTTTAAACATTTCTTTTTACGAAGTGGTTAACTAAGAATTCAAGAGAACAATCATTCAGGGCTAACCTTAACCGCAACAAATGAAATTTAAAAGGTACAAAAGAACAAGTTAATTAAGCCTTGGGTTGAATTTTTTTGTTTGCCATTCAAGGAAACGTTAAGTTCTTCAGGGACATTAGGTTCTGCAAGGACTTACTAAAAGTAAACTGTCTACGTACAACATCTGCAATAACGCACAAGAAACGTTAAGGGAGCAAAACATAAATTCCCACAAATTCTCCTAAATAAAACAAATACAAAGAATCTGAGTCACAGTGGTTTTGTTCTTTTTGAGTACCCTTCATACTTTCACTAGGATTATTTGGGAGAATTAACTTTATTTAATAATGTTGGTAATCTGAAGCTAAATATGGTAAAGCATTTAAAATATTACCATGTTATTTGGAGCATTTGGGAATTTCAGCTAGAGTTCAGTACCTCTAAAAAAAGAAGTTTGCTTATGTATTACAAACCAAAATTATAGAAATGTGGTTCAGGAAAAAAAAATAGGGCATTTGCTTTGCATTTTGGTTCTCTGCCATATTTTATTTATATAATTCTGCAAAAGCACTGCTGAACCAAAGCAATACATTAGCCTTCCACGTGAGATAAAGAACACATATGAATCAATTACATTCCTCCAATTAGCGTTAAATTTATGAGAGGCGGTTGGTAATATAAAAAGCCTCTCCACTCCACCCCTTTTGATGTTAATGGTTTCCTTCTGTGCTAAGTGACTGATGTATATTCTGTCTGTGTTTAAGAATAGATTTTTGCGTCACTTGCGAACACATCCAAGAGCAGCTCTGGCAACTCTTCAAGTGGGCTGGGAAAAGACGTTGGTGTGCAATTCCGCTGTGTTTGTTCTTGACTGGGAGAAAAGTAACCTTTGGGCGACCTCCCGACCCCAATGTCTGGAATTCCAAACTCTGGACAGATGCAATAACCAATCTCATGAAGTGACGTGCCTTTATTTTTAGTTACTGCAAAGTTTCCCTTTCCTTGCTGCTGTTTTTATTTTAACCAGCATTTTCCTCTTAAAAGTCCTTAAACCAAACGGGGCTGTGATTTCACTTTGCTGGTATGGGAAGCTGTTCCTTATGGCCTCGCAGACAGAGAGGAGGGTTAGGGGAAGGAATACATGGCAATTTCAGAGCAAGACAGTGAAAACAATTCAGTTTAACCCTCCTGTCTTCTTCTCCCCCTACTGACTCTCATAATTTCGTTCTCTTCTGCCCTCGATGCTCACGTCCCGAGCAAGCAAACTTACAAACACAGACTATCCTGAGCTGTCAGCTTCAGCTGAGGCTGATCCTGAGCTTGGCAGGATTCCGTACCTCCTCTCCTTGCCTCCTGTCCCACAAACACCTTTTCTATTAGTGCCACTCACAGACCTCTTGATTGATACACACTTAGCAATCCTGACGCTGTAAATATTAGGCACAGATACAGACATATCATATTGTTCCTTGGGTTCAAGTGAAAAAAAATGCTGTGGAAGAATTTATGGCTCTGGGCTCAAACCACCATGCCTTGAGAGGTGGGAAATGTATGAAAGCAGATTACTAGTGTTCCAATTAATGCGAGCAGTGTCTTTCAGATGATTCGGGAGACTTGATTGTACGAGAGATTTCAGGGAACTGAGAACAGCAAATAGAGATATAAGCTTTGTGCTTACAGAAAAGTCTTCACCTTTTCTATATAAGGTGCACACCTTTCTAAATAAGCACACCTTTCCTTTTCAATAAGGTATGCTTATAGCAAAGGAAAGTCTTACATAGGAAACACACACAAAAAAAGAATTTAATAACTTCAACTAGTTTTTGAAGAAAATACACCCTTCCTCCTGAACATACACATCAGAATATTATGGGGATTATAGATTTCAGACGTTACTGTTAATAGGTTGCAGGTCCCCACTTGTGTTTCAGGCTGGATCACAAACTGTCAAACAAAAGTCTTATTTTAAAGGATGTTTGCCATTTTCTACATGTTGTGAGCAAGGTGGATCTCTGTCAGCCTCTGTGCTGCAGACTCTCTCACTCCCTTGCTATCTGAGAGCTTTGACAACGAGCTCCAGCAGAACGTGGGAGAGGGAAAAGCACTTCCCTCCCTCCCTACCCCACTTCCTGACCAAGAAAGACAAAAGCAGAGTTAGAGGATGCTGGCAGGACACTGCCTGGGCAAAGCTCATTGTGTTCCCTCAGGCGAACTGTAGGTTACTCTGTCCATCCAGCTGTAGCTTTTCAAGAGTGCAAAGTACTTGTATGAAAAAACAGAAGTGTGCAGTTAATTATCCATGTGCATTTTCCTCCTATAATCCCATACAAAATCATGCATAAAGTTATCGAAATTCTTTTCAGTCTGTATTTGTTCTCCTCCCAAGTGGTAAAAGCAACAGGTGCAGAAAGAAAAAGAAAGCCCTGAAGTACTCGTGGGAAAGACAAGGCAGAGGCATTACTGCTTTGAAAAGATGAATGCAATTCTCACCTTACGAAGAAATGACGTGAGATTTCTGAAGGGCCTTTTCAAAGTCTATCAGCTTAGTCTGAAGAAAAAGATAGTCAAAACAGGCTGCGCTCAACTGAGACCAATGGCCACCATGAGGAACAGAATCATCTATTCTTTCTTCCAAGAAGATGTAAAGGTGGCTTAAAAGCAGATAAATCTCTGGTTTGTGCTATTAAGTTAAATTCCCATGGAGTTTAGTTTTAGTAAAATTTTATTTAAAAGGACAGGAAGGAATGGTGATTTTTCATTTTATTTCACTGGAGGACTCTATTGAATCCAGATGGATGTCATCTGGGAAATAAATCACAAAAGCTTATTTGAAGAGCCACAATATCATCATCTCATCCTTTCCAATAAGTTTATCATCCGTTTAAAATTGTTCTTTTTTATAACTTAGAAACATTATTCTCCAAAGACCTTTTTTAAAACAAAGAATTGGGAAAAATCTTTACCTTTTGGTACTAATTAATGGATTATATTATTTACAAAATGTCAGCTGTCAAGTGGACTTGTTTATTTAATGAATTCAACTTCTTATTTCTACAAATATTGTTAATACTTCTTGGTCTTTTTGCAAGTACATGTAGATGAACCTCTAAAGCATCACATACATCATTTACATCACTTGTTTTTCTTGAAGATCTGTTTGATGCACTCTTAGCACAAGTAGCTAACCCCTGGAGCCTTGCCCAAAATACAGATGTGCTACTAATTTACTTGTCTTAACATGTGAATGTGGCAAATTCTGAGCTTACAACTGCCAGTGACCTTAGTACAACCGAAGGTAGGTGTCTTGACTATATGTCAAGGCTCTTTCTGCAGACAGTAGAAAGAGAGAGGCATATCCAGAGGGCAATTTACCATGCTCTGCCTTAGCTAGGATGAATTGCTCTTAGAGATCACCATTATCCTCCCAACAGATACAAAAGGTACTTGGATGACTAGCTTAGAGTATACGCTTACCTGCTAGCATCAATAATAGTGGATTTAATTTCATATACAGCAATATCCACCTCATTTCACAGGTGCACAAAGTAAGCACATGATTTTTCCTTGGTTCCCCTGCAGGAGGAGTTGGGAATAAAACCTAAACTCTATGTGGAAAAATTAAACTATTTGAGAATCCCTGTTTAGATTCAGTGGGAACTGAAAATGCAGAACTCCTAACACATGAGCCCTCACATAAGGAAGGACAGCAGTAGCTGTGAAGACCACAACAACAGCATTCCACAAGACAACTGTACAGACCACCACCACAAGCAGGTAACTTCAGAATCATATTTTCTCCAGTTGGCATTGGAAAGTGTCCAAGGCAAAGCTAAAAAAGGCATAGGCAGTTCTACTAAAAGCAGAAGAATTGCATTTCCCATAAGGCATCAAGCTTAACTGTAGTGTTTGAGACCAGAAAGTGCCATCAACACTTGACAAACGTTCCTGGAAGAACAGTATCGCAGAGACACTAATTATGAAATGACTGAAAACAACTTAATACCTCAACTCAATGTACGAAATATTCTTCTTGATCAGTCTCTTGCAAAATAGGCAGAAGAAATTCAGAACAACAAAAGCAAAAGGCAAAACCAACCAACAATCACCAGATTAATACCAATGTGGAGCCACTATGACTAGTAGGTAACTTAATAAACTATTATTAATATTTAAAAAATGAACAGCAGCAGCACTGTATCAACTGTTGTCTCTTCCTACTTCTGAGCAAAGAAGTTTTGAATTGGAAACGTTCCAATCAGTTCACTGATAGCAATGGAAAGTGCAAAGTATGTGGAAACTATGCAATACTTGGCTTTAAAAAAAGGATTTGAGTCAAACCAACACTGAAGTCGTCAGTGGTTCTAAATTTGCATTGCTGATACACTAGATGTCAAGGCTTACATAGTCTCAGTACATCAGATGTTACAGAATGAGAAATATCAAGATTCACAAAACAAATCAAAAATAGTGGCACAAAGCAAATAAGAAAAATATTTTACTTTGTGACACAGAAAATGTCTCATATACTACTTGAAAAGTAAAAAGGGGATACGATCAGAGCAGAACTTAAGTCTACAGCATAAACCAACTTACTTTGTACTTTGCATTTTGCAAACAGATGCTGCTTGACTGAGATTCCTGAACTCAACTCTCTATCTCCCTTTCTCCCATGAAGGCCATCAGTAAGTGAAATAAGATAAGCAGGTAGAAGTCAGCTTCAAGAATGCAAAAGGACACTGTCCAGCTAAAAAGTGCAAGAGGAAAATCTCTACACAAAAACTAAGCTGAAGGCAACTCCCAAGATAGTCAAAAAGAGAACACTCAGAAGGAGGTAGGCTTGTTTAGGCTATTTCACTCTATAGAGGTAGACTCCTCAGCAGTTCTACCCTTATGATACTACTTTGATCATCACTAAACATTTAGCTTTTTAAATTTAAATTTTCAAATGTATTTTTTTTAATTTACATTTTTAAACATCTACATTATTTTTTTACCTCCTCTTCATGTAGAACAACTTGACCTTTAAGTGGATTTCCCAGCGGTGCCACAGTCACAAAAGGTTGCCAGACATTTCCAACTGTTCTTGGGAAGAGATCATAAAGATCCACAAAGTATCCACTCTTACTAGAAACCTTCATGAAGTACAAGGAAACGGGATTGCATGTAGTAACGTAAAGAACATTTTCAGTTTCCTCTTCTGAAATAAGAAAATAACATTAGTGAAAGGCTACTGACATCATGCATTACTCTCCTGGAAACATATATGTCATAAACTGGGCAGCTGATATAGCAAATTGTACAGCAAAATTGTGACCAATGACACAGGAAAATAAAGAGATGATATCTTGATACTAACTAAACATTAACAGGCAGAATCTTGTCACAACATTTTTAACTCTTTAAACAAGTAGTCGAAGGCACATTAGTGTAGATATAACTGTAGTGCCTGCCAGCTGCTAGTATACACAAAATCTGTCCAGATGTTTTTGTTTATAAACTTGGTTCTCCCTCCTTAATTCATATATTTAGTACTTAACTATGGGATGGATGCAAACTTTGTATGGAACCTTTCACGTATAGCAGCTTCCTGAGTGATTTCAGACAATTCTTAAAATAAATTCAAAGCCATGTAATTTATGTTTCGGTGTCATAAAAGTTTGTTAATATATTTGAAACTATGGCTACAACCAGAGAAGGCAGCATTCCAGTACTCATCATTAGCGACTTGTTTATAATACACAATAAAGTTTATACAAGTTTAATGATGAACCCTAAAAACATTTATGAATATTCTCAATGATGCAATTAACTTTGGGACACAAGTAGTATAGGAAACTAAGGCAAGTTTGATCCAGTGAGAAAAGAATTTCAATCAGTAAAGCACACAGAAAAAAAGCACAGCACTCTGCAACTTACAAGATTTGCATTAAAACTGAATTGACCTAGAGAGGGGGAAACTCAAATAATTGTTTTTCTGAAGCAATACAGTGTTGACTATTAAAAGCTAGAGAGACTTGCATTTTTTTTCTGTGTTCTACTTTAATTATATATCCTTCTCTTAGTTTGAGAAGGATGCATATCCATACAAAGATGACAACGCCTCAGTGAAATTATGTTCCCATTTCAGCTCGTGATTATTTTTCGTATTTCATCTACTGTTAATAAAAAAAATGCAAAAAGATAAACTATTATTGCTATACCCAATATCCTCCATTCCTGTATTCCAGTTCTTAGTATTACTCCTATACTCCACAGCAAACATAGCCAGAAATACACACTATTGTAAATGCACTGAAGTAAAGCACTTAGAATCCCTCATATTGCCATTTATCTTCCACCACTGGCTATCAGCAAGTACTTAGGAAGTCAACAACCTACTTTTTCCCCATCTTTAGGATATTTCACATATTTATAATGTTGGGGATCATTACAAAAGTTACTAGCTTTTCTTACCGCACCTTTTGTTACTGTAACATCACAAACTAAGTTAACTTCATCCAAAGGCAGTGTCCAAAAAGCAAGTTCTTCTGTAAAATTGAGGGACCTGGCTTCATGTCGTTCCAGGGGAAATCCTTGAATATTTAAGTGCACAGGGCCCTAAAAAAAAAATTGGTAACAATAAGGGTTTACTAAAATATTCCACTCACCATTATTTATGGAAATCTAGAAGTCTACTTCAAGACTGTTAATACTATTAACAATTGAAACAGACCAATTACTGTATAAAAAAGGGAAAAGGAAATGCTTTTCTGCAAGCTCTCTGAATGTCCATACTGTCATTTTCTTTACAGTATCTTTAGTCTTTGATTTGTTTGAAAGTATTACGGCTCAGTGGCATGAATAAAACACAGTCCATAAAAGGAAAAAATAAGAATATTTTTATTTCAAAGAAATTCAGTGGCAATTTCTTATTATATAAAATTTAAATCTCACCCCTACGTCACATTAGCAGTTCAGGTTTTTACTTATTCACTGCAGTAATAATTACTGAAGTTAAGCCAAGAACTCAAAGCCGAAAAAGACTTAGAAGCATTGGCTGCAGGTCAAATTGTACCAAAGGTTCAGATTCAAACTTGGCAATGCCAAAGACCCACAAGAAATCAGCTGCACGCAAAATAGAAAAAGAAAACAGCTTTCTTTTCAGTTTCTGATCTTATTCAAAAATTGAGATCTGGGGAGGCTGACACCACCTCCCTCCAAGCATCCTAGAGTGTTCCTTCAAATATGACATTTTCAATATCCTTACTAAAGCCTCCTTTCAGGAACTTCTGACCAAACAATGATTTTAAAGCACATCTCACATTGTGAAGGTTAGGTATAAAAAAATTTTCATTTTTCTATTCAGAATAAAAACCCCAAGAACAGGTAACAAGGGCAACACTTTGTATATACTCTTTCCTGAAAAACTTAAATCATGTTTTAGATTATTCACATCCAAATACATAAAAATAGTATTCTGTTATTCAAAAAAAAAAAAAAAAAGACAAACCTTTACATCTATTTTTTGAGTTTCTGTTGGGCACAGCAGTTTCTGTTGTGCATTCCCTGGCTGATCGACTTTCCAGTAGCCCATAAATTTATGATCTGGTAATGGCAGTCTGTCAAACAATATAGGAACAAACGAAGTTTTGCATTCATTAATCAGCAACTGACATGGAATAAATAATTTAAACAACTGCATTGTTCCAAAGAAACACATCTGAAGATTCTCTTGAAGAAAATGCTTCTTCGCTAAAATATGTAATTTCTCCTAGATTTTAAACCACAAAAGATTTTAGCCTTCTGGAATACTGATATAGCCACAACCTAAAAAGCATCATAAAAGAAGCAGCAAGTCACATAATATGGCCTCAAAAGGAAAACTTTTCCAGTCTGAATTATTTGAGATATGTAATAAAATATACCCAAACCATCTTTTGCTTTGCTTTATTCAGATCAGGCAGGTAGTACCACTTAAAGGAACTACTATCAGTGGCACACTCATCTAAAAAAAAGCAGCAGAATAAGCACTGTAAACACCATGGCAAGTTAACCATGAAATAAAAGTTCAATGAATTATTCCATATATTTTGCCACTGACATGAACAAAGGCAAAGGAATACAGATGTGAGAGCATCTCATTGCCTTCTGGCGAGTACAGCCTGCAGAAAGGACCGGGACATCTTCAAAAGCCTCAGTTTCTTGCCTTGCTCTAATTTCTTCATTTCTGTACCTTTTCTTCAGGGAAAATACATATAAGCCCCAGCAAAACTCATTTATATAGAAAAGAAAATGCTGGTGTATGACAAAGTAGCTTGACAGCAGAACAGGGACAACACAATTTTTATTTCTTTCCTCTGAAGTGATTTGCAACCACTGAAAGCAGCTTGATTTTGTTAATTGGCATTAATACCCTCAAGCTAATGAACTCACCACTTTTGTTTCTTTTATTTGGGATCAGTTGTTCCTAAAGAGGGCTCCTATCAAGACTACGTTCTGTGTTACACGCTGTTGCACATTATTATACAGCTACAAGATCTGGCAAGAGAACAGAAGACATTCCTTCTCCCAGTTTCTATAAATATCTCCATAGTCTATTTTAAGGAAGTTCTCTTAGACTGTTTGTTAAAAGTCTGTGCATGGTCTCTTCTGTCCTCTCTGATGATGCTTGTTCCTACTGTTACAATTACTTCTCCTCTCCCTACCAACCAAACTGGATCTTTCTAGATATTAGAGGTCTGTTTCATTTCTTCTTGATATTCTTTTCAGAATAAAAAGGGATCCCAAATAAAAACAAAGAAACAAACAAACAAAACAGAACAACTCAGTTGAACTATGCATGAATCTTGAGGAATTCTACTTTTACTCTTTTTCCACTAACAACTTAAAGGAAAATTCAGAGAATGAACACTAATATCCTCTAATCTTTGCAGGTCATGCAGGAAAACTGCATTAACATTCCTTACTGGTATACTGACACCAAATCTCAAGCAACCTGGAGAAACCAGTACTCGGAGGTGGAAAGTGACTCAGCCTCCATCCCCATTCTGTGTTTGGACCATCTGCCAAGGCTGTCAGATCGCCAAAGCCACCTTTTGCAAACAGAAAATGGTCTGGATGGTATAGATTGTTAGCACTCATAGATAAATATCTAGCTGCCAGCAATATGCCATTGGGGCACGTAATGAAGAAAGTGCATCTAATTCCCTCTCAAAGAACCACTAGAGCCTTCATTGCCTGTTTGTTTCCTGTTAAGAGTATAAACAGATACCAATGTTAGAAGAGTGATTTACTTTCCCATTCTTTACACCTAGCTAATCTAGCCAGATTTTTTTCAAATTAAGAAGAGAAATTAAACCAGACTGAAAGAAAATGCACGTACAATATATCGCAGATTACAACATTTAACACCGTTAGGAAAAAAACCCAACATTCAGGATGCACTATTTCAACACATACACGATTCTTAGATAAATTTATTCATGCAGTCAGAAAATGGGCAAACAATCAAGTCACTCAACTAAACGTCAGTTTATCCATGAACTGGAATTCTACTTCAGGCTTCCATTTGGGTTTCAAAATGATTTGTTGGCAAAACGCTGGTTATGTCTTGAGCCAAAACCGTCTTGTGTGCAGGAAGAAACTGGGTATTTTTTTTTGCTATGGTGACTCCGAGCAGCATAATCTCTGATATGTCTATAATCAGCAATAATTGTTTCCTGTTAGCTCAATGGAACATCAACTTCCACAAGGATTTGGACTTCGGTTTTAATTCCTTACACATTACTCTCATGGACAACATCCTAGAAATCAATGGGTTCACTACTAATCATGAATGCTTATTAAATTTTAAAACAAAACATATGTGAATAACCAGCTCTAACCAAATACCCTGCTTTATATAGCAACAGAATTACAGATTGCATTCCCAAAGAAACAAAACATTTCCACTCTGTTTCAGCTTTCCAGAGATTTGATTTGCTAATAGTTCCTCTCTTCCCTCAGGAAAACTGATTTCTCCTTTCTCCTAGATTCTTGAGGTTTTGTTCCCAGTTCTGAATGACTCAGTTTCTCTGGGGCAGCAGAACAAGTCATCATGAACAACGAACAGGAGGGAAAGGAAGATTAGAATTTAGGAACAGAACAGAAAGCAGAATTCACAATACGAAGTTCCTTGTCAGGAGTAATGGGGATCCTTCCAGCACCTGACAATTCTTTTTTACTCTATCTCACTGCTCTGTCTTATAAATCTAGTCTAAGAAAGCCTAGGAGTATTGAAGAAGCTGGTGGCATTGAAGGTCTTATACCCAGTCTGCCTCCTGAACAATTATTAGGAGAGAACAAGGATGCAGGAGTAGAACATGCCCACACTGAAAATGTGTATGTATGTTAACCATTTTCCTCTAGTGAATATATATGATACACAGTGAAGGACGGAGATTTTCTTTTCACAGGACTTATGAGTAACAAGCAAGTTTTGAAAACAGCTTGAAGTGACAGTACTAGTAAAAAGCTTCACAAGGCGCTCCTGCAACACTGCTGTATTTCAAATTAATTAACCAAATACCATTTACATAAAAGGCACAGATTACTATGGAATTGCTGCCGCTGGCAAAAATCTGGGAAGCAAAGAGATCTGATGGGTATAAGAAGTGCAGTGGCTGGGTAAGAACAGTATTTAAACTCCACCACTCTCTCTCCAGCTGGGGTGCACAGAGACGTGATTTTTGCTTTCCTCAAAAGCTGGCAAGGGTTTCTAGAACAGAAAAACTACACGACAGACTGCAGTAATCCTGTAGGAAAGCCACAACTTAAAAGCAAGTTCTAAGAAATTATTCCTGATCAGTTCTTTGATTATGGATTTGTCAGAGCCTGCTGCTTAAGGAAAATTTAGAAATATTTTTTAATGTTTATTTAATCTTAATTTTAAATCCTGGTTTTCTACAAGATGACAGTCCATGAAATGGTTATATAAGCAGGTATTTTGCTTAGAAAAGATGATTGCACAGGACCTATAGCTTATGGGGTAATTCTACAAAAAAATTACTATTTAGCCTGATTTTCTTCATGCACAGCAATCCAAGGGGAGACAATCTCTCAAAAGATAATTCTCTAGTGGCTTTTGCTGCTAGAAAACGGAACAGTTGCTTTTCATTTGCATCTTTTTGATTTTAGAGAATAAATTAATTTTAGGCTAATTAAAAAAAACCCAAACAACCACAACCCAAACCAAACCACCAAACAACTGTGTTCAAAAAGTCAACAGAACCTGCTTTATAAAAAGTTATTTAGCTTTCTGCGAGCAGACTGGAAAATGGCTACGAATCTTCTAAGACTGAAATTCCACCGAATGCAAACTCTCTACCTTCAGCTGTTGTACTAGTGCAGCTGTGGACGTGAACTGTGACAGGGAACAAAGCTGCTTAATACGTGATCTCATAAACCAGCTCAGTGCTGGCACAGAATGTATTATTCAAGGACTTCAGTAACAGCCTGTGCTCTACATCCAGCTGAAGAGACTTCTATCCCACCTAACTTTTTTGGACTTAAGTAAGTTAATAGTTTTGAAATCAGGAAAATTCATTACCAACCAGCTCTCTGTAATTTATTTAAACACCTTTTCATTAAAAATATAAGCAGCAGATATGCAGAACAGTCTTATGTTAGGCCTCCTGTTCCCTGACAGTCAATTGCAGGACCTCCCTGACCCCCAGCAATGCACAAGATGGACAACAGACACACACGGTATGAGAAAGGTCCAACAAGTAACTACAGATTACCTGGGGAAAAAAGAAAAAAAACTCACAAACAGTTTCAAGAGAAAATTAAAGATGTTAATATTTACATATTTATGTTACATATAAAAAAATTCCGTTCATATAAAAGGAATATTCAAGTTATAGCAAGTACCTGGAAGTGGACAGTGATAGCAGGAAAAATATGGAATGGCAATTTCATCAAGGATAAATGCCAGACTTAAAGCTGAATGCTGTTTTACCTAGGAATTGCAAATGGTCTGAACTGTGCACCAAAATGGCAGATTAACATGAGTTCAGGCAAATATGACAAAACAGATGTCAACGGGAAAAACAAAGTGTAATTGTACATAAAGAAAGATAATGAGTTAGTACAATGAGTAATCCATTTTACCCACTGTGTCTTGGCAAAGCATCACTTTACACGCAGTACGGATAAAAATTATAAACTACTGAACAGGTGATACCAGGAGACACAGACAATATCAGGATGTTATAACCTGACAATACCGAACATGTCAGTGTCTTGAAGAATGGTCATCTTATTTGGGAAAAAAACCCCAACAACATGAAGGAAACAAGAAGCCCAAGAAAAGCATTACTTTACAGGTCTAATATATGATATTAATTTTGGAAATAAACAAATTAACATCTAAAAATTAATTTATATCTTGAAAAAAATAACTACTGCAAGAATTCTTTTCTAAATGGTCACTAGACACCACCTAATCTTTCCTTTCAAGATTAGGTATATTAATTCCACAGCCTAAGCTAAAATTCCCATAAGGGTTCACTCGTACTGTCTATTAAATTTCCCCTGGTTTTGAGCTGGATACAACTCTCAAAGTTCCTCCTACTGAGACCCTGTATTGTAGCGTGTTGCTTGTGTGTCCTATGTTTTTATTCCTATATTTACAGCAGTTATGTTTCAGCACCAATTCAAATAATTCTGATTTATTCAAGTTTTCTTTTAGATTAACTAAATGGTGACAGACAGACTTCTCCAAACCTTACTAAAATAAAATAAAGATTCACAAATTGTTTGATCCAAGACATACCAGAGAGTATGAGTATAAAGGAGTCAGCATTTCAGTATAACGATTTTCCTGTCCTACAATCTCCTGGAAATGCTTCTGTATCACAAAACTTCCAAATTGTACAGAATTCATATTGTTATCTATAGCAATGATTTTGCTGCGGGTACGACTAACATAGGATCATAGAATTGTCTCAGTTGGAAGGGACCTTAAAGATCATCTAGTCCAACCATCAACCTAACTCTGATAAA
>JAOXJM010000001.1:176918609-176946862 GCA_026413425.1 Tringa solitaria
CTGGAGACATTCAAGGTGAGGCTCGATGAGGCCCTGGGCAACCTGGTCTAGTTGGAGGTGTCCCTGCTGAATACAGGGGGGTTGGACTAGATGACCTTTGAAGGTCCCTTCTGGCCAAGATGATTCTATGATTTTCAAATTTTGGATTAGTCTGTGTCAACAGATTTGAGGGACTATTCATGTGACATAATCCTTCAGGAGAGCCTCACTTACGCTGTTTGAGATCCACACGCTGGTTGACAGGTGAAGCTGGTAACCTTTGCACTTCATGTGAGACTTGATGCAACAAAAATCTCTTACCCTACACAGCCACGCTGTACAACAAAAATGTTTGCTTAAACTATGCTGACTCACTGTTCCAAATATCCACCTTAGTTCTATCTTTAATTTTGTAACACCTTGTAAAAAACCAATAATAGTCTGATAAGCTCCGTGGTTACAGGAAATCAAACACAGTACTGTTTGCAGCAAGCTATTAAATGGCCAGCTTCCAATTAGACTTTTAAAATGACAGCATAACATGCAAATTTCCTTTATTTGATACTGTTGTCAGCAGGATTTCTGTTCCTAACAACTAATAATTCCTTGTTTAGCTTTAACTCATGATTGATTTATGCCAGTGTTTCCCATGCACAGGAATAAAGCATAGGGTGGGAGCAGAGATTTTTTTTTATTATTTGGCCACTTCATCTGAACTTTAATCCAGGATGGGAAAGGTTACAAAGCTGAGATCACTTCCACTTCCTTTAACCCCGTCAACTGCGGCCTCTCACAAGCAGCAACATACCCCAAAATAGTAATATTGATATTGTATTCACACGCAACGCATAATTTATTTAACCACCATAATAAGCAGTAGCACTAACCTATTATCTTAGAAATCCTACCACGAACATAAAAAACAAAGCATCTGTTGTCATCCTGGTTGTCTCTGGCCATTTCTACAGTGGCCAGAGAAATCAATAATGGATGCAAAAATAACAATAAACCAACAACCATTATTTCTAGAACAGAGATTATTTAGGGACTAAATTCTCAGACTGGATGTGTCAGCCTACCTCCATCAGCAGTCATTTCTGGTTCAATACTACACAGTCCCAGAAGTCCCAGAAGAATTTTACAATATGTAAACCAAACGCTAGAGTGTACGAAGGCACAGTCACGAGTTAGTGACTTAGTTAGTTAGTTAATTAGTCAGAAATAATTCATGGGAAAATACTTTAAGGAATTAATCCAAGGAGAAAAGAGGAAGGATTTGTCAAACCTGAACTGTGATGTCTTTTAAGTAACAGAAAGGAGAAAGTGGGAGGATCTAAGGAAAGCGTAGGACAAAAATAAAGGAAGGTGAAGCATTACAGGATGCTTTACAGATCATAAATTTGCACTTAGCAGCCAATGCATGAAAAAAAATAAAGTGAACAGAGAGTGGCAGGAAAGGAAAATCTCTAGTGATGGCATGGACGGGCAAAGGTGTCAACAGAAGAAGAGACACAAATGTCAAATGGCATTTTACTGTAACACAAAATAGCTTATTTTACTTCTGGTGAGCTAGCTAATCCTCTGGCTCTGCAGAGATTACCCACAACTGCCTGATATGGAATACTAACTTGTTCTTATACTAACACTACAGAAATCCTAAGGATGATCTCAGTCTTATGGCAAGACAGAATAGACCATATCTTTGGAAGAAACAAACACTAGAAGAGTTTACAGTTTACTTCAGTGCTAGTATTAAAGTTGCATGAATCAAAAAAAAAATTGTAGAAGAAACCAAAATGAAAGAACAATTGAGGGTTTTTTTCTTATTTTATTTGTGATTCCCTCTTTTCTTCTACTTTGTTATTATTTAGCTCTAATATTTTAAGGAAATATTTCAGGTGATTTCCAGTGCAATATAGAAGCTAAATATACAGTCAAATATTAATTCCATTGGCTTGATGACATAAGTGAATGCAAAACTCCTGTACTTGCTTAGGCTGTTACATTCAGCCATGTATAAAAGAATGATTTTGCCAGGGTTAGTACAGATAAATGTTATTTTCCTTTCAGAATCATAAGCTATGCAATTAGATGTCATTTATTTCTGTTCTTCAGAAACGGAACATGACCTAAACACAGTAAAGAATGGCTAAAAATAATCTGGCTCCTTGGGGCATTTTTCTTCTTATATTTCCACTTTGTCATGAATTATGTAAATGTAAAGATACTGAAATATAGAATAATAAAAATATGCTAAGTCTGAAATAATTCTGAACAATACAGTTTGCAGATTTTCCTAAATGTGAAATATGTCTGGCACTCAAAACATCAGACTGTAGAATTTCACTCCCACAGGAAAGGAACTAAAAACTGTAATTCACATTCACTTATTAATATTAGCATCTTAATATTAACTAGGCTCTAACAAAGACATGAATATCAAAACCTCCTCATTTCATCACATTTGGCTCCCAAGATGAAAATAGTTCTGACACAAAGAAGCAAGACTGTGGGAATGTAGAAGCAAGTGAGAAAAACTGTCTGACATACTGTCATCCTACTCAACTGTACTGACTTGTCTTCTGACTGTAAAAGGAAGATATGAAAAGCTCACTAATGTCTTTCCTAAGAATGTATTTTTATTTTTGTCAAGGAAGCTGTCCTCACAAACTCTCTACGAAAAAGAAAAGAAAAAGATCTGCTACTGAAACTCAGCAACTCTTCTGACAGCACCACTCTATTCATAGTAAAGAGCTCTGAGAATTCTTTTGATGTTTTTTTGTCTATTAGCTCACATCACTGCCTTTTATTTATTTTTTGCTAGTGGTGCATTATTTACCCTACAGGCATCTTTTTCTGAGGTCTATAGACTTATTCGAACATACCAGTCTTTGACAGTCACTATTTCTTTGACAGCAATGCCTTCTTTCCAGGGAAGAACTATGACATGCGGCAGCAGAAATTTCCATCAACCACAGAGACTGTTTGGTCTGTTCTGTCCCTGTCAATTTCCAAGATTCACCCAAATTCCATTAAATAACTGAATTGAAAAAATTACTCCAGAAAGAGAAGAGGGGAAGTGCACCTACTAGCTATTTTATTCTTTAGAATAGAATTCTCCTCCACACAAACCCAATGAGTTCAGCATTTTTTATTCCATTCATTCAAGACAGAAACTTTCTTCCTGGCTCTTTTCAAATGAAAATCTGGAGTTGTTTGGAAGAGCTCGATACCTCTATCAATAGACCTTGAAACAGAGAGGATGGGAGGCAAAGATGGAGAGAAATAAATCTCCAAGCATTCTGGGTATCCTGTGGTGAGGAAGGAAGGAAGGAAGAAAAATTAAGGAAGAAAAGAGAATGATGTTCCTCCTCTTCTGAAATTTGTGTTAGTTCATCTTGAGGACTATCTGGCTGAAAGATGTTTCTTTAGAGAAATTAAATCAATGCACGAAATTCTTCATTAAAAACATTAATGCTGTCTATATGACACATCTGCAAATATTCATTGTATGTTTTGACACCTTCCCTTTCCCAGAATATTGAAATGCAAAGACCAAAACAGAATTTGACCCATTTTATGGTTTACTCACTGCCATCTAACTTAAGAAAAGGAGAAGGTATTCCAATGCTTCATTTCTAGGCTTGAGCCCCCAAGGAGGCTTATGTCCAAATACAGGGCAGAGTGTCAGGACACTAGTTAACAGTACAAACATCCTTATTCCCTGGAATTACTCCATCTTTACAAATGCTGAAGAATACTGTCCTGGCTGAAAGGCTAAGAGAGCATCTATGGAAGGTAGCCTTGTGTTTTAAGGGTTGGTGCTCAAGCTTAGATAAACCAGATTCAGGTTTGGCCTTCCTCTTATTCTCGAAATGAACCTTTGGGATAGTTGGAAAAAAAAAAAAAAAAAAAGCAGAGACACGGAATACATGCAAGAATTGTTGTTCTTCATTCTTGTGAGATATCTGTCTATCTAAATACCTATGTACATAGATACACATATCTGCTCAATTACATTCTCAGACATGAGCATACCCATCTGCTGTGACCTAATTTTAAGAGCATTTGAAAAATAATTAGGCCAAAGGCCATTTGAAGCTGTTAATTGGTTAGGAAATCCACTCATGGATTATCCTGATGAAAAGCAGGTGATCTTAGCACAAAGAAAGAATCTGCATGACTTTGACATTTACAAATTAATTTCTTTAGTGAACCTATCACACAGTCATTGCGCTGCATGAGCTGACCACTGTGTTCAGGGAATTCTGAAATATCTGAAAAGCCAATCAGCTGTCTCATTTGTCTGTTCAAATAACACTGTAAAGCCTTTTTGACTTATCTCTATACACCGATTAATTAAATCCCCAATTTATTTTTTTTCTGGTAGACCATTACAGCTACACAGCAGGAGGTATATTTGTTTAAAATCCAAGAAATTATTTGGAGTATAAAGGTACTCATTACTCAGTAGGACTGCAGGTGGCAGAACAAAGATCGAAGGGAATTATATGTTTAATTCAGGTTATGTGCTTAAATCAAGTTACAGAATTACTTATACGTGATCCATCTTTCAAAATGAGATGCAATGCTTTCACATACTTTGTTATAACAACATAAGACATTCACTCACCCTAACTGTAAAATCCATAAGTGAAGAAACATGACACCCTACAGGTCCCCTTATTATGTGTAAGAATACATTTCACTGAGTAAACAGCAAGAAACTGTTACTTCAGCTTTACAGGAAAATGAAACAACGGGGTCTTCTAACCTAAGTTATTTCTCCATAACAGCCACACAGCACGATATTCACGCTGAATTCAACTCCTACAAAAAGATAAATGAAGGCGCTCTCTAACCCCTGGAATCTGACAATGGCAGAGGAGCCTGACAGACTGTGAAAAGCTGAGATTGGAAACAGAGACCATTAGCTTGCAGGAACTCCTGGAAGCTCTGCAGTGCAACTCTGCATTGATTGAAAGTGTATTTAAGAAAACAACAAGAGTAAAAAAGCACAAAGTCACCTATTATATGCTAGCCAATACATTCAGTGCTTCGCAGCCTGAATCTTCATAACATAAATATTAATTATTTCCAAACCTGACCTGCATCAAGAATAAAGCACACACTGTAAAGTTTCTGTGTTGAAATAAAAAAATAAATTGAAAGAAAATAATCTAGACATATGGATTCATGACTCAAAAACATCAGGAAAAACTACCTAGGTTTTTCTTTTTTTTGTGGTTGTCAACATACAAATACGTAACACACACATATCTTCACTGTGTTTAATGGATTCCTCTAAGAAACCACTGCAGCTCAAGAGCACTTGCTTCAACCACAGTCCAGTACAGAAATAGCTTTTCTGGGTTCTTCGTTGTTAAAAACAGACCTGCAGAGCTATATCAGCATTTAGTTTTTTTTACATGGTCCAATATTCTTTCAAGAGAAGATAACCAAATGTAACTCTGAGAACAAGTACGCTATAATTCTACAGTATCAAGTGATCATCTGTGTCTTGGGCAAAGGAACTTATTCCTTCTGAACTTTTCTCATTAGAATTTAAATAATCTGGAGTCAATAAAGCTGAAAGGGTAGTTTTAAATGATCTCAATAGGGGAAACAGGTAATTAGATTTTATACTGATTACGTGTGCTGAAAAAGAGGGAAAGAAAATTAACATCTAAAGATTAATAGACAGTCCATAGTAAGTATTGCTTGTAGGTACACCATAAGCTTATTGGCCTACCCCAAACCTCTTCATTAATTTGATTGCTAAAGATCACAGCAAAATTACGTTTATTTTGAAAAGGATAACATATGTAAACTTGGTTAATTTTTGGAAGAAAAGATCATCAGATTACTGTAATTTATTAGTGACTAGAAAAGGCACAAGACAAAACGTAGATCTTTAAACTGAACCCTGTATCACACTTTCCAATCATCAGTCACGAGAAGAAACACAGTAACTTTGAAAGGAAGATGCAACACCATTGGTAAATTCTTTGAAAGAAAATGTAACATTAGGAAAAATCAGACTAAGGTAGTGTAATATCTCCTAAAATAATAGTAAGGTCATCAGATAAAAAACAGTATTTCTAGAGAAGTTAGTATTCTGTTGACAGTGGTGAGACATCAAATTTTCAACAAAGCTAAATTGCTTTAAAATACATGTTAATGCCTAGACAAATGGAAACAAGTGATCTCAACTTGTAAGAAAAGATAACCACATGGAGAACTAAGACTTAATATGATTAATTTAAGGGAACAAACCCTTTTATTTAAAAGCTGAAGAAGAAAACTTCCTATGTCCTCTATTTTCATGAAAAGGCATCAAAATCCTATTTATAAGCAGTTTTAACTTTTTCGACCTTACAGAGACCAACTCTCATAGGCCAAAAACCACTCCCTCTTTTTGTCCTATGACTTTTCATATGAAGATTCTTATTCTCTTTCTTGACAATAAACTAATTTCCTAGAAGATTATTTTCTTGATACGCAGGAAGAGAACACTTGAACAGAATTAATCGTTTCATATCTTCTCCAGATTCACTGAGGCTCCGAGCGGCAGAAAATCCATTCATAAGCCATCAATAAATTATTGACGTAGATTATGCTGCAGTCTGCTCATCAAAAGCTTCTATTTCTGTAAGCGATGGCGATGTTCTCACACAACCAAATTATTGCAGATCTACATACTGAAGATGTCAGAGTTGAGGCTGACTAGTTTTACTGATCATGGCTTCAGTGGTCCTGTATGCCGTAGCTCAGGGTGGATCCAGTTCTCCCACTAGCTAAGAGCATCCAAGTTCCCATCACAGTGGAGAGGGGCTGGTACTATATATTCCTGAATGTTTCGAATTGCTTAGAGGAATGCCTGTGCTAGACACACTGCAAAGCAGAAGGCGGGCTGCAATTTTTTAATTTCCTACAGCTGATCTATCGCTGAGACAGCGTGAAGCCAGGAAACATCTCAGAGAAACTTCTCCTTAACAACTGCTCATTATTTACACTCATAACAATAAATGTTCTAGAAGTTATCAAACTGAATCTCATTACACAAAATGTTCTTATTTTTCTTGTTCTGAAACAATGAGTCTGAAGCTGCTTCTTAATTATCCTCAATTTTAACTACCGTTCCATACTGACACATTTGGGCCTCAGCTAAGAGCAGCACAAATGACCTCCCCACATGGAACAAACACTGCTGGATTATCTAATTTTATGAAGAAAGATAAATTAAGTTCTAACTTTTTTTTTCCCCTACTGAACAATTTTGATTTAACAGCACATGTTATTACAACATACCTAGAATAAGAACTAGCTATGGTCATTCAGATGCTACCTTGCAGAAATTGTTGGTAAATCAGAGAATAACAGAGTGGTTGCAGTTGGAAGGGGCCTCTGGAGGTCATCTGGTCCAACTCCCTTCTAAAGCAGGCTCACCTAGAGCTAGGTGCCCAGGACCGTGTCCATACAGCTTTTAAATATCTCAAAAATCAAGGAGTGTGATGTATACCAAACTTTAAAAAAAAGGTACTGACACAGAAAAATGAAAATTGTGCCTTCCTGAAACAAGCAAATGTACTGCTGGGAACACAGACGTTCTTTCCACAATTAATTTTTCTTAAATGGACTAGCAAGACAGAGAGGCTTTTGTTTGCTATCAGAGCAATTAGGAGAACAACTCATGATGGCAGATAATAATTTCAGAGGGTTCATGTTGCCAGTTGTTCTTTTTAGCTGCGTGACTTTAAGCAAATCCAACCCCAGCAGAACAGAAGTGGCAGCCTCCACAGGTCTTTAGTTGATGCTCTGTGTTCTCCACAGCATTTTTCCAGTTCTCTTTAGTTGATTAAATTAAGATTTCAGATGAGAATAAATTACATGTAAATCTTCTTTTCCTTTTTTAAGCTCATGTATTAAAGACTAGAAGTGTATTTTAATGAAAGCTGAGATCAGAGAACACCATATGACTCCAAAAACTTGATGTACATATTAATCCGAATGGCTTTAGAATGTAAAAGCTAGCACCTCATTTATACTAGCAGAAACTACTATAAAAAGTGAGTCACTGAATTTTACATCTTCCTAGTCAGAATCTAAACTTTTAGGAAAGTTTCTATTAGAAGTCTCTTCCCAATGAAAAAAAACTCAAACAAACAAAACCACCAAAACCCCCCACAAAACCCCCAAACAAAACCCCCAAACAAACAAACAAAAAAATGGAGCCATAAATCAAGCATGCATTGGAAACAAAATGATAAATACTGTAGTTCTGCAGTATAGCCCCCACAAAAATAGTAAATTCAAGTAGGAGAAATCATTGTCATTAAAATTTAAAAAGCAGCTTGGCCGTACGACTTAATTCCAAATAGATGCAAACCTAAGTGGTTAACTGAGAGGTAAAGGACATTTTACTCCATCAAAGCCATTCTTTGTGTGCAATTAGTTACAAATTTGATGATAAGAGAAGTAAAATTAATCCTTTTTTCTTTGATCACATCAAAGGAGCAACAGTCTAAAGTCCATGGTACTTTCTTCTGACATATTTATGCAGGAGAGCTGGGAGCTTACATTTTTATATTTATCTATTACTCTCATCAGTGCTAAGAAGGATTTTATAGTCTTAGCAGGGCACATGTTCTTCCCTGAGTCTTCTCTAAAGCTATAACATTTTATTTTTCCTTCTCTGGAATCCTCTTGGTCCAGGAGACTTTATAATTTAAAGCAAGACTTTATTGGTTTCCATGAAAATATATTTCCTGATTCAATGAAATTTGTTTCACAGATCCACAATTTAGTCTATCAACTTTGGCCTCAGATTTCCGTGTAGAACCACTGGCAATTTCTTTCCAAACAACTCACACGAGACATAGCAAAAGTAATAACAGCAAGGTTCATAAAAAGATGAAGCTTTCCAGAGTTCACACATTTAGGAGCAACATGAACACTTGACTCTGTTACATTTATTTGGAGGACATGAAAGTTTCTTAGAAAGTCATCCAATACGTGTTTAATTTCTACACGGATCTCTTATTGGCCTCATAGATTGTCACCCTTCTGGTGGCATCATGAACACACGCTGAGGGTGAAAGCAATAAAACTCTACAGTTTAATATTAGGCAAGATAACACTGTTGATGTTCTGTAACGTGTAGCTGGTGTCCTGGGTGCACAAAATTGAGACAACCATCCCTGAGGGGTATATGAAATTTAGCATTTCTCTGCTGAAACTTATTCTTGTAGGAAAGGAGTAACTGGGAAATCCAAGCAGATAAAAGGTCCTCCTTCAACATGGAAAAGGAGCCAGATGCTTTGTAAGTGCAGTCCTAGAGAGAGGCTGTGCCGAGCCCAAATTGCACATTTCAGAAAGAGTCCTATAACCCCACAATTAACATGACAGGAGAGCTGGTCAACACTTGATCAACTCAATATTAGGAAGTATGTAAGAGGAAGTAGACAATTTCTTGAATAATTTATAAGCAAACATTTCTCTTAAAAGCTTTCCTTATTAAATCTAATCACAGCTGCCTTCCAGTTAAGATTTTCAGTTCCATGGTCCCAAAAAGATTTATAAGACTTAACAATTTCAAGAAAATAAAACCTCTCAATGAGGTGCTGTAACGAAAGGTTAAGAATAAGGATTTGTAACCACCATAAGCAATCTAAACCTTAAGGTCAGGTTGACCCTTCCATGTGAATCAGTGGTACAACAAGTAAACACAGATGTCAGAATGGATGTTTAAGGAAAAGCACTCTCTTTTTTCTGTCTTATATCTCCTCTAATCACCCTAGCGTATAAGATATAAAATATGAGACTTGAAAATTACTACTGGTAATAGATCATTTTCTCTAAGGCAAATATTCCCTGCTTGAAGGTCACTGAAAATATGTAGTGTTAGATCAGCAGAACTCCTTATACTATTTCATCTCAACTGTAAAAAAAAACCACCACAACCAAACCCAACCAATCAACAACCAAACCCAAAGGAGATTTAATAGCATTTTTAGTTCTTCCATATTCCTCTTTGCTGGCATAAGAGGTAAGGTATTCTTCTACAAAAAACACATCCATTTCATTGCATAACAAAATGTACTACACTACATTGTGGTGTATTTCCCCCTTATTTAACTCACAAGCTGTTGAAAGTAAGCATTTCTGGAATCTCTTCATGATTTTGGCACTTCAACACCGTTAAAAAAACAGTTGTTGAAAACGGCAATTGGATTAAAAAATCAGAGTACTTCTGAAATTCAGTCTAATTATTTTTGTCTTTTATTTATTCAATACTTTTATTTATTACATAACACTATGTTTTGATAAAATCTTAATTATATTAATTTTAAAGCTCTTCCTACTGTTTTTTTCTCTAGCTATATCTTAATTATTGCCACCAACAAGGACATTTTATAGCTAAGGATCTACCTCTCTACTTCAGAATGGCTACTATTCAGTTGCAACACCCATTCAGTATTAGCATTATTATATGTACATGCATATTACTTCTTTTACAGCTAATTATATGAAGTGACAGTCGATACGGGCAAGTTAAAGAGCTCATAATGTCATCGTCATCCGTTTTCCTACAGATTCCCTACCTCACTAGAAACTCAGAGCCTCAGGATATGCAGCTGACAAGTGCACACTCATTTCGAGAGAAACCAGTTGAAGTGGAACTGGAGAGTCTGCAACCCAAATTCCAAGGACTAATGAGGTACCATCTGTCAGACACATTTCTGAAAGGGCAGAGAATGTTCACCTTCATTTGACACTGAATCGCCTCCACGTTTCATGAAGAAAGCAGTAAAATTATTTCTTTCCCTTACAAAGTAGTCAACTAAAATGCATGCTTTGAATGTTCAATCACTCTAGATTTATAATGCACGCATATGAGCACCATTAAAAGTATGATATTTAGAAATACTTTCCTGTTAGCGTGCTTAATGGTATTGATGGTAGCTAGCTATGAAATTTGTAGTATCTATGCCATATATGCCATAAGCTACTGACTGCATTTCTCCCCATAAAATATCTAAAAGCTTAGTAGTGAACTGGCTTGGCTTTTTTCCTAAACTTACTATTATTTTGTTTTGCAATCCGAAGTGTGCACTAACAATATTGTAATCCTTGTTTAAACACCCTATAAAGTTTATCAACATATTATGTAGACCAGGTTCTTCACAAGGTATTTCAAAATGCCAACCAAGAAATAGAAATTTCTGAATTTTCTATATTCAGGAAGTATTTTTGTCGAACTTCATAGGACTATTCATAATTTCCTACTTCAATCCATCTCTAGAACCCTGTAACCATAACCAGTACTTTATCTGTAGAAGTTTTTCTTAACTAGACAAAAAAACCATTTTTTTTTCCTCCTGAAGAGGCATCAACTAGTGTGTTGTAACAAATACATTCTACAGCCCCAACGTGATCCCAAATGTCATGCTTACACAATGTTCTCCTGAATTTATGTTAAAGTACTGTTCTGTCAGACCATGCCTCACTGGAGAATAATTTTTCAAAAAGACACGCTCTGAATGACAGAAAACTGTAATATTTAGTGAAATAACTGAGATTTGCAAAAATGATAGTGTATTTTATCCAGAAGTACAGGGTGGCTGCTCCAAACAGAGAAGATGGTAGGAAAGTTAACATAAAGCTGAAAGTAGCAGGTCACAAAAGCGTTATTTGGGAAAGAAGTGGTGGAAGTCTAGGAGAGGAAGTACAAAAGAAAAAGCAATGGAAAAGTGATGAGATAGAGCTATCCATGGATCAGGAACAGAAGGACAAGACATTTGAAGAGAAAAAGCTAGGGGAGAAAGCGAGAGAGAGACCATGCTGTTAAAGGGCAAAGTATAAAAGACATAAATTTTTATTAGCACTATTTAAAAAACAGTGATTATGAAAAGAGACAAGGTGATGAAGCTAGGAAGGAGAAGACAGAGAGGTAAAGATAAGGAATGAAGCTGAAAAGGGTGCGGTTCAATTGAAACTGATTCTTCTAGACATATCCAGTCTTCATGTCAACTTACTGATTTAAAGTTCATGTCATAAAATTCGGGGGATAATTTGGTATCATTTCAGGTTTGAATTGTATTCAAAAATTGTATTCATTGGTTGTTGTCTTGAAGTCTTTTTTTAGCTTCAATGTGAAAATGAATGTAATTTTCTAATCCAAATATGTTTATGGGTGAGAAAGAAACACGTGCTCAGTGGGAGTGCCAAAGGAAAAAAAACAAAGAGCCTTTACTTTGCAAAATATTTCTTGCCTAGTGAGTGACATATTCAAACAAGCATCTTTGAACTTTTTCCCTCACACAGTACTTCATGCTTAAGGAAATCTCTCCAGAAATGACAGAAAAATATTACTCAAATATTACTCTCTTCTTGAGCATGGTTTAACGTCAATCTGCTCTGACTCCTACTTCCTCTTAGGTTAAGCAACATGACTGCATTAGATTCTTGTACCCCCTTCTCAACCTTTCACCTTATTGCTTCTGTCTATAAATCAGATATATTTCTGTGGTCTGTGTGCCAACTACCAGAATAAGGTCCTTGTTCAAATGAGAATAAATTAAACTTCAGAAACACAAGTTTTAGAGCACTGGAAATCAGACCATAAATACAAAGTATGGAAGCGTAACACGTTCTTACCTATGGAGCTGTAAATACTCTCTGGGCCTGTTTAAAAGGTGAAGGAATCTGTCAACAATCTTGTTTTTCCCAACACCCTGCAGTAAATAAATATAGTATTAAGACATAATATAATTGTCCACATTTAATAGTTATAAACAAAGAAAAAATAGCTTTCCAAAACTGTTAAAATATTCTCCATATTCTTTTATAGGCAAATAGAATTTCAACACACATCAAAGAATTCTAAATACAATTTAATGATATATATTTTATTTTAAATATGTATATATTTGCAAAATACTTACCTGTCTTACTAGGAATAACCAAAATTAGGGTTGAGTCTCTAGAATTAAGTCATGCAGGCCTATGCACTCCTTTAAAAAATCCCATTTTTTGCCCTAGCCCTTTTATTTCACAAAGATATTGCGAGGCTGTCAATGCTAGGAAGTCAGTTTGCATTAAATATGAAAAAATAATTCTCGGTGGTCTAAGGAAACATCCTGTAACTGTCACCTGGAATTAGAGCATTGCCTTGTTAATATTTCCTAATGCTATTCCACTGGAGTTAGCAAAAAAGGCACAGATGGAATCAGAACTGGGTTGGAGCTCAAACTAATCTATAACTCTTTATTGCAGGATGTCTGCATTAGCAAGCTGTGCAGAATGATGACAGTGGATTGATGGAGGGAATCGGGTGTTGCTAACACCATAGTGTGCCCTGTAGAACTGGTTCAGCAGCTGGCACTTTAGTCCAGGTCTAGACTGGTCCTATGGAAGGAATCAGCAGAGGAATGAGTAAGGTGTGCTGCTGGAGAACATCCTCCAGTTTAGTCTCATCCTAAGAGAATCCAGGTCATACATCCCTTGACATGCATCAAACTGCAGGAAGGAGGCCGTCTTCAAAAGTACATTCCTGACCAGATCTAAAAATGCTAATGTAGATGCAGACCAAGATGACAGTTCATATGCTTATCCCTCCTCCAAGGACATGGCTGCAGGCTTGGGAGCTCAGAATGACAGTGAGATTCCCAAGGGTTGCAAAGGAACAAGAAAAAGAACTAGTAGAAAGAAAAGTTCAGTTGTAACCCAGCTAAAAGCTGTTTGACAAGACACTGTCTTCTGCTGAGATTCTCGCTTTGACTACGCGAATGCATCTAGTAGTCCACACCAGCATAAAGTAAAGCAGATAAATATAACCCACAGAAAGATTAAGGAGATCAGATTAGACCAAATTGAGACTCGCTAATCTGTTTCACTTGGCACTGAAACAGAATAGGAGCATTTAGAGCTGCAACGTTATGACATTTATGGCTGTAACTTCTAGCTGAAAGATGGCAACTGCCAGCTGCAGAATTGCAAACTGTTTAAGCTTCTTAAAATGGGACCAAAAGCCTCTCCTCTGACTATATTTATGAGAATGGAGAAATCGCACACATATGTGTAGTAGTTGAAATCATGGAGGGAGAGTTCTCACCATGAGAGCAGAGGGAAAAAATACCGCAGAGCTGACAAAAATAGAACTACCTAGATTCTACCGCGGACTTGACTCCAACACAAGAAAGCCAACTCAAGTTAGTGCTCTGCCACATGCCTCCTCACAAACCTTCTTCCACCTGATTCTGCAGAAGAATCTACAGCTTTACACTACTACATAAGTGTAGTAAGAAGCTGTGACACACTTAATATCTGTCACCAGTCATTTCAGAAAACTGTCACTGGAAACACGGTTCTCCACTGCTTTGAAACAGGGGATGAAATTGTGCTTGACAGATTCTTCCAGGAACTCAAAGAACATACCCATTTGAGGGGTAATACACAACTTCAGGAATTGCATCAGAAACACCGAAAGTAACCAGAAACGGTAAGAATCTCCTCATAGTGCACACAGGCAGTTTTATTCCTACATGTTTCCTACTACTTGCAGTCAGATACTTGGAATTGTAAATGGGTGAATAAACAGGAATACTCCTTATGTCAAGCACAAAACACCCATGCTGAAAGCAGCTTCCTTTCTGTTTCCTAAGAGAGCTAAAGATGACTGGGCAGATGTCAGCATGCAGTCTTCTGTACCAATCCCAAGCGGATTGCATATCCTTTTCTCTGCAGAGCGGGACTGCAGCCAGCTGTGGCAAGTACAAAGATGGAGAAATAGATCAACATATTGACTCAATGTAAAACATACTGAATATCAAACAAAATGGTTACTGTAATTAAAAAGAAAATTGGCTTTCATGTGCCTAGTGGAAAGCGCGTGTGGTTTGTATGTTTACGGTAGACTCTTAAAATTATGCCTGAAAAGGATATTTTCCCAACTACAAAATAACACTGCTAGATTTTTTTTCTCCCTCTACCATTCCAATAGAAAGCAAGCTATTTGGTCCAAATAGCTGGTTTTGCATATTTCTATCCATGCTGTTACCACCAAGGGTATTAAGGGGAGTGCACCTCACTTTTGAGAGAATGCCCAGAGGACACAAGCATGGTGAAGAACCACTGTGGAGGAAGGGAAAGAGCATGGTTACCAAAGTAACACAGTGAAGTCAACGGGAGCTGTGCCATGACCCCATCTCGCCCTTTCTTCATTTGTACTCGTCAGGCTCCCCACGCCTCCTTTTATTTCATTATAAGTATACCTTGATTTCAGAACGCGATACATTTTTTAAAAGGTGCATGCAGCATTCGAAAGCCAAAAGGCATTCCCACCAGATTTTAGCTATTATAAACACGTTAACGTTGCCCAACTTCTAGATTGAACTGCTTCAGAGAGTACATTATGTGCCTTCACAGAGGCTGTGGTGTACCACATAAAATCCTTGGTTGGCAACAGTAGCTGCAGCAAAGTTCAAGTCAAAGCTCTTTGATTCCATCCCTCCACATTCCTACTTCATGACAAGTTACCACTTCTCTTTGTCTCAGTTACTCCATTGAGAAGGCTGAACTGAGAACTGAAAGGAAGAAGGAGACCGAAGCTATTCAGAAGGCTCTTCAGCACTATTAGAAAACTGCAAAAAAAAGAGCTTGGATAAGTTCACTCTGAAGGCACTATTTAATAATGCAAGGCCAAGAAAAGTATGTTTATTCCAAATTCACCTGACCTTCATGAAATAGAGAATATGCCTGGTAATCTTCTTCAGGTGAACAAGAAATGTGGAAAATGCTAACCCATTTTGGAAAAAAAGCCTCTGAAGTGAGTTACTGGCACCTCAGAAATAAGAAATGACAAAAATGGCAACAAAGTCACCCTCCTTTTCCCTGAGTCTATAACCAGGGCCAAGGATTGAGCTGGATCTTCTGGACACCCACATCACTAGCAGTCAACTGTTTAAGCAGAAAGAATCACAACTACCTTTCATATGAATACATTAAAAGACTGAGTTGAACTTGGACTGGATTCAGAACGTGATCTCATGTGATTTGCAATTCTTGCACCCTAAGGTAACATTCAGGGGACAAACCAGTTTACCATTAACACTTGCTGTATGTTATTTATATACGCACTATTGCGGATACTTAATTTAACTGAAATATAAACATATGCTAATTAGAGAGAAAAGAACATCTGTGTTGGTGTTTCAGCTGAACTGAATAAAAATATTTCAGAAAGCAAATAATAGACGATTTTTATTCCATCAGACATATGGGAAACTGAAATAGAAAAAATGGGAAATAAATATCTGCACTAATGAATAACAAAAAGGAAATTATGCAATTAGAAGGCAAAATAATCCCTTAGTTAAAAATTCTCCTAACTGACATTGTAAACACTTGTTACCAAGGATAAAATGACTTAATCTTCTAGCAGTAACTGCAGTTTCAAATATAAACAAGGTTGTTATAGGTCCCAGGAGGCATTTTGCAATTCAAGATGCAGCTATTACAGTAGTAGGACAAATTTCTTCCCTGCACAGCCCAACTAAAGTCAATAAAGTTACAGTCCAAAAGAACTAGACCGGAGTTTTTGAAATTAACAGTTTGCTGCTTAGAAAAAAACATTATTGGGGAAAAAAAAACAAACCAAAACAATCTACGCCACACTGTGTCGTTTTTATTTTCTTTTAAATGATTTGCAGGTCATACTGAAGCAGTTAATGAGGTTGCCATGTTGTGCTTGTGAGCACTGCCTTTCCGCTAAGACACTGCAAGCACACCTTTTCCATTTCAACACACGACCATCCGGCAGAGCAAAGCACCTGTTTCATTACAAAAGAATGAAACAAAATTTGAAACTGCTAGAAAAACAGTTTATCACTCTTTTTCACCCTAGGAAATTTTATTTTAAAATTAACTTCAAAACTGTATTAGGGAATGAAAGGCAATCTTGACTTTTCATTAAACAGCCAGAGACATGGTGGAGTCTCCATCTCTGGAGATGTTCAAAACCTGCCTGGACAAGTTCCTGTGCAACCTGCTCTAAGAGGACATGCTTTGGCAGGCGGGTTGGACTAGATCTCCAGAGGTCCCTTCAAACTCCGTATCATTCTGTGATTCTGTCAGTATACAAAACCCTTATGTCAGACTTCTCAGTTTGTGACTTCATAGAAAGAGTTATACTGATAGCTACATTATCACAAAAACTTATGGCTGAACAATGAAAATGAGGAAAATGAAGCCACTTTTGCTAACGTATGGTTTCTAACGCTGGGTCTGGCACTAAACCCCCTTCCATGCCCACAGCTTGCCTGTTTCTGCCAACAGAAACATTTGGAAGAATGCATGCCTTTTGATTGAGGCTGCTATTTTTACATCAGAAGATGTATTTCTGATTTTTTTTTTTTTAAATGTACTGTTATCAGCACATTTTGCAACAAGCAGCACCTATACAGAACTCTCTCAAACACTGCAGGTGTTATGAAGCTCATCACTCCTCACTTGGAACAAATGTGAATAATGCAGTGTGGTAATGGCAGAAGCTGTGGCACCGGCAGATCCGAGACGTTGCTACCACAGGACCACTGTGACAGACCCTGTCGTTGCTACCTTGCTCAGATGTCAGTAACAAAGGAAAATAGCTGCACAAAAAGCAGTGGTGATTTAAGTCTTGCCCCAGCCGCATTCTATATATTTATTGGTCACAACAGTGAATGCTCTGGATCTCATTAGTTTATTTTGATTTTATCATCTGGGGCACGCAAAATTTCTGGTGATGGCAAAATGATAAAATTTCACCATAAGAACAAATAAACTTAATTCCCTGATAGAAGTCATGAATTGAATGCTTTGGATACATCTCTGGCTACATGTCTAGATAAGCATGTAGAGTTATGCTTTTTTCTGAATTTAAGTAAAACTTTCAACCCAGAGCTGTGTCAGGCTAAATACAATCTCCACATTTCCAGCAAGGTAAGACAATTGTGGTCTCAATGCATGTGAAAAGTTTACAATAGAAAGAATCTGTGGGGAGAAACATCCAAAGAAAAACCAATTGATTGATTCTTTTTTATTATTATTATTCTGGTTCTTCAATATAACTTTTAAAGGCAGAAAGCAATAATATAAGCAGAGACATATTTAAACAGCACACCTGTTCTCATGTGTGCACATACTGTTATGACTGTGCTAAGCACAATTGTCACACAGAATTCCTTAGGCAAAAAATATCATAGTATTTTGCCCAACATAGCTCACATGGAGCTCAGTTTCTTCATGCTCATAATACTAATAAAAATTTGGTTTTGGATTGTACATTCTTTCCTTGCAGAGGAAGCTGCCCATTTTTACACAAGTTGAAGAAGGAAAACAAAGTCCTTTATTTCTAAAAACATTTAAAGGCCACGCATTTGCTATTTCAAGTTTTCTGGTGACTGATATTATTACACTCTCATTATCTACTTAATTCAATTTCACAGTGAGATAAGAAGAATAATATTACCTTAGAAGGACAGATCTATTCAGGCATGTCCCTTTAAATATCTTTAAGAAAGATTCAATCATTCATCCTTCTACATTCTTCAAGAACAAAATAAATTCCTAGTGGTAGTCCAAGAGTTCATTTAAGTTGATCTCTCAATCAAGGAAAGGCAGCAGAAAGGATGAAATTACATTCTTCTATCAGGGAAATAAATTACGAAACGTGCCAAAAGGACATTACATTCATGTATTTGTGATAGTCTACTTACTGTGGGCTCATACCAACATTTTTCCTAAGTGCTGCCAGAGATTTTGTCATGACCTTCTCTTTACAACAATCTTTAGCACCTTTATAGAATTCTTCATTCTTATTCTACATCATATTTCTTTCTGATTTTCCCTTATCTATGCATTGTCTAATTAGACTGCAAGCTATTCAGGAACAAGCTTGTTTTATTACCTTGCAAAGTGCCTTCCTTGTTCATGGGAAAGTAGAGGGGGAGCAATCTCTACAATCTGAATTTCCACACCATCAGATGAAGAAGGACAAAATTTAAATGCTTTCTGTATTCAGCAGTAATTTAATCATTAACTGAATGGCATTTCTGATTATTCTTATTATCAACTTTGCGTTTCTTGTTGAAAAGAGAACATAAGCAATAGGAAAGCTAGAACACGATGTAGAACTCCAGCATCCACTAAGTCTTAATAATAATCATCCAAGAGAAGAAATATATTATTTGTCGTATTACTTTTTTTTAAAGTAACTCTTCCTTATTAATAAATTTACATAAAAGCAGGATGGATACTGGTAACACAAGTATTTCTTAATCAAGGGTAGATCAGCCAGTACAAAATACTTAGAAATATCTGTAAAGGTTGCCAACAAAGAAAACTACAAGACAAAAGAGAAACTGAGATTTCTGGAAAAATAAGCAAAAAGATCACAAATAGGGAATCGTCCCGATGAACATGAGGTTGTCCCAACATACGCTGCATTTCTTCTGTCCACTCTTCAGGAAGATTAACATAGAGAATGTTCCTCATAATTTTGGTAACGTTTATACGATATGGACAGTAACGTCCACTCAACCACTTTCCATTGCTACGCTCTACACTTTGAAAATGGTATAAAGCCTTTAAGAGATGACCTAAGTGTAGGTGGCCAAGCACTGTGTGCCAAAGCTGACGGGGTACTGTCAAGCCCAGGGGCACACACTGACTAAAACACACCTAAGAATATTGGCTGTACATATTGAAACTTGAATTAAAATAAAACATATGTATCGTTTAAAAGACACATTATGGAATGGATAAGGGCTAGTGAAGCATTAATGATAACATGGCCAAGGATCACATGCTGTTCTCAGGGCACTGGAACTGGAACAGCAGAACTCCTGGATCTGGTACAAACTGCATCTGTCCTACCATGCAGAATTGCAGTTGTGCTGTTTTAGCTAACTCATGACAGACCATGGCAGAAGTGTATTTTAAAGATATTTATATACCATATTAATATTCGTAATATTTATAGTTATGCCATATTTATACAGTGAATGAAAATAGAATGAAAAAAGGCAAAATGAATGCTACTTGTTATTAAATACTTCCTGTATGCTAACTGTGGCCTAAAACCAGAGCTGTTCAGGATTCATTGCTATGACAGAACCTCTTTAATTTATGAGATCAGCTGTCTGACAAGCTTATACTGTAAGTTATGGCAACAGAATAATACCAAATAAAAAACTTCAATTTTTTTAAAACATGTGGTTAGGTGTTTTAGAAGTTCAAGGCCATAAAATAATTCAGAAGTCACAAGGCTGTGAGTCCTCTCTCTCTCTCCAGAAAGCCACAGATCTTCAAACCCAGCTGATGTTTGCAAAGACTTCAACTATGACCAATAAAGGTGAAAGCATCCAACAGGTCTGTAGATATCTTCCAAATGCAACACTTTGGGAAATGCTATATGTAAAATTTAAAATTGCGAGAAAAAATAAAAGTGTTTCAGCCACTGCTATTTTTTTATTTTTTTCCACATAAACAAAGTCTGTTTATTAGCATAGTTTCTCTCCTATTTGTCAAAGATAGGAAATTCAAGGAGAAAGTGAAAGATAACAAGTACTGGCCAATCCACAAACTGCACAACATCCATCAGGAAAACTTTCACAAAAACACAGCCCAAAAATTTTCCTTGAGAGTAAGAATAAATACTCCAATCTGTCTCATGAAACAGCTGTAAGAACTACGTGTAATGTAGTCAGTCAATGCAAAGTTTGGCATAAGTAACCTTTACTAAACAGGACTCTTCCTGTTGTTTGCCTGTTACTTTGAGAGTAATATATAGCTGCTTACTCTCAGCCAAGGAAGAAGCTGCTTCATAGTTGTTTTGAGAAGCTATAGATAGTCATAGATAGTTTCATTCACACTTTAAGACTACAGGCTCATTCAGGAAGCAATATCAGAAGCTGTATAAAAAGCACCAGCATTTCCTTTCATTGGAAGCTATTTCATAGCTGAAAATTCATATCTATCCACTGCCTTTCTCAAGGACTCAAAGAAACCTATTTGGTTTTATATGATACGGGAGCACATTCCAGTTAGCATCCAAAATGAATCAACAACTAATGTAAAATGTTTAGACAAAGCCAGATTTCACATAATACATTTATGCTGTGGAATCCTGGGCCATAGAAGATCCAGGGAACACACATGAATGAAGTGGGTTGTAAAGTAGTTCACTTCAGAAACTGAACACTTCTTAAGGTTATCTGTTGGTATCTAACACTTATCTTCAAATTTCCTTCAGTTTCTTTAAGAAAGCCATTCCCTAATATCCACCAGGACCACTTATTTCTCATTTACTGGATTTCAAATACTAATCATCAAAGTTCACATCTTGAAAACAATCTTGGTAAAAGGACTCTTATCAGGCAGCTCTTAACTAAAAAGAATATACAAAAAAGACTACATTTACAGACTTTGAAATAGAAGCCTTAAGCTAACAGGAATTTTGTGTGTGTACACACACAATGAAAATGAAAAAGGTAAAAGAGGAAAATCACATTCAGTCAACCAAGCAAAACCAAATCCAGACTCTAAAAGAAAGACTACAGGTCAAGCCTTGCACATTGAACCACAGTTAAACAGAGATACTCGCATACTCATCATTTTGATGGACCTAATTATGTTCTAAGGTATGTACCAACTCATTTAAATGTCTAGGAAATGACACAAACATTCAAAGGGATGTTAGTCATATATTTCGAAATACCTGTGTTCAGAGTGTTTGAATTGTCAAGTTATTTACACTGAATTTCCATGATTCACTCATTCACCAACAAGAAGTACAAAAGAAAGGAACTCAAAACAGCACTTCCTATCTCCACACAAAAACATTATCTATTTCTTCCAAATACGAAACATGGATCCACACTGATATATGTATCAAGCAAACATAAAACCCTACCTTCTTATTACAGACTGAACTGTTACAGTAACTGAACAGCAAAAACTCCTATTTTTTTTTGATCATTTGCTTTACAAAATGGATGAAAACTCTAATAACTTCAATCCAGCAATACATTTAAGAAATTAGCCAAGCAATTCTTAAATGGTTAGTGATCATCCCTGAGAAATCAAGGATGATTGGTGAGGTCCTAAATGTCTGCAGAATGGCAAATACAGTGCTAAAATTTAAAAATAGTATATCAAAAAGAAAAGGCCAGCTGGCTTTTTCTTAGTCACACATAAAAACAATGGAACAAATTAGCAAAGAGTAAACCTGGAAGTACTCAGAAGTATGTTAGCAATTAAAAAGCAAAACCAGTACGTATTACTGATTTGCCAAGAGAAATCACAGCAAATCAAATGATTTTCCAACTTAGTGGTTCAGCTGAGCTGATGTCTAGAATCAAAGCAGTATGTTCCAATACCTCAACTCAGTTAAATCTTTTAACATTGTCTTCACTTAGAGTTTCATAAGCCTGGAGAAAATGTGGCACACATTAAAGATGACTATATCACTGCTGGGAAAATACCTTATATCCTAAAAATTGTACTTGCGTAGTCTTCCAACGTTTTTTTGCCGAATTGGTAGAACTTACAAAGCACGTGTCAGGGCCTTGAGTGTACTACCAGGCTCTTCAAGCTCTTACCCCCCACCTAGGGTTTTACTTGCCCGTGCTGAAGGTCAGCTCTAAGTTGGTGCTGCTGCCTTACTGGGGTCCCCTTTGCCACCCATGGCTTGGGAGCTGCATTTATGCTCAGGCCCTTTGTTCAGTTCCTTCTCAGCCTACACTGTGGTGATGCTGTGGCCGGTCCTGTACCTTCCTGATCCCAGCCCAGACCTGCTAGCTTGACTTCCCAGCTTGACCTCAGACCTGCCTTATCACCACGGTCCTCTCTGGAAGCCACTGGGGACTTGGCTGACCGTGTCTGCTGTCCCCAAACCTGCTCATCTCGCTTGGACACTGTGGGACTGTGAACCTCGTCATTAGGGACACTGTCTCTGCCTCCCTTCCCTTGTGGAGCAGCCCACTCTTGTTATTCCCTGACAGCAGATCCTGGAGGCAATCTGTACTATATAACATTTTCAATACCAAACTTGGAAGCTGGCATAGAGAGTACTGTTTATGAAACAGAATAAATAGATCTTTCTTAATTTATGAAATAGATTGATTTCTATTTATGAATAGATGAAACCTTTTGGGAGAAGTTGGCATCATCCAGCAAAAGTCTAAAGAGGTTTCAAGTACATCTTTGTAAATTCAAGCTGTTAACAAGGGTCTCTAAATAGATGAGACTGTATATAACTGTAGACTGTAATTTTAATGCACATTAATAACAATTAGCATTTTATGTTCCTTGCCATGTAGGTTAGACCATTAGTGTTTTAGACTTCTTCCAAAGGCTATTGCAAAACATGAAGAGAAACATCTGCTAAAAAATTATCTTATCCTTGCTAAGGGAAAGCTAAACTAAAGGGAAATTATGAGAGAAAAATCAGCCTGGTAGCTTGGGAAGTACCACTTTCCTGAACACTTCAAAGATATGGAAAAAAATAAGAAAAGCTCTATTTTTTTTTTTTTCAGAGCTAACTGGCAAAGAGGATAATTCTGTTCAAGTCACCCAAAAGTTCCAGTTTAAGGTGGTTCTGAAGAACAAAGACTTTCAAACATACCCAACTGGAGAACACCTGCCCTTACCTCATCTTGGGGAACCTACAAACTGTTAGAAGGTCTCATGAAACAGCAACAACCAACTAAAAGAACACAACAGCCCCCATGATCTCACCAATAAAGCCTCCATCAACAAAGGTACTTGTCAAAGAATAATGAGTACCTCTGTACCTCTTTTAGAGAAAACTAACACTTTGCTATCAATAAATAAGATTTAGATAATACTTATGTGTATACCTCTTATCTCCCTGTGGATACTTTAAAGGAGAGATTTCATACATAGCCATGAGGGATAACCAGAACCATTAACTGAAGATTTTAGTGGTAATGTTGACTTGCTACTCTGATAGCAATGTGAAAAAAAAAATTGAGACTTCTACATTTTCCACAGATATGTGCCCATAACACCCATGGACACTAGTAGAAAAAAAAAATAAATCAAAAAATAGCTCAAATACCTCAAGAGTACAAATTAATGCAGTTTCAATAAAGTAAAACAAAGATTTAATTTAATTTTTATATTATGAGTTTGTTTCATGCATTGTAAGAGATGTTTAACTCACCTGATTGCCAACTAAAAGAAGATGTTCTCCAAGCAGAAAGTCCTTTAGCATATCTTCCATTACCATCATGTGCTAGAGAAACAAAAACATAGCTTTCACCCCTGTTTTTGTACACTCAAGTTTATGCATTTAACTATTAACAGTAGTACAACAGGAACTTTACTTTCAGGATTTGGAGCCAAAATTTTTTGAAGTTTATAGTTACAGCTATTTGTTTCATAGCAAGAGTCTCTCAGCCAATAATAGCAGTGCCAATCTACCCAGTAACTAAAAACAAAGATCAAGAACACTAACTCTTTATGTATTTCCTCTGCTCCAACTGATTGTGGGTGTCTGATTTCCCTAAATGTATTTAATTCTCCATAATCACTCCTAATGCATTTCCTTTTCACCTAGTTGAATGCTTGTCACTCAGAGTGTAAGAACTTTCATTAATATGTGTATGACAATTTTCCAGCAATTTTACTGGGAGGAAGCAAAACGTATCCTGGTAGAACATTACAGAAACCAAACAGAGGGAATAAAAAGCAGCTGATATTAATATTTAAATTATACACATTTATTTTATTAAAGGTTAAACCTCAGATCTAGCTTACTGATAAATACACTTTCCTAATTAAACTTTTTTTTAAAGGAAAATAAAGATAGGAAAACGCAAGCTCAAGTCTAAAAGGGTTGATTATATTTCTTACAACTTCTAAACTAGACTGCCAAATTGAAGCCAAAGTACTTGAGGTGTATTTTATGTATATATCCAATATCATAAAAGGTAACACAGAATGTACATCATTTAACCTTTTCTTGCTTCTCACAAACAGTTTATTTAAAAGGATCAGAAGGATTTAAGGATAATGTAGCAAAGCAGACTAGTTTACTTGCAATAAAGTCGTGTATATTTCTCCACTGTATCTAGTAAAAATAGGTCATCTGTAAGTAGGTCAGACAACCTACTTAGAGAAATGAATGCTTGCTTTTAGACAAACATACGTATATTTTCACATTATCATCTCATCTCTGGTACTTGATTGAAACAAACAAACAAAAAAAATCAGTAGCTTGCCTATAATTTCTGAGCATAGAAATGCTCAGTTTCTAACTGTGTGAAAGATGTTTTAGGTTTCCAAATCTCTCCAGAACAGAGGCTGGGGGTGGGGGAAGAAACTCTTGTAAACACAGCTTAATCCTACAAAATCCTAACCAGGCATGTCAAAAGACTACTGAATACTCAATACACAGTTTAAGGAGAAGACTTCAAGGCAAATTACTGTATTTTGTGGCATGCGTGTACACTGGAAATTTATGACTGATGAGAAGAACTTTGACCAGATACAGCATAAATCCTAGGAATTCAATTTTACCACACATACTGATAAAATTTCTTATTTTATTGCTAAGGCATGAATACTTCCTTCTGATGACTCTTTTTTTATCCTAAATTGCACAAATTGTACATTATAGTTCCCCTGCAGAACAGCCTTCCCACAAGAGATGCTATGTATTGACATTTTTTTTTTTTTTACACCAGGACCTAAATTAGCATTGTATTAGGATGCATGCAGACATTTCAAATTAATTATTTATAGAAAGGACTTGTAAGCAGGCACATCAATTTCACTTCAGTGTTATCAATCCACGTTCCCCAAAGCCCGGCCTGTAAGTAACATTTGGCAATTTGGCATATCACCTAAAAATTATTTCCATCCCTATGCCACTTGCTGTGAACATGAAACGTTTCTCGATTAAACACACAGAGTCAAAAACTATGTATTTCATAACATTGTGCAGCACTGCAAAGGGTTGGGGATATATTTTTTTCTCTGTTTTTAGAGAGTAGAGGTTTTAGAGACCAGAGAGGACTTTGGTATTGCACTGGAGTTGTAAGTCAAATTTGTTCTCCAGCAGGTTTTGCAAAATGATCATTACAGACTTGAATGACCAAACTACAAACTGGCAACAGAGAAAATAAGAGCAGAATTCACTTAGAAATGGGAATAGCTATTCTGTCTGGTACTTGGTTGCTGTTTCCTTCAGCATTCAGAATGCACAGTTACCAGGGACAGACACAGAGCAGTTCATTCTTGCAGTATTTTTAACAGACGTTGCCTAAATAAAGCAGATGCATAATATCTGAACACAGGTTGAGTACACGTTTCTGAAGCTATAAACAAGAATGTAAAAAAAACAATGTGGATAGAAGTCGTAGCAAGACTCCGGATTTCATTTCCAACAGACCCAAGTTAAGTACTTTACCAAAATGGCAACACAGAACAAAAATCTCACATGAAATGTTAGTGGGGAAGACGAAGACGACTGTCATCTGTTCCCCTTGCAGGGCCTGTCATCACCTTCAGTAGGTGATGCCCATGTAGCATAGTCTCTCTGTGGAGAAATTGCAAGCAAGGGAGGAAAAAAGAATAGGAAAGGAAGAGTAAGCAAGCCCACACCAGGCCCCCTAAAATAAAAAAATTTTCACAAGGTCACGCTATCCGTGTTGCCTTTCAGAGGCAAAATATTCTAAAGGTAACTCAGAGGGTAATTCTCTTGCTAAGAATACCCATGTCTGACAGTTTTGAGGCTTCCACACTAGATGGAGAAGAAATCTGCATTACGCCTACCTCGAGAAAAGGGGTGGGGGGAAATAAAAACCAAAAAACCCACAGTCACCAAGCCCTTCCCTTTCATTGTGTTCACTAATTACTCTTGCTTTTCACTACTACGAACTAATTGTCACTAATAACACTTATGACTAATTAATAAGCTAAACTAATTAAAATAAATAATTAATGACCAATTAACTAATAACTAACTAATTACTCTTTGCCTTGCTTTTCAAACATGTAGAGTTAATTCTAATAAAAGGCAGGTACAACGTCATGTGACAAGCCTGTAAAACATGGTCTCAGGATGGAATTGATAATCAGCCCTAAGAATGGATCAGTCCAGAAGCAGCAAAAAAATTTTAAAAATAAGTGACTCAACACAACACCTGATCAAATAATTCTAAATAAAATTCAGTTTCAGCCCCTGTTACTTCATGTTTTATGAATGTTCAACAGGGTTATTACAATCTCTTCACAAAGGGATGGCGAAGACACATCTGAAATGAGCATCAAATCCTGTGAGAAAATTTTTAGCCTGAAGAAACCACTTAAGAAATACACCCTTAAAATTTAGTTAGCACATTATTTACTATATATGAGCATGCACATTAGTAAAACTTTACCAAACTTTTTATACCACAGAAGCCAGAGATTTGTACTTACTTGTCTATTTTCATAAAACAAAACATCAGGCACTTTCATTTTCTCAGTTGAGTTATAAATTGGCATTGTCACAGACCCTATCTTCAGAATCCCATTGTTTATTTCACCTAGACATTTTTCAGGAAACAAGCAAATGCATTACTTAGCGCATCCTCTGAGCAGACAGGCAATCAATCCCCAACACCTGCAAGTGATGGCTTACAAATTTTAACAAGGCTGTGGGTTGCAATAAACGATTTCCATCTACAGAAAGAGAAAGCTTGAAAGAGTATCTGTTAAAAAGCGGTTGCATTACCATGAATTTGAATTGCAAAGAAGTCTATTACAATAAATGATAAACAGGTGATCTTATGGGAAAAGCACCATAAGAAACACCAGAAGTTGTGACCACTGCCTTGGTTTAATTTCATACCCTCGTCTTATTACTGGAATATCACTGATCAGGCTACATTTCATCAACACAGAAGTTTTTTCGCTCTCATTCTCCCTGTTCCCTCTCCTTGTCCCACTGGGCAGTGGGGTGCAGAGGGGAGTGAGCAAGTGACTGTGTGGGTGCTCAGCTGAGAGCTGGGGCCAACCCACCACAACCGTAGGGAGTCACTGATGATCCTCCCCTTTCAGCACTGCATTTTTGCTCAAATGGGTTAGTGTCAGAACATGGACATATTTAACATTTTGCTGAAAATTGGCTAAATTTGTACTCATTGAAATAACCTTCAACTGCAGCTCTGAGAGAAAAAGTACATTAGAAAAATTTCTTAGATCAAAAGAACTATAAATTC
>JAOXJM010000001.1:176946974-176957755 GCA_026413425.1 Tringa solitaria
AACTTATTAATCTAATGTAGTGTACAACTGAAAATAGCCTACTTTCTAGACATGTTTTAAGATGTTCACCTACTATTCTATATGGTTCTATCTTTATGGCATGAGACAGACATAAAGAGACTTCAAGGCATGCATTGAGATTAAAAAGAAGGAATTGTAAGCAGGTAGCATGACATAACTGGCAAGAGTTCCAATTATTTTATATATTCAAACAATGCATATACAGATATAACAATACAATGGATGGGTGCACATGTACATAAACATACATATGACTGCACATATATATTATACTGTATATAGTAAATATATTACTATCTCTGTATTTACACATATATCTTTATATATACAGAGATAAATAAAATCTATAAAAACAGAATCAATGTTAATTAAAACCATAGGTGTGTTTACTACTGCAAAGATCTAACAGTAAAAAGACAGAAGTCAAATACATTGCAAAACTGAGAATAAGCACATAGAAGAAGCACAGCAGAGATAACACCAGTGAAGAAGAGTAAAGGAAAAGTCCAGTGAATGGCAAATTGCTCAAAGTGTGCTACATGACAGAAGATATGAAAAGATATACAGGTAGCGTGAAGACCAGGGGTCACGTAGGAAGGAGAAAACATAAGTGAGAAAAATGGCAGAAGCAGAAATATACGTGCAGCACTGAAGGCTACTGCAAATGAGAACAAGTTGGATAAGGTCAAGACACAATGACCAGCTCGATAAAGGTGACATATAACAACCAGAGCAATTTAAAGAGAATAAAAAGAAGGGCAATTTTCTAAGAGTCTCGAGGAGAAAAAGGTTGGGTTAAACAGTGTAGAGAAAGAAGCAATGGTAAAAAACAGAATAGAGAAATATTAAGATCAAACCAAGACTGTAACTGTATACAAGAGTAGTTATCAGTGATGAGAGAAAAAAAAAACCAAACAAAAACCCACCCAAAACCAAAACAACCAAACCCCAAAACAGTCCAAGAAAGTCTGAGGCCATAGATCTTACAGACTGGGAAACACTTGATCCTGATGGAAAACAAAATTCTATAAGCTGGGAATACAGCAGACAATACAAAAGTGTCAACACACTGCGAGCAGCACTCTATTCTGATACAATAAAGTCAAAGGGATATAACTGGAGCAAGCTACACTAAATTTTGAGGATAATTAGTAGATGTTTATATGCTCAACTATCTGAGTAACATTCATGAAGATCAGGACAAAAGATGGCAGAAGCTTACATGTGTAGTCCTTTTCCTCTAGTTTCTTCAGGTCATCTGGACTCGTCTCAATACGAGAATCCTGCAGATTTGTATGTAAAGCTGATCTGGCAAGGTTTGGTAAAAACCTAAATAAAGAAAAATAATAGGGAGACTGTATTTTAAGGAACTTTAAAAAAAATATGTTTTCAGTATCTTCTGTAACCTAAAATCAGTATATGCTTTACCTGGACCTCCAAACCCTGAATGTCTATTCCCTTCACACTCAAATAGTCTTCAACATTTCACCTATCCCTAAGGAGAGAAACCGAGCTTCTTCCATAGGCAAGGAACTACACTTGTGACAGTGTGCTCATTTTGAAAGGCTTCAGTGTTATCAAATATTGCAACAGGGTTGTAATGTAGGATGGATTAGGGCTGGAAGTATGTGATGTTCTCATTTCACTGCCAGTAGGAGCTACAATATAAACAATGTTTTTTTGGAAACACCTTTTCTCTTGACTCAGTTCACTTGACCCCTGGGTTCCAAAGAGAAAGAGTGAGCTCCGAGGTGTCTAGAACTAGGCTCTATCAATTACACTTTGTTTTCTTTCAAAAAATAAAACAAACCAACCCCCCCAAAAACCAACAAAAAACCAAAAGGCCCCTAGATGTTAGTAACTTCTTTAGATACAGCTTTTAAAACTGAAACCAAGCCACAACCAAACATCATATTGACATTAATATAACTCTGCTTTGAGTGTTTTGAGATAGTGAACTAATGCTGTTTATAATGCTAATTTATATAATGTAATAAAATATCTTCATAAAGATGTGAAGAGAGTAGTGTCATTTCTACTCACCTCCGAGGTGTGAGAATACCATAGAAATACTGCTAAAGAAATGAGAGACTTCAAGGAGTAAGACAGGTATTATTTACTAAAACCCATTAAAAGCTATCTTGCATTTTAGCAACCGACCAAGAAGCTCTTGAACTTCCACCAAAACTAGTACTTCTACCTGGAAAGGCAGGCTTTGTTAACAGCATAGTAAAGGCTTTCATCTGGATGTTGGGACAGTCGACGACAAATTCGCAACAGTTGTCGAGTAGATAAAGACGAAGCCAGTGACTGTGCCTGTCAAAAAATACAAGGTAGTTTAATTATTTGACCTGTGGGACTGGATCTCAGGGATTTAAACTGAACACATCAGGAGAAAAAATTAATCCAAAAGGAATTATTTCAACTTTTCTCTTAATTCATAGGTGCTTTCTGCCTTCTACAGCAGCTTGTGCTTTTTAACCCGCAATCTTGTAGTTCTGTATTTGTTACAATAATTCACTGCCATGGCAATCGTGATGTCATCAATAGATTAGTCTTATGATTTCACTTGATAAGAAACAGGAAGAAAAATGTGCTGATAACTGAATTTTCTTTGCTATACAAAACCTAACACTAAAGAATATTAACAGTAACGAGGAGGTTAGCCACCGTAAAACTATCAATATCCTAAAAACTCGTCTGCTCTTCACAAACTGAACAGGAGCTCCACATCTGGCAAAGGGGTCTGGCAGGATTCTTGGATGTATAAACACGACAACACTGGGCAGCAGTATGGAGATTGTATCACCTCTGCACACGCCTTCTGGGCGGGCCGTTACTGGAACACTCTGTGCTTTTCTGCTGTCCACATGTTAAAATAAATGCTAAAAACTGGACATGATTCAGCAAAGAGTTACAAAAACCATTCAACGCCTGGAAAGGCAGGCAAACAAACACGACAAAATTTACGAAACAAACAAACGAAACCCCAAAACAAGTGACCACGTATCTAAAGAGAGATACACAGACCGAGAAAGAAATCATTCTATTATTATATCTACCGGATGAAGGTATCTAATACAAATAGGTTCCTTATTTTAGCAGGAAACACACAACAATGAGTGTGATCTGATAAGTCACGCCATGTTTTGCCTGGGTCAAGTGAAATATTTTAATTAGGTAATTTTGAAATGTTTTGGTTTGGTTCATATAACGGATTTCTAACTGCATTACAATTATCTTAATATATTATGCTGTTTCAATTGGAAAAAAATCCAGAAATTTACCATCCAGGGAAAAAAAAATAGAGAAAAGCAACACTGAATGAATTTCAGAGTCTTTTTTCCCTTCTTAACAATTTTTAAGCATAAGAAATTTCTTAACATCAATTTTTTTCCCCCGGAAAACTGCAGTTTTAACAAACAGGTATTAATATTTTTAAGAGAAACACAACAACAATCCATGAAATCATACAAAACTTTTCTCAAATGCTGAGAAAGCAAAGGTTAATACTTAATTTCTAGCATGGCTCTGAGCAACAAGCAAGAATGATTTAGATTGGGCTAACTGCAAAGATTACCACTTCTGCTCCTTCTGCTTTCATTGACGGAAGATTGTGAAGCATCTTCTGAACCATCATAATTTACCACCCAACACTGGACACTGAGATGCAAGTGATGGCATTTCAGGTGTTATTTCAAGACCTACTCACCAATGCGTGAAGCAAGGGAGAGGGGGTGAGTGCTGTATCCTTGCTATCCCTGCCCACTAGCCAGAACCCTCGCTGCCTTTGGAGATTATATTCTCTTTCCAAAAGTATCTTAAACAGCTGAAACATTCTCAGGTAGAGTAAATTTTGGCAGATAAGCAATTCTCCTAAGCCACAGCCTATGGGCCTGCACTGATGGAGAATGGCAGCTGGGCACAGTAACTGAGGAAGAGTATTTCATACATTGTACCATCTTGACAAATCCAATTTCTCAGGACACGGGCATTTTAAAGTCTAAATTAGATATAGCATCAGATCCTGCACTGAAATAAACAAGCATATAGGTCATGACCACAGAGGAAAAGCTGTATCACATCTTCTGAATATTTGCAACTGGCAGTTAGTTTTGGGGACAAAATTTCCTCTTTTGTCTTACCTGTTTGGTTTTTTATATTTTATATTGAACATTGTAAACTCAAAATTGGATTAATGACAGCCTTTGTAAGATATATCTATGAGACATCTAATTCAACAGGATCTTGATTGTGGTCTCTAGATTCTATTGTAAATCAAGCAAACAATTGCAATGACGCAGACAACGCCCACAGGCTGAATAGTCTACAGGTATTATTCTATTGTTAACAAAATCACTTTAAACAATGGTTAATATTTCAGGATTATCTCTGGCAGAGGCTTATTACTTAGGCAACTCTATAAATAGCCTGACATACCTAAGGCACACATTTCAGCTCTCTGCACAGACATGCTATTCCCAACATGTCTCATGTCACTGCTGATCTACAAGAATCCTCCCTCAATCCGTGCTGTGACTCACTTCTCATCCAACATCATATACTTCATTTGGATATTTCACAATGCTATAGACATCCACATATTTGGAAAGGATTTTTGTAATGCTCTGTTCAGGCATGATACGTCTCCAAGTATGTCAAAACCAATATATTTATACATTAGGTGTAGAAAGCTAAATAGATAATAAATAACAAAACTGTCCCAAAGGTGTACCTAAAAATCAGCCTTTTTATGACTTTTTTTAAGCTCAGAAGAGCATAACAGCCTCTCTGCTGCTTAGATAGTAATACTGTAAAAACTATTACCCATGTTAAAGTCATGAAAACTAAGAATGGACTACATTTGCATACCAGTTCAACTGTTGCATTCCACTAAAAATGTTTTACATTTTAGTTACATTAAAAACATCCATTGCTTTAGTTGTCATAGCAATAATTTCTTTTTATTTTCACCATGATTCGGCTATATCTTTTTAAAGAATTTTGTGGTTACTATGTTAGCAGAACTTATTTTTCTTGACAACACTGCTTTAATAGAATAGCCCATAGCAGTAACTCAGCCAGGAGTTCTGCAGTTTTCCCTTTTCTTAGTCTTTGCTGTTGCTCATTGGCATTTTATAATGGCTAGGTACTTCCCATTGCCCAGAAAGCCCCAATAAGTTCAGCTATCAAAGTTCCACTGTCTAAAACAAAATGATCAAAAACTATTTGGACACACATGATTATATCCATACCTATTCAAAAGGCACCTCAAGCATGTTTCACTGTGAGCCACGTACCTAAACCCACAGAAAACATGTGCACTTGTTCTGCCTGACTTCTCTAGGATTTGGGCAATTTCCTAAAAGCTTTATTTATATAGATTCTAAAAATGTGCATCATAAATCAAAAAAGTTTACAGTACGTGGCGCAGTAATTGCCAGCAATAATTTTCTGGGGCCGGTTTTCCAATCAGGCAGCCCTTGAAATAACACTATAACTTAGCAGGCTTCACCCAGCCTTTGTTAAAACAAACAGTCACAGTATGAGAAAGTAAATTTAAAGAAAAAAAAAAAAAAAGAAAGAAAGAAAAAAAAAAAAGAAAGGGCTCACCGTGGTGTCATTTGTCTCCCGAAGCTTGTGTGTTAATGACAACAACTGCTCCACAGCAACACTGGGTACATTTGGAATCTGCTCGAAAGAAAAATATTAATCTTACTGCAAGATATGTAAGTTCCATATCCAGCTACACCCAGATGCAATGAGTATACAGTTGCTGCAGTTGCTTTATGTCAACCAAAAAAGAACACAGTTTTGACAAAGACCGTTCTTCTACTACAGCATCATTTAATATCACAATAAGAATGCCAATTTATATCAATACCATTAAGATATAAGCAGATATGCTGTTTTTATAAGCTTTGAAAATGAAGACATTTATGTTTTACTGCAATAGCAAAATATTTTTTATGTAGTAAATAATCATGTTTAGTAAGCAACAGTCAGTAAGTGCCTAAAACATTGAACATAGTTACCATTTCTTTAATAACTTGAATTTCTTCACTCTTGCTTAAAGATCGAATATTATGGAAAAGAAACAGCGTCAGAAACTCTGGACCCAGCCATTGTTGGGTACTACTTCCAATGACTGGAGGTTCTGCTAAGACCACTATTCTGAAAGAAGGATGGATAGGAAAGATAGACCTGCAAAAAAAAGTTTAAAAATGCATTACCTGGCTGAAGCAGTGAATATCAATTTTATGTTTTACAACAGATGAAAAAAAAAATTAAATTATTTTACTGAATAATCTCATAGTCTATTAAAATAATTTGCAATGCAACTTTTTTTTTTTTAAAAAAGACAAAGACTGGATAATGTGACATACAATTTTATAAATTTACATTTTTTTTTTATGCTCAGAAGGGTATCCAAGTCTCTTCTTCTCATCTGCAACAGGACCTACATGCCTCAAGATGAACAAATGCCAGCAACTAACCTACAGTCTGCTGCATTGTATGTATGAAACGGGCACATCTCACTCATCTGACAGACTTATACAAGTGCTTTAAATAAAGAACGATGTCTCACAGGCAAATCAGAGAGAGATGAGAACAAGATCTACCGAAGCTGCAGTAATGAGTAACTTCTTTTACTCAATTAGACTGTCAGAAAGGATGACACTGTAGAGACTGGCCTAGATACCACGAAGAGCTGGATTTAGTACCAGTTAAGGAACGCTCCTCTTACTGATGCTCTTTGTGACCCTTGGAATATCACCCAGACTCTTGAGGTGGGATTAATATCCCTAACTTCATAATATTTCTGAAAGTTAGACTTCAAAGACCAAACCAGTCACCTCATCCTTGGCTTGTTTTAGAGACCTCATGGGGAGACAGGTCCCACCAAGGGCAGATTAAAGACTTATAAGAACTTAAGAAATGCCCTCCTGGGTCCTTTAATCCACCCATCTAACTACATGTTCTGTCTCTGGTTATGACAGCTGGAGATACTCCTTGGGGAAAGCACCTAGGCCTGGACACTACAGTAGTCTGTCCACCTCATATTCTTCCAGAACCCACAATCATATTGTCAAGGTCATTGGAGGGTAAATCTCTATTTGCTTTAACATCTGTTTACCCACAAATTTGTCTAAACTCTTTCTGAACTTCTTCACCCTATGTGCCTCCACAATTTCCTGTGGCAACACATTCACTGTTCATTGGTGTAAAAGGTATTCTTATTATTATTTAAATCTTTACAGAACTGACCTGCTAGCTTCAGTGTCCCCTAGTTCACACTGCAGGATTTGGTGACTAACAGTCTCTTAGACACCTGCCTATTTGATTGCACTGAAGATAACGGAAGCTTACTGTGATCCATACAAACTAAAACATACATTTTTAGATGTGTGTGTTAGGGCAGTAGAAGACCACCGCCTGGGGTTTGGGTACCTTTGCCTGCTTTACATCTTTTGTCTCCCATATCTTTGTAATATTATCACCTGTTCTGACTGGGAATTCATTAGTACTCATCAATCAGCACAATTGCATGATCTCTAGAAGCAGCAGAAATAATAGACAGTAACAAGTCAGATAAAAAAGCCAGTCAAATTGTGCAAGGAGGGTCTGTTTTCAACAATTAATTTCACAATACTCTTATTAAAATAGAAGACTTTCATTTGGAAAAGGCAAGCGAAATTTAATTAGACAGCCTATATTACTAGATATGCCTGTTATCTTGTCATTTTCCATACAAATTACTACATTTGAAATCAGAATACTTGGAGGTAAGTATTCCTCCTGGGAAACACTGGCATAAGCAAGAAAATCTGAAGACAGCATATGACCATTAAACATAAATAAACAAATCTACTGCATAGTTGTCTCATCCGTTCATCAGAACAATAAACCTGTGATACAACAGAGCGATTATAGCAGTCTCTTGCATCAAAGCAAACACAGTGGGGTGGCATGAGTTATTCTCAGCTGAAAGTCATAAGCCTAGAAGCTACTCCCTGATTGATAAAAATAGAAATAGATGTCTGAAAACATCACATGAGAAAGGAACCAATGGGAATGTCACTATCGCTAAGCATAAAAGAAGGTCAAGGAACATTACCCAACCTTATTAGAGAAGAAAACATTTCCTAGATAGGAGAAATACATATACTTCCAGAATCACCTCCTACCCTCCATTACTAAGAAGAAAAACAACCCTCCTCCAGTAATCCACCAAATTCAAAGGACCAATTCTGGTCCTTCTGCAATACCATAAGAGAATACAAGAAGCAGTCAGCTTTCCCTAGTAATGAGAACACGTTTCTCTTGTATCACCTCCATGTCACTGGCTAACTCGAAGGGTATGGTGGGGACAGCCAGGGAGGGCATGGGGAGAAGTGGGAGGAGAGGAGATGTCAAGTCAGGGCAAGCTAATTTGGTGATACCAGTTAAAGTCAGTGATGGACTCTTTAGACTTGGACATATCACAACAGCACTGCTGTAGGTTTCCAGTTTGTAAACATGAATAAAACTATTTGGCTACTTCAAAAGCCTATTGTTTGGACTGATGTTTGCAATGCTGAAAACGTCAAGCTAAGCGTATTATTAAAACAAATGCCACAAGTGACTCAATCCTGCAAAGCTCTAGAAGCTCACAGCTTCCATCAGCGCAACTGAAGAGCTTCAAAGTTGTTCCATCGTATTACAGATCAAGTCCCTAAAGGAATATAATATGGAGAACCTACGTGGAGCTATATTTTATAAAAAAGAAACCATTGACGTCTTGTGGTTTTTTTGCAGATGAAGGCCATGTAAGTGTGTCTTGTTAAAAACTAGATACCTTTGAATTTAATGAGCTTCAAACACACTGGGAAGATTTAGTGCTAGTTGATTAATACAAAGAGCCTCTATCCTTCTCTCTATTAAATGTTTACTGACAACAGAGATAGAAGAGCACCCTCCTAATAATATGCACATCCTTCTTTTGACACAAGTGTTTAATTCCACCACTACTCTCAAGAGGAAGATCAGAACACAGCCTGTTCAGGGTGATTTTAGGGAAAGATTTTCCTCTTGCTGACCCATGGTTCTGATTAATTGAAGCTTCTCTTAAGAAAAAAAAAAAGCAAAAAAAAGCAGAATGGCATTCCTAATGCTACCTTGCAAAATCAAACTATTTTTGGTTGTCTCTTTCTGTAATGTGACTAAATAAATCTCATTTTCTATCAAATTTTATGAGTTCAGAATTGTTATAATACTAGGACCACAATGACCTATTGCTGTTTTCTTGCTGTTTTTCTTACATTTCACAACAGTCTAAAATTAACAGATTACTTTATCTGAAAAGTCATTAAACTGGAAAAAAAACCCACAACAAAAAATGAAGTAAAAACTAGAAAATGTAAGCAATTAAAAACTTTTATTGCTTGCTAAATTCACTCCCTGCCACATTTTATATTTGTCTCGTCTCCTGTGTGTTCCCTTTCAGCCTAATCGCATGGAAAATAACCCACTGTCTGCAGGGCATTAAAACCACCCATGCATTAAGAGTGACTTCTTTTAGCTTTTGAACAATCCTATTATATACCTACTTCTAGATTTTCCTCTAATAGCTGCCTTTCTGCTCAACACACCGAGGACTTATCATCTGTGTGTGTGTACATATGCTGGCGGGGTGTATCCACCAAAACAAGTTAAAATACAGCATCATAACATAAACCAATGCTTCACTTCTTGTCTTATAAAGGCTCTGTGCTACCTTTACAGTATCTGTCTCAGTGAAGTCATGGATGATTACAGAAGGTATTCTACGCAGAAATCTTGGATATGCACAGAACTTGAACATACTTTCTCTTAATCTCTGAACCTGTTCATGACAATGAATCATACAATCATTAGTTGAGTAAGGAATCAGCAGCTATAAATTCTTTCTATGTAAAAGATCATTATGGACCATCTGTCACTTTCTCAAGGGCATTATTTTTTTAATTCTTCCTCAAACTCATAAACAAAAATACTTTGTTTCCTCAAATGAGTGAATGTCATCTTACTATGACTGTTTCCCAACTTAACTCCACACAGCCAAACTGGGACAAGAAAGAACAGAGGAAAAAGTACTCTGGGCCCGCTGCTAGTTACCTTGCAGCTTACAGGCTTTCAGTAGGCCAAGGAGTATCCCAAAAATCTCAGAAAGGCAAATATACTGTTCCGCTCATCAGTCCTCACAGAGCTATTGAACCCACCATAGTCTGAAGCCCTTCTCAGAAAAATGCTAGTAGACATGACAGACGTAAAGATGTAAAGAAATAACAGTGAACAATTCAATGACAATAATTAACACAATTTAAAATAAGAATAGATTTTACTTAACTCTGATAAAGGTAATGAAACTTTTAAAATGAAGTTGTCCAAAAAATATAATTTATGAATAATAGTGCTTTAACCTGCAAAACTTGAAAACAGTCTGAAAACCAAACAATACTTTCTTTTTTGTCCAGCACTGCTAATAACAGTGCCATGGGTTAAGCACGTTCACATTCACTACTGTAATACTGTTTACATTCATATACAGAGGCATGTGATTTCTTTAGACCACAGTGTGATCTGAAATACCATCACTTTATTTCAAAAAAAAAAAAACAAACCCGCCCCAACCCCCTTGAATTATCAGGGTTGGAAACTAAGTTTTAAGATTGTGCAGTATCAGAAATATGAGAAAAAACTTCTTCACAGTGAGGGTGACAGAGCCCTGGAACAGGCTG
>JAOXJM010000001.1:176994926-177009066 GCA_026413425.1 Tringa solitaria
GGATGCCATTGGCCTTCTTGGCCACAAGGGCACATTGCTGGCTCATGGTCACCCTATTGCCCACCAGGACTCCCAGGTCTTTCTCCTCAGAGCTGCTCTACAGCAGGTGAGCCTCCAACCTGTACTGGTGCTTGGGGTTATTTCTCCCCAGGTGCAGCATCCTGCACTTGCTTTTGTTGAAGTTCATCAGGTTCCTCTCTGCCCAACACTCCAGCCTGTCCAGGTCTCGCTGTACGGCGGCACAGCCTTCCGGTGTGTCAGCCACCCCTCCCAGTTTTGTATCATCAGCAAATATGCTGAGGGTACATTCCATCCCTTCATCCAGGTCATTGATGAATACATTGAAGAGGACTGGACCCAGTACTGATCCCTGGGGAACAGGGGAGATACACCAAAACTGAGTCTAACTTGTAACGAGGGAAATTACAATGATCTACGTATTTATGCTCTCAGTGGATACAGCTTAATCAGCAAATCTTCAACAACATGACATTGTATTTGTGATTTTTCAGCACATAACCATACAATATTTTTCTGCTTATTCCAACCTCAGTTAGTTTGATTGTCCAAGAACAGAAAAGACTGCACACTTGATATAATTGGGAAACTTGTTTCATTTAATGCAAAAGCTCTGAGATCCTAAACAAAACCAGGCATTCCAGGCAACAATCCTGGAGCAATACACTTCTCAAGTGCTAAGAAAATGGCTTAGCTGCTCTCCTAGCTGCATTCCACTACATTAAAATAACATAAAATTCCCTTAGATGTAATAATTAATAAGGTAGGAGGCTGTAGTAATAAGAACTTAAAATTTAAATCAGAGGTGTGCCTTCTATAGCTGTACAGACACAATGAAAAGCAAAACTGCATCAAAAATGGAAACAAAAAAAAGATGTAAAAATATCAAATCTAATTCCTTAATTTTTGAAAATACAATAAGCTGATATTAGAATCTCCATACTAGTTCAGTCAGGTTGGTAGTTCAACTACAAAAAGTTACAGAAAGAGAAATCCAGTCTGCAAGACAAGCTCTTCTATCAATATAAGCAAAATCTGAAGCTGACATTTAAATATTTAAGTAATATAAAGTAATTTTAACTAATTACTTGATACACAACATTATTAACCCATGCAATAAATTACAGAATAAAACCAAGAGGTCACTTAATTGTCTCAATAACAGCAATAATGACACTTCTGAGGCTTTTAACAGTGAATTAACAGCTGAAAACCATAATTAATGGCCTAAGGTAAAGAGAAGAAAACAATTTTTCTGCTGACAGTATGTGAATGAAAACAATTAATTCACTATTACCCCATTATAAATCCTTTATTTTACAGTCTTTTAGTTGGGAATGAATTTGATAATTCAATGTTTACCTTTGTCTTAATGGTCCCCTATTTCTGAAGTAAATAAAACCTTCTATTTTCCCCTCGTTAGATATCTCTTCTAACTTCCTTACTCCACATCTTCTCCCATTTGATTCAATCCATTAATAAGAAATGCTAATATATAAGCATATTTGATACACTGGCCCTTCAATATACATTTTGATATGGAATTTCAATCACTGCTTCCAAACCACTATCTCCCAAATCTATCTTAAATAATTACCTGCAATCATATTCAGTACCTTCATGTTAAAATAAATCACACGTTTTGAAACCTCTGAGATACCCATTTACAGTATTCAATCTGTCACTATTGAATGCAGAGCTATAAACAACCACAATATCTTAGCAATCACTCACAGACAACTTTGCAAACCTTTGTGGGTCTGCAAACCTGATGATTCACTATATTAGAGCTATTTCTGGTAGCAAGATGCCAGCTTTCATTACAATGTATTATTATTCAAAGTGTAAAATAACTACATTACTATAGTATGCCTTGCATGCAAAGAGCCTCATCTATCTTAAACAATAGCTAAGTTTTATTTGACCCACAGAATTCATACAGTGGAATGTTCTGGAAACTAGACTTTCAAGCTTTGCTGTCTTCTCATGAGCACCAAGCATGCAACTCTAGACGAAGGGAAACAGTTTTAAATCGTTTAAAGAGGAGTAGTGCCTGGCTTCTGTGATGTTTTGAATTGGTACAGCCGTCTGCAAACCTGAAAATCATGAAATGAACTAATTAAAATTGAAACCCCAGTGGAAGCTATAAAACTTTATTCCCTTTTACTATTGAGTCGTAATTAGATCTGTGATGGTTCTAAACATAACTATGTACCATATGTTATGTGTCTTTAACTAAAATATAGGGTTAGAAAACTTCAGCTGGAACATCCCTACCTATGAGATCCATCTTTCATGTTCCAAATATTTTAAGAGTGCTCATCTAAATACCAATGACTCATTTTCTTATTTCCCCCTCAGAGCTGAAACATACATTGGCTACACATGGGATGAGTAACACGTGAGCTGAGGAGAGACATCATGATTCTGATTGATTTTAGCACTTTGGTATCTTGCTAAAGGAGAGTGTTGGTCTAAAGTAATGCAGTGCTGGATTCTGGTAAAAACCTTTTAACTGAAAATTTCCAGCAGACTGAGGAAGAAAAGTAATCTGAGACCTTTACCTTAGACAGCTAATCTTCCTAAAGTGTTCTTAGAGGAGTGAGATCAGTCAAAACAGCTTGTACAAAATGAAGCAAGCTGCCTCATACTTACACCAGGATCGAAGTCCTCAGACAAATACAAGGTTAACAGACCATCTCACATCCTGGTGAGCTTCTTAACAGCCCCTGACAAAGTGGCTCTTAGAAATGTTAGTTAACTAATGCTCTTACACCAGGAGTAAATTACCTTGACTATCCTCTAGCAAGTATGAGGATAAGGCTGTCTATAACACAACAGCCAGGCATGGAGCTAACACGAGTTAAGGAGTAAACCTCACAGCCTACACAAATGCCCTTATCCTCTAGTAAATGAGAAGCCATTTACAGCCCTAAGTCATGGTACCGTAACCTTAAATTATCTCATATTGTGCAACCATTATATTTCCAGATAAGCATGAGATAAATTGTAGTCCTAATAATAACTACAAAAAATTATTCAGATTAGTTGTTATCCTTCTCTCTGAGGATCTTCCATCACTCAAAGTAATTTATTGTGGTTTCAAGAAAATCTATTTAAAGGTTTCTTTAAAGATTGGAGGTTGAAAAAGAGATCATAAGAAATTAAAAAAAATACAAAACAAAACAAAACAACCAACCAAAACCAAAAGAGAAGCAACAAAAGAAAAATGTTTCTTTAAAACAGAGAGCAAAGCTTTTTTGTTCTCTTTTCTCTCCTGTTCTCATTTCCCTTTCCACCTACAAATCACCAGTACGATGGCAATATCATTAACCTCTATAGCATCACTGGCTGAAAACTGTTTTAGTTAACACATTTGAATTCACACTACATCAGAGGAACTGACCCAACTCTATTTAATTAGAAACCTAATTTGTATAAGAATTTAGGTATCTAGGAAAACAGATATTCTAAATGAAGCCTATATTTTACCTGCATAATCAAAAGGGAAACATGCCCTTGATAACTTACAAAGAGAAATCTTACCTAATCTAGAGTCACTCCATGGTTGTAATAAATCAGCCAATGGGTTGGTACAATATTGACGGTAGGAGTGTTTAAATCATTATTTTAGTCCAGATCAGCCAGGAGTTTTTGTATCAAATCTCCCAACTGCCTCCACTTACTGTGTTTCACAACACAGAACAGTCTTAAAATATATGAACTAGACTCTTTGTCAATGAAACTAGACCAGAAGATTCATTTCAGGAACGCATCTAAGGTACTACAAGCATTAGATAAGGGACATGCCAAGAGAAGTGCTTGTGAAACTTGCAGAGAATGGATCTCACTCCACATTACAGAAGCATATCAAAAATAATCTGCCTAAATCAACCCTGTAGTACTCTTACAAGACAGAGTAATCTTAGATTTGGATAAAGATAACATTTTCAGTAATAACGAGATGAAATTTTTTAAATGCATCAGAAACATGTAAGTCACTCTGTAATCCACATACTCATTTTTCATCATGTAAACCATGACTTCCCTCTAACTACTTGTAAACAATAATTAGGTAGTGCGTGACTGCAACTTGCCTGATCAAGATAAAAGGCACTACCATCTCGGATCTCTCGTCGCTGTTTGAGGTCAGTTTCTGTGGTGTCCCTCGAGAGTGCGATATATTCAACCTCCCGCTTTGTTAGCTCCTGTGGACAATAGTCTGAAGTTATTACAAAAATAAGACTATAACCCCAGCAAGTGAACTTTAACAACAGGCCTAGTGGTATAATTGTACAAGAGAGCTCTAGGCAGAAGCAGACTGATCTGAAATAACTCTTAACAAAATCTAATATCTCTTATTTTTAAGATGTTTACAGAGTGTTCTGCCTCAAAAAACCAGTTTGAATTTCTGCTCAATAAACTTTTATTTTCCCCAAACCTGCTCTAGAAACATAATAAATAGCTATATATTCTTTCTATTGAACATCTGTAACATCCTGTAAGTTAATCTTCTGGTTCTGGACTCTGAAAAGATAATTAGTATCTGCAAATCATGAATAATTATCAGAAGTTTTCCATAAAAGACTGAAAATCTTCAGCTCTCGCTGCTCAGTAACACCCTGTGATGCAGTTGTGATTATTACCTACATGCTTTGCCAGTAGACTAATGGACAACACTGTTAATGTCATGAGATGCAGCCTGCATCTGTAAAACTATACAGTATTTCAAAAATGAGAACCCATGGATTATTGTTCTGTGTCTTTTGACTCGAATACGAGATATACTTAGAATTTTCTATCTTAAATGAAAAAATAAAATCCCCAATATATTTATACCTGATGTTCCTGCTACTTCCATATCTGGTCTTTCATGTGTTCTGCCAGGAAACAAATTCATGCTGAATTTTCGCCCTTGCCCCTCACTTAAAGGTATGATACATTTAACAGATTTCTCCTAAGAGGTAGCCTTTAACTATAGTTGTATGAAAAAAATCAAGCAAAGTTACAAAAATCCTTGAAAATTCTTTCCTTTGCACTTTTTCAGTGCCTATCGGTTACAAAGCCCACCACTTCCTTTATGCTGCAGGTATATATAACTGTACTTTCTTATAATTAAAGATAAAAAACAGAAGGTGATATACAGGAAAGCTTTCTTCAGCTATTAGCCTTTTCTATGAACACATAGTAGTAGCTTTCAGCAACTGCAGATAAAAGTTTCCCAGGCTTACGTAGCTTCATTAAAGGGATGAGAGCATGTATCAGTTCACATACAAAACCCAGCCCTCACATAATTGTTTGGCGTGCCATTGACACAGGAAGCTGCAGCCTTTCTATTCCGGCTGAGGTGCACACTATAAATAACATGACCCATTCTGTGTCCCATGCCTGGGTATCAAGTGTTTCTTAAGTCCTCTCTTTAGGTTATACCAAACTCTTCTCATTTATTTTGAGGAATGCATTGAGCTACCTAGTAGCATACCTGGTTTGCTGAATTAAGAAACATTTGCTCTCCTTTCCAAAGTTCAAAACCTTGTAGCTTTCTCCTGTATGCTTTACCTCTGAGAGCCAGTCTTTGAATTCGGATCTTTCCATTTTCAAAGAAACGGCTGACATTTATGGCAGCTGTTTACACATCTCCATTTGTGATCTTTTAGCCCAACCAGATTCTAGACAGAGCTCATGGCAAACAAAGTTCTACCCACATCACCTTTTGGAGCAGACAACCCCCTCTTCCTGATAGTTTAAGAGCACCAACGATGTAAATGTGAAATTTTGCACATAGCGCTGTCATGGTCCATGCAGATGGACGTAGGCAAGTCCTTCCCACATTCCAAGAAAGGATCATACACACATCTACTCTTTCTAATCACTCATGATAACTGCTCCCAAATGTTAGTCAGAACACTCCTCTCCCAAATCCTTTCCTTCATTTCTTTTTTTATATAATGAAGCAAAAACGATTTGTTGTCTGTAACAGTCAGCAGATATCTTAATCTTCTAACATACATAATGCCTAGAACAAACTGTTTCTCCATTTGTGATAGCATATGGTAACACAGTTTTCCAACTCTTTCTTTTTTTTTCCCTCCCCCATGGAGTTTAAGCAGAAAAACACATATTAAAATGTCTGTACTTTCTATTCGTCTATAACAAAAAATTGAACTTTGGAAAGCGCATTTATGGAAAAACTTATGTGCCTCCTAAGCAGCTTGCTGTAAGATTTTCTAGGACTACCTTTTACAATTTGGCTAGTAGAGGAATGACTAACTGACATTAATGACAACGTCTCCAAGAACTTAAACCAACATACTTACCAGATACTGCATGGCAATAGATCGCCGGAGCGGCCCAGGAGGACCAATAAGAAAGACATCTTGGCCAAGAAGATCTTTCTGCATTATCCATCTTAAATGGTGGACTACAGACTGGGCCAAAGAATCTGTCACTTTGAAAGAAACAGAAAGAACACGTTATTTAAATCTGAAAAGTGTTAGATACCTGGCCATTCATCCATTTATTCTTATCTCCAAAAATAAAACAAAGGCACAAAGATATGCTGCCCTAAAGCTGGATAGCTGAAGAGCAGGGAATTCCACACCCAGTTTATATTAGACTACTTAATTTATATATAAGTTTATATACTTATCTTACCCCTTACCTTTTTCTCTGCCCAACTTTGTCCTTCAATAAAAACAAACAACAAAAACCAAAAGAAAAAAGTTGTTGATTCTCATTTCATATTAAACTGATCAACGCGAAGATTGTTCTTCATTACCCAATGTTAAGTGGACTTCTCAGCATCAGTTAATATAATATAGATACGTTATTAATAATTTGTAAAAGACTTATCCAGTCTATATCCTAATGCTTCTGTGAATCATGAACTTAGAAAAAAAAAAATACTGTGCTTGCACTAGATTAATGTTCAGGGATATATTTAATTTTAATTAAAAGACAACTGTATTCCTGTTTACGTTCTGACACAATAAAACACAGAATTAAATTATCAAGGAAATGCAAACCTTGCAATATCACTACATCAATACCACGCTGCTTCCACAGCTGTAATAAAAACCAACTCAAAGCTGTTCCACTTGTTTCTATTTAGAATACCACCTCCTTATTATTTTAACAAGCATTAACCCAATTATAATTAAACTGAAACCTTTACCCCATATATACAAATGTTGGCAGCACTGGAAAGCACCGTGCAGAAAGAGCACACTGAAGGAGGGGCACCATTCTCTCTGCTGTATATCCCTCTATCCCCAAAATACTCCTTCCCATACCCCCCTAGCAAAGCCTGGCCCTTTCTCAGACACAAGCCAAAAGCACTAGGTGCAGGAGAACACAAGCAATCCAGGAGGAATGTTTATGTATGCATAAACGTATATGGTTGCTTTCAGAACAATGTGACAAGATCAATGATGGGGTTTGAAGCTGGAGCCTCAAGGCTGGTGCCTGGGATGGTGGCGTGCAGTAAGAAGGAGCAAGAGGGAACAAAATCTTGGAATTAATACTCAGTAATTTGCATTAGAAGGCAAAATCTTCAAAATCAAGGCCTCGGTTCTACATCAGCTTTCCTGAGGCAGGGGAGACAATTTGTCCGGGGCAGAGTTAAGGACAGCAAGTCATAGTGTCCTTCTGTTCTGAGGGGTTTCAGTTCTCTGTTGAGTCTTCGCATACCAGAATGAAAACTGATTTTTGTAAGATCATAGAAACAGCATTTAAATGACTGCGTGAGATTCAGGGAAGATTTTTCAAGCATAAAAGCAGCTAAGGAATACTTTATCAAAAAATTTGAACTGAATGTTTTGATCTGGCACTCAGGAAAACCATTTGAAATCTTCTTCCATTACCAGAAAAATCTACCATATCCATACCACCAATACGAACAGGAATAGCAGACATACATAGGTGAGCAACCTATGCATTAGGATTATCAGAGTAATTGTAAATAAACATTTCAGGTTTGCCTTTCTGTTCTGTTTTCTAAACAACTGTCATTAGCATGCCCAGGATTAGTTGTCATATATGGTATGGTAAGATCCTATGAATGTAAAGATATTTTCTTCTCCACTGCAATACTGTTTTCCAAAAGCAATACCCATCACATGTACCCCACACAACAGGCCAAAAGAAAAATTCCTCACAGAGAATAATAAGCTCCTTCCGACAAGATTTTCAAGAAAATTAAGAAAGTTCCTATTACATACATTCTTCGGGAAATCATGGAATAACAGAATCATAGAATTGTCTACCTTGGAAGAGACCTTTAAGATCATCTAGTCCAACTATCAACCTAATTCTGATAAAAAAACACCACTAAGCCATGTCACTAAGCTCTATGTCAACCTGGCTTTTAAATACCTCCAGTGATGGTGCCCCAACCACTTCCCTGGGCAGCCCATTCCAATGCTTAATAACCCTTTCAGTGTAAAAATTTTTCATAATATCCAATCTGAACCTCCCCTGGAGTAACTTGAGGCCATTTCCTCTTGCCCTATCGCCTGTGACTTGGGAAAAGAGACCAACCCCCACCTCTCTACAACCTCCTTTCAGGTAGTTGTAGGAATTTGTATGCTATATACTTACTGAGAAAGAAGAGTGAAGAAAATGCATACACATACTGTGACTTATAGTCAGTGTGGACCTTGGACCAATTTTAAAAACAACAAAACCCAAACCTACGAGCACTGATTTGATATACAGTTGAGTAAATGCCCTTGTTTCTTTTCCCGCTGAAACAATTATTTAGCAGTGATAGGTTCATTTAAGTCCTGTATCAGAAATAGAAGAAAGATGCACTATCTCAGTAGGAAAGACAGTCTCTATTTGTCATAATTATAAATGCATGAAAATAACATTATTCTAAGACTGGTTAAGTCTCGCTCTTCAATTTTTGATTCAGAATGTCAAATGCAATTATGAAATTCAAACTTCGAGTCAGAGACTTAGGCAATCACTTAATCTGAGTTCATTTCTATTTATGTGTAGAACAAAAATTGTTTTAATAGCTGCTCCTGACACGTATGAATGAAATGATTAAGAGAACATGAACACTAGTCTTTCTTGTTCAGTATATGTGAAAAATACATCCAATATTAAAGCACTAGAAATTCAAGCTTCAAAGCTTAGGAAGTCTTTCCCTTATTTCTTTAGAATGTGATATTTTTGTAGAGGTCAGCTGTCGGGTAAGGACATCTTTGCAAAAGAGGACTGCCAGCTGAAGTCAGGATCCCAGGATTGACAGCAACATTGATGATAATAAGGACAAAGGTCTGTGGTGAAGGTTGAGGCCTCTAGACTGGTTCCATACTACGCTTACAATGGCTGGCTATTCACAGATGTTGTATTTTTCCCCTTGGCTGTGGGTAACAGGATTAGTTAGAGAGGTGAAGCACTTGACTAAAACAAGGCCATATGCCTGTTATTTGTGGTGTTTCATGCCCCAATTGAGGGAGCTGTCTGTGTTTTTACCACAGATCTGCTTCTCTTGGTAAATCCAGAGCAGAATGGGCGTGGGTCTCCTCTAAGTAGCCCTGCCAAGGATTTGGCACCTCAATTTAAAATGTGGATCTTATTACTGCTTAATAAGATTAGGTAGATAAAGAAGACGGGCAATTGAGTTTACCATCATTAGCTGAACCAGTACACCGTTCAGCTGCATCGGTGTAGCAGCTATCACACTCCTTTGCCTGCTCAGGCCTGCAAAAGGGATCATTTGCACCCTCCTCTTCCCTTAGGTGTCCAGCCTGTGCTTGCCAGAGCATGCAGCGATGACCCCAAACTTCTTTGGCTAAGTAAGAGGGGACCAGCAGTGTAATTAGGGACTACATAATGGTGGCAAGTTACAATATGAGGAGAGAGATTACTAAGAGAAGTAGATTGCTTATTTATCCTTTGCCAGGAGATAGAGGGATCAGCTGTTGTTGCCCAAATAGACTAACCTGTCACTTCCCTGAACAGCCTTATGTGACTATGATGAGCATGGGGTCAGCAGTTACTCTGACAAGGGGATGGCGATAGGAAGAGAAAGTCCTTCTCCACAGTGCTCCTGCCTCGCTCCCCAGCCTGGTGCCAGCCCTTCCCTGCTTGCAGGCTGCTTCGCTCCCAGAGCGAGGAGTAGGAGAGGTTGTTGGGGTGGCAGAGGATGAGTGGGGACAGAGAGAGACTGATGGTGAGCTCTAATGCTGCAGGTGACCCAAACCTCAGTGGAGTGGAGGGGGAGAGGAAGGCCCCTGTCCCAGGGATGGATGCTGGTGGAGGACTTCGTCTATCCATCAACAGCACCCCTGCTGATCCTTCCTTGCAGAGCCCAGAAGCCCTCTGTACTTTTCCTTCCTGGCCTCTTCCCACAGTTGTCCTTCCCTTGGCTGTAGCTCCTTCAAACTTGTGCTGCTGCAAGGTTGAATGTCCACATCAGATTAGAAGACTAATATATGGTAAAACAAGCAGACAGCCTGGTATCAGCCACTGTTCCGCCCTGCTGAGGTTCCCTGGGCGCTTGTAATGCAGGAGGCACCAGAGAGGTTTTCTTTTCATCATCACTGTTCACATCTGGCCAGAAAATGTAGGAGATGGCTTTCCAGGGACCCTGTGGCAGAGGGGTTGCCCCTCCAGGAACCACAGTAGCCAAGGTGGGTGGCATAGTTCAGGGTTGGGTGTGGAAATAACTACAAATTTTTGCTTCTAAAAGCCTGTAGCTTTGTATGGTGCAGCAGCCATGCTGCTGAAATCCTGGGCGTATATCACACCTTCTCCTTTAGGTTGTTCCAGGCTTGAAAAAGGGTGAAGGTGCTTGTCTGGATAAGGGGGTGGGGAGTGCTCAATCTGACCTTGATCAAGTTAAGCATTGCAGGTAAGATATTGGGAATGAATAAAATGTGTATCCAAGGGGAAAATGGCATTTGTGGAGTTTTATAGTAAAACTTGGGAGTAGCTGGGAAAAAAAATAATGAATGAACTGCGTACTTCACGCTGCAATGTAATATGTTATATATAGTGCAATAGAATATGATGGTGCAGTCAAAGGTCTGAAAGGTTTATGGTTTGATATAAAGCATTAAACTTGTTGTAAACCTTGGTATACAAATAACTGCACAGTATGCTGTAAACTACACAGTGTATGCTGTAAAAGAGTTGTGAAAACACACATTCAGAGAATAACTGTTTTTCATACTAGCCAGACAGTGCATAGTTTCTAATGCAATGAGTCCTTTCCAGTGTTTGTGTCTAACAAAAGTAATTTAAAAATTCTGAGTAGAAACGTAGAGAATTTATTTAATGCCTTGTATAATGACTGACTGATTGTGATGATGAATTATATGGGGCTTTGTCACTAGGAGTCTGCAACAACAAGATAAGACAATAATCTTCTATTTCTATGCTTGTGGGCACATGTTTTGAATTTTGACTTTTTTTTTTTTTTTAATGACTCATGCAATGGTGCATGATTCATTAATAGGTTGGGAAGAACTGATGATACTAGGGTCTTTTTGCCCATGACAGAATCCTGTTCTGTAATTCTTAGTATTTTCCCAAATCAGACTCTCCATTCAGGCATGACTCAAAAGTAATTTAGCAGCAAAGATATTGATCAGTGCTCTAAGTCTAACTGTAGTAATTTTCGTGCCCAGGAGACTAGATGATTTCTTTTCTGGTATCGATTTGAAAATAAATTGTCTTATTGAGCATAATGTAAGCAGGAAGATGTCTGGAGCTAAATCAGTTTTTAATGTTATTTTTGTTTGTTTATTTGCTTTTTATTTGAGTGGTAGACTTTTTGCCATTCAACTGTATATAGTGAGGCAGCAGAAACGGTGATGCTTTACCATAATGAATCTAATTCAGCAAAAGGTTAGCAATCAACATCAAAATATCCCTATGGAAAACGGCAATGCCAGTACAGGATTTCTTTGTTGCTAGTTTAGTAAGAGAAATTGAAAACAGGTATAGCAGCATTATCCAGAACAGTAATAAAGATAAAAGTTCATTGCTCGGAACCTCCAACATATAATGTATTCATAACAGCACTATCATGTGAAGAAAGTGCATGTGGTGCCAGCATATGAAGTTTAGAGACAGAAAATACATATAGGCTTGCAGCAACCTGCATATAACCAGGCTGGGTCCATGAGCTGCTGATTTGGCTGGCAGGGGCTTTGGTGAGCGTTTTTCTCCCTTTGTTTGCTGTTTTTTCTACATCTTTTTTCAGTTCAGAGATACTGAGAACTGTGAGGTTGTGTAGTTTACCATCCAAAGGACTAGGGAGATGATATGTTACATGTTTTCTGCAGAAATCTGGTAAATGTGGTTGAAACGCTTTTTTGATAAGTAAATTTCCATGTGCTGAAAATTACTTTCCATTTACAAAGCAAGATGTTGTTATTTTTCCTCTACATGTCCTACTATCCCAAACTTTGCAGTCAGTATTTTTACTCTTGATTTTGAACGGTGCAATTGTTTGTGTGCATGATGGTTGATATATGACCTAAGGGTTTAAGCGGCAGCTTTGGTTGGCCAAGTTTGTTAATGTGCATGTGTCTCTGGTTTATTTTGTTTGTTTGTTTCCCCATATAGACAGCTACGGATAGTGACAGGAGAATGGTTTTTTGAAGAGAGAGCAAAGCGCTTCAAACAATCAAATCTTGGAACTGATGTTGTCAGACAGTCTATCCTACACAAATTCCCAGGTAGGGACCACAAGAGAGAGATTTGCTCGTACTTAACACTTTGAAACCTTGTTTCCAGAGTGTTTGACTTGTATCGAATTTGAAGGTATACTTCACTGTTGAAGGTGTAAGTATAATCAGTATTTTAATCTTAATTTTATATTTGGGTATTACTATGCAATGCTTTCTGAATGATTAATATATAGGAAAGGTTAGGTATAAATGAATCTATGGAGATAGGGAGCTGCTTAAAATCTAACTGTCCAAACAGGTAGACAGTATTATTTACCTGCAAAGCCAGCAGCAGACGCTCTAAAGTTCATTCTCGGTTCCTGCCAGGAAGTTTGGCTGTGTGCAGAGATCTGACCCAGCCATTGTTTTACTATGGCTCTCTTATTTGTGATGGTGGGGTGTAAAAAGTATTCCATTTTTATTTTTCCACTCTGAATAAGAAAAATATTTGTTAACTCCTGCGCTGTATGCTGGAGCATGGGCTATATCTAGACTACTTGGTACTTTTAATTTCTCGCTTGACTTTCCTTTTGCCCAAATATCTCCAACAAATTGCACCTGCACTTTTAGGTACAGTAAACAGTCTGGCCATCTTGACCAAGCACCACAAGAATACAATGTCTCTGAGCTGCTGTGGTACCATGGGAGGTACCACACGTGGAAGAACCACTGATTTAAGAAACAGGATTTTTTCCTAAATGCTAATGCTTCTGTCTTCACTTATCTACTTCATGCTGCACATAGGAGCTGTTACTTAGGTAGTGTGTTTTCAGAGGTAGCATTTATCACTTTCAGTAGGAAAGTGCTGGGTATGGGCAGTTTGTAGGGAGAAGGGACTGGTTTACTGCATTGGAAAAATGCCTGGTGCAAATATACCACTTGGCAAAATGCTGATCTTGCCAATATCACTGTGCTTCAGAAGCTGTCAAACTGGCAAGTATCTAACATTCTTTGGGTTTTGATATTATGCAGCCTGTAAAACTGGGTATTTTGTGATTTTCTAATTTGTCATTTGATAGGTATATTAAAAATATATATTTAAGCCATTTTTCCTACACCTTGCTCCTAGTTGAACAAACGTTTTAATTAGGAAAACATCTTTTCATTTACCACAGAAAATACCATACACTGCAAAACTCCATTTCAGGTCCTTTGGTTATTAAATGTCGCCAATGATAAATTCAGAAGCATAGTTCAAGAAGAGTTGATAAGAAGAAACATTTCAAGCTATTTTAAAATTTTATTTTCTTTTATTAAAAAGAAAATCCAAAGAACCCCCCAAGGTGGTTTTTATGTCTGATATTTTATCATATGGTTTTATTTAATATTGAAAAATGGAAAATCTTTTTTTGTAGGTTGTTTGACATGTGCTACCTTTTTTGTGCAAACATTCACTTTTTTTTCTTTGCCCCTCCACTGAAGATACGGTTTCC
>JAOXJM010000001.1:177009166-177030906 GCA_026413425.1 Tringa solitaria
CCCCCACCTCTCTACACCCTCCTTTCAGGTAGTTGTAGAGAGCAATAAGGTCTCCAATAAGGTCTCTAAATGTTCCATACAAACTTTGTGCTGGACAGGTATGGTAATTTGAAGAGCACCATACAAATAAGAGGTATTATAGCAAAGGTATCATTAAAATTGCAAGACAGAGATCTCACTGAGAGGCACATTCCTTATTACTTCTACCTGTTATATGAACACGTTCTCTAAAAAAAAAAACCACAACTTTGCTTAAAGTGGACAAATAAGCTTGGAAATCTTGCTGAAACACTGAACTCTTTCATGTCAGAAGTCATGCATTGGAAGCGTGGCAAAAACAGCTTTGACACAGGATGACTACAAATGCCTCTGGTGTAATTCACATTAATATGCATAGCTATCTTTTTTATTTTTAGGATGGCCTCAGGAAAAAACTTGGGTCAGACTTAAAAGCAATACCATAAATAGAAACAGGATTTAAGAACCTTCAGCAGCATCTGCAAGACAAACTGTCATGTAAAAGAGAACATGACTGTACAGCATTCAAAAAAAAAAAAGTATCTAAAATCTTAGGAACATGGTTCCTGCAAACCTTAAGGAATTTCAGGGCACTTACATTCTCGTCATTGTGTTTCAACAATATGAAATAATACTCTGAAAGAATAATATGAAAAATGCAACTTTTAAAAATCTCCTATAATTTCCTAACTTCTCTTTTTTTGAGAAAAGGACATGAAAGACAACTCCATAGTAATACATTTCCTAGAAAATGGTTTCATTGTTTCATCATTCACATCATTCTCCTCACATACAGATTACATACAGCTGGATCAATTATAATACATATTTTCAATCACAAAGTCAGCACCCTGACCATCTGCAAACTCACTCAAAGGAAGCTTTTTACAAATAGTACTAACAATTCAAAGCAGCATTCCCTAAGATGAACTGTCACAACAGCATCTTCTACTTGTCAGTTCCTTCTGTTCTAACATGCAATACCTGCACACCGCTCCAAATATCAAGCTCATTTCAGTTTCCCAGTTATGTCCTCCTAAAATCAGAAGAATATAAAATTTTCTTCATACGTGCAGCCTATGCTGCATAAACTGTTACCAAAGCACAGGATGCTTTTCAAAAGCAACTTCACAGATGCACATACACAGTACCTTGTATATTATTTCTATATATTTAGACTATTTGTACGATGATATCTTCGTTGCAAAGAAGGTATGTTTTCTCTAACATGACTTGAAAAAACTGCTCTCTGTTCAAGTACTGTATATTAACTTTACTACAAGCACCACATAATCATTTTCTATGACATTTAGAAGACAGGGAAAATCAGCTGAAAAAAGCATCAGCGTGTATATTAAAGCAATTTTTATTAATTATCCCATGAGTCAGATAGCATCTAATGCAAACTGGGTTCACACAATCTGTTTAGTGGCACTCTGCTGATTTGCAGCAGTTGAGTAGCTGGCCCTATATTCTTAATCTGCAGGATGGTGCGTAGGAAGCCTCTACAGCGTATTCCCAAAGACACCATCTGGCACATGCAAGTCGGTGCTACAATTTGCTATTCCTGTGTATCAAGGATGGCCAGTGAAGGAAACTGGATTCTTCTGCTTTGTAATATGTGATAAGTAGGACAACACCTAGCAGAATCCGCACAAACATTTTGTAAAGCGGGAAGTTGAACCTGAACAGAGAAATCCCCAAATAAGAAAAGAATAAGATGTTGTAGATAGATTTTGAAGCAAATGCAGCAACTGCTCTTGTTTAACCCACAAATCAGCTTTTGATAAAACCAAGAATGAAATGGCTTTGCTAGCCTCGGAAATTTTTCTGTTCACTCATAGTTGAATTCTTGGCACATGCTACACTCACTGAAGCCATAAGATTCACTGGAGACAGTAGATAGTATCTGCTGGCAAGTCCTTGTGTCCCACCTACAGAAGAAATCCCATAAATGAAGGAGACACCTACCTCTTCCCACTGTTCAGAGACAGACAGTTAAATGAACTGATTCCCAAGAATATCTATTCCAGATGTAGTACAAAATACATTAGAGCTCACGTCCCTGCATGACTCTAGTCAAGCACATAATAACCAACAGGCACTTAAAAGACATCAATATAATAATTTTCAACAGAATAAAAAAAGACCTTTGCTACAGTGCACTGTTCAGTCTGAGACCGGCTCCTTTTATCAGAGGAGGCATGAGGTGAAAAAGATCTCCCTCTCAAATGATTACTGAGGGGGTCCTTTAGGTTTCCACAGCTGTTTGCAGTACATCCAACACAGAGGGCAGCTGCTGCAAAATACAGTTGGGGAAGAAGGGGACAAGGAGGGAGGTCTTTGTCTAAAAACACAAACACGTTTCAGAAAGGGAAAATGTTAAAAAAACACCTAAGCTCACTGAGACTTATTTCACAGCTTGTTCAGGCTGGGGGACAATGAAACAAGAGCATGAGTTGCCCCAGGACATGGTGAAGGAGGCAGCATGGCCAAGGTGAAGAGGGAGGCACTCTGTGTGGACGCCTTTCATTTAGCACTTGCGAGTAAAACATTGCTGCTCTTCCAATTTTATGCTGATGCAGAGAGCCCAAGGAGTTTTCAAAGTCTCAGAATGTGGTTACATCACAGACAGTTTTCCCTGGAATACTAGTTTTCCTCATAAATTTTTTGTGGAAAAGGTCCTCATTCCAAAAATTTTTGTTCTTGCGGTGGTAAGGAAATAAGTTGCAAGTCTTTGCAGGGGCTTAGAAAGGGGGAAGCTACTCCTTGTATGACACCATAAACTCATTTATCATTAACTCCTCTGAGTGGATTGCTTCACAGGAAGGTGTAAGATCTACATAGGCAATTTGTACTTCTCCATGTGAGTATAAATGAAAAGAGAATACAAAGGAATCATGTATAACCAAATAGCTTTCTGGAAGGAATCCTGAATGGGATTGAGAAGACTACGTTTCTCTTAGAGATATATAAACATGGAATAAATGAAACTATTCTTAGCTGGATGCACATCTTATAGGGAAATACATAGCCAGAGCAGTTATCTGTAGCTCAGACTCCAACTGGAGGGACATTCTGTGTCTGCTTATGAGCACAACAGCTCAGTCCAGCACCAAAAAGTCTGAGAGATTCTAGAAAAGACCAAGAATTATCAAAAGAAATTGGAAATTAGTCTAGAAAATAATTAACTGAAAACCATAACAACCGTTTTCTAATATGCAAGACACAATCACCATGAAGAAAAAAGTTATCTGTACATCGAGGTTATGCTAGCTAGAACAAGCTCCAGGGAACTAAAAGTATGTCCAAAAAGATCTAAATGAGGCATCAGAAAAAGCTTTTTTCACAAAAGAAGTGTTAATTACTAGAGCAAAGTGTGCAGAGACGTTCTGGAATCTACATCACCAGCACACCTTAAGAAGAAGGAGGACAAACATCTCTCAGGAACGGTTCGGATTCAGCTGACCCTGCTTTGAGGCTCAAGGAACAGGGCAGGCAACTCCCTGAGCTCCACCTAGACCTTCCCTGTAGGTTTTGTGCCTCCCTCTGCCTCCCTCTCGGTATAGACAGAACGGGGATAATGGTGTTAAACGTTCAGAGCTCTACGGACAAAACCCCACTGTTTCAGATTCTGGATGAGGTGGTAACAGCCAAGTAGCAGATGAGTTGTAAGTCCACATGAAAACTCTAACTGCTAGAATAATCCCCATCTCTGCCAACAGACACCTCTCCTTAGCCTAAGAAAGAAGAAATGTAACGGCAGAAGTCTCTGTTAGCACAAAATTACAGTCAACCAGTGATAAAACCTGTCTCTGTGACGTGTTGCACTCTGATACTCAGGTTTAAAGTTAACAGAAAGAAGAACGAACGCACATTCCAGCGCGAATCTGAACCCACTTTGGGCAATTAACTGAACACACCCGCTTGTCCCTGCTTCAGCACTTTGGTGGTGCAACACCACTCTGGGAGAAGGACACAGAGGTGTGTAACTGTTAAAGTAATATCAATCTTTCAGGTGAAAAATAAATTACCAAAAAAAAAAATGCTGGCACCATTGAGCTTACTTACAGAGAAATAACCCCAATGTCCTCAACATTAAAACAATTCCCCTTCAAAGCACAGAAATCCATTTAGTGCTACTCCTTTTGCATTTCATTGTTACATACACACAAACATTCTGCTTAAATTCCTCACAATAATTAGGCTTCCATACATCTCAACCGACAAAACCATAGGATTTATTACTTAGCCCCTTGCATTTTTACACGTTGCTTTTGATCACCCATTGGGGAGGGCGCTCAGACTCAGGGCCTCTGGCATAAAACCCCGGGCTGTTTGAAATTAGTCTTCCACAATTCAATGCAGTTGCCTGTAACGGGACAACAGCCAAATTCTCAAATGCACTTGCACCTTCAGAGAGCAGCAGAGCAACCTGGTGTTGCAAGAGAACATCCTTTTTCCTGACTTTACAAGGATTTGCCTCATTGAACAAAATGTCCTGGAAGAGCTGTTAGGAACTGTTTTGTCAAGATTAATAAATACATGAAATATCAGGTACATTGTTTTAATAAAACTTCCAGAAACCACTAATGAAAGCAGTGCACTGACATGAACTCAATGTAAAAGAAAAAAATTAATGAGCGTTCTCACAATTAAATTTTAGATCTGAACTATCATGGAAAGCCACACAAAGTTCTTTCAAGGCATAATTAAATAAACAACCATGCTTTTCAAGCATGGTGAGATTTTAAAAATGTAGGTTTTATTTTTACGGATAAAAGAACAAGAAGTACAAAAATAAATGCCCTCTTTCTACAACGTGTCAGACACAATTATGACAAAAATCCCATTAACAAAATTCCCTTGTGTATGTTTCATTTTTACATGTCACTTATAAAAAGAAAAATAAGAATAATTCAGATTGTATGTACCTTTAATTATCATCTTCCAAGAAAAAGCTATTTGCCAACAACAGCAAAACAAATTAATATTTTATATTAACACACAAAATGGAGTACTTGATACAGGACTTACTAGGTTCCTAACATAAAACCTGGAATGCAAGGACACAAAAATATAAGGTAACCAGCAGTACCTATCCTATCCACTTCTACAAAACGTAACAAGGTTCAAAATAGGACTTAAAAATCAGTTTAATCTTGCAACACAAAAAATGAAGTATTTTGGTATCAATTAAGTGACAAAATGACAAAGGTTAAGTTTTGTAGGTACTTAATACATTTATGTTCCTTATTTTATTAAAATTTTCTACAGAGTTTTAAGGCTATTTTTAAGACTAGAAGAATAATACTGAGTTTAGAATAAGTTATAACATCCCTAAAATTTGCTGTAAATTACAGATACACCCATTCAACATTACCGTATTTTAACACGGCTCTTATCTGGCAGAATAGCAGAAGCAGAAACATTCTATTCTACACAAATGATGAGCTAGAATTATACAAAGTACTAGTAAATGAACTATAACTGCTTCAGTTCCCTCCTCTTATTTCTTACTCCACCGCAAACATTACAATGTCTGAGACTTTATCAGGGTTATTTCCCACTTAACTGGATGACTAAATCATTTCTAGTCTTAGTTGAAAAGAAATCAAGTACGTACCTTGGTCATTTAAACGTAATATTAGGTACTATAATAAAATTTCAAAATATGTAACATTTCAGTTTATACATCAGTATAAATATGCAATTATGTTTTCTGTTTTACACCAAAACATCTGTCTCTACTATCTGTATATCTGTACCTATCCTACTATAAGTACAGGAATACGGATGAACAAGAGTATCCCAAGCATGACATAGGCTCTTTTCAGCCACAATTATTAAAAAAAAAAAAAAGAGAGAAACAACTAGGAATAGACCAAATATGTGCTAATAAATGTTACTTTTAGTTGTAGTATCTGATTTTAGCTAGCATCCCATTATTCTGTACAGTTCCATTTTTAATAACTTTTTTGCTATCAGATTAGTTTTCAACCCCTTTTTCCTTCTTATAATCATTAACTAGAAAAACCTCTAATCCTTTGATTCTACCAAATGTTTTCGTAACTCTCTTTCCTTCCCAATCCAAAGAACTGAAAGAGATGCTGTTAACTTAGAGCTAACATCTCGCTGAAAAGAGCAGATTGACCAAAACATGTAATGGCATGGTGTGGAGGAGTGGAAGGTAGGAGGCTGTTAAATTTACAGCATTTTGTACAGCACAGAAAATCAAAAAGCAAAACAGTCTACAAGAAATGTGAATAAGTGAAACAGATCACATTAGCCATTGACATAGACAACTAATATCCTTACTATATGATCAAAATGAGAAAGCAGGCATCAAGAATAAATGATGAAAAGCAAAAATTGATTATTTAGGAAGCTATAAAAGGTAATAATACAGAGCAGCACTTCTCAACTGTTTGGCTGCATTCCCAGGGAACTCACGAGGTACGGGAAGTGTCATTAGAGTCTAAACCAGAAAACCTTTCCTCATGGGCTACCCTGTAACACCATGGCCTGACACATGTCATAGGATATATTTGGTACCTAGGTCACCCAGTAGGAAAGCATCCCAGTGTGATGCCTAGGGGCATATGGGAATTAAGCAGCCCACAATCCAGATACGGACCCGCCTACTAGACTACAAGGGGACTTCACTAGGCTCATTAAAGACTGAAAACAAACAAAATCTCCTCTATATTCCTCCTACAGCTCTCAAAGGACAAACGTTCCGGAAGGCTGCATATCAAAACAGAGTTAAGAAACAGTCAACTAAACACATCAATAGTAACACTGATGTACTATCCCACAGTTACTACAAGATAAGGAATCACAGAATGGCTGAGGTAGGAAAGGACCTCTGGAGGACATCTTGTCCAGCCCCCCCTGCTCAAGCAGGGTCACCTAAAGCCTGTCAGACAAACTGATGTCTGATGAACTGAAGTCCTACTGCCTAAGAACACAACAATATAAACCTTTACACAACAGCTCCAGCCCTTTCTGATCCTGTACACCTCTAACATCCCTCTTGCCCTCAGTATCTCTCTCCCAGCAGCTATCTGCCATCCTACCAGCTGTGCACTGGCAAGTCTACTACTGATGTATCATTCTTTTAAAAGCAAACAAAATCAAACAAAAAAACCCCTCCATCCTCCATTCCCCCAAAGCCCACTGTCCCAGCAGTTTTCTTGATGTCCTCTTCAAAATGTCATGGAAAGAATTTAGACATGTTGGAAAGCAAACTGAAGTGAATGACCACACTCAAAGTCCACCTGTAGGACCTTGCAAGCCCAGCAATGACAGTCACTGGGAGCTCTTAATGCTTGGCCATGTCTAAGTGTAGTATAAGACTTACATATCCCTTCAGAATACCATGTGTGCTTGGTTTTGGTCTGAGAATTTATCTGGGTGGAAAAATCAGTTGTTGTGGGTTGTTTTTTTTTTTTTTTAATTCAAATTTCGGACATCTGGCAGCCTACATGTGAAAGTGCTGAACAAATGGCAACTCTTCACTTTGGATCTTCAGGAAATATTTGGCCTGTATTGTCCTAGGAAATGTCACAACAAAAGCATGATTCACTTGCTGATCCACAATGCAAAAGGAAAAGCTCAAGAAGCCTGCATTCTCAACAAACAGGAAGTATGGATGGCCGAGAATGCGTGGCATTTTTCATTGGGCATCAAAACATAATGTGAATTAATTCTAAGTATATGTATCAGCATTGTTAATGTGCATAATTGGCTGTAACTTCTGTAAGTATTTGATAGCATTTTTTATCACTATGCAATTGACTTCCTATTAACTAGATGGATTGCAAAGATCTGTATGTTTGCTGACAACAATAACGTGACAATCCGGGAATATTAAATATCACAGTAGAAAAACACCATATGTCTGCCATACAGCAGAAAACTCCTAGAACATATAATCACATTGCAACTAAATGATAATTTTAAACTGCCACAGTTTCATGACCAGACAATTTGAGATTATTGCATTTTTATATGTAATTGCTGGATAAGACCCCTTTTGTACAAAATATTTAAAAAAACACAAACAGTCCTTTTACTGTCCCACTGACCAATGGAAGAAGTTACATGCAAACTTAAGAGATTCCTATATAACCAGCTGAACCAGAGATACAGTAAAGAACTCAGCAAAGATAGTCTTTCCCAAATTGCTTGCTTTTTCAAAACATATTTCTTAGATAATTTCAGTAAAGTCAGTGGAGTGACTTGAGACAGTAAAAGTTTTTTGAATAAAGCCTTGAAACCCACTCAAAAGGAAAGGAGATTCTTACTGTAGTTCTGTGGAACAAGTTCTGGGTTCTTCGGTGTTTTGAGTTTAAAAGACACATCTCCAATAGTGACAGTATCACCTGGAAAAAAAAAAAAAAAAGAAAAAAAAGAGAAAAGAAGTCTTTTAGTTCCGAGACACTGTTTAAGTTTTTAATGTCCTTATATTAAAGTTTAAATCATAGGCCTGCTGTGGTAAGGCTGACTGCATTGTTATATATATATATAACCAGGCTTACTTTGTTGGGAGCTATGGAATTCAAGCTCACTATAGAACTCCATTCCAGGTGCCGTTGTTGATTTATTGAAATGAAATCCTTAGATTGCTTGTCTGCAGAACTAGCAGTGAGAAACTTGTAGGGTGATGATTTTCCTGAGTTTTCAAGCAGCCTGAAAAAGCATCTGTTGGAGGTACGAAATGACATATTCCTGTCAGCGGGCCCTTCCTGCACTCTCTGACTGTATGGCTGCAGAACCTGGCACGTTTAAGAGGTCTCACACATTTCTTGCTCTGGATTTCACCAAAACTAAAGCACCTGGCCATTTTATTTACTGGTCTCCTAGTCTCTAGTTTACTAACCAGGGCCTGCCTGTCTTATCTGTCTTTCTGCACCCACAGGCTTGAATAAAAATGCAGGGCATGCCCTGTGTACTTTCTCATGAAAATCAGAAGTGAAATCTAGTTTGCAGCCAGGAAATGGGTGAGCACCAAGGCAGCAGAGGTCATACAGTATAACAGCACAACACCCAAAACCTGTGAAGCCAAGAAAATGAGCTGCAGGCAAACTCAAAGTTTATTTTTTTCGAGAGAACATCTGGTCCATGCAAATGACTTCACAAGTATTAAGACCACAGAGCTGAGATGACTCTAGTAAAATGATGGTTTTTCCATTACTGCTGCTGAAGATAACACCAGCTTCACTGCCCAACAGGTGCAGAAGTGTGTGCGTGAGGATGGAGAGGATTACTGGAGTAAGACGGCTGCGCAGGGGTGCAGTTTTGCCACAGCACTCTGATTACACTACCTTTCCATGAACTGAGGCCAAGTTTTGGAACTGGTTCTTGTGCTTGTGCTTTTCTGAGAAACGAGACGTAAAAGAGACACAGCCCATGAACAAGATCCAACTCTAAAAATTCTTTTGTTGATCTGCACCTTGTCCTATAGCATCCAAGAGGGCACAGTCTACCGTCACCTATCTCCAGCACAGAGTCAAAGAGTTTGGAAGACCAATGCTAGAAGCAGAGAGGGAGACACTGAAGAGAAAGCTTGTCCAAATCAACAGAGGCAACTAAAACTCCTCCCATACATACAGAAGCTCTCCTTCCAGTGACTCCAATTTTGCACTCAAATGCAGTTCTCCTCCAGCATATCCAGATGTTACTGCTCGTATCACAGGACTGAGAATCCCCAGGTTCCGACATGACTCAGACAATCCACAGGAAAGCTTACATATTTAGGACTAGATTTACAGCAGCCAGAGAATCACCTACAGCAACAAACAGGAAGCAGCGAAGAAAGGATTATGGCTGATTTCCTACCAAATCTAAAGGCTTAACAATGATGCTGAGACTGGGATTCACAGCCTGACATACATGCCTGCATGTGGGTCTTTATGTCACTTTTAAAGTCCAAATTATCACCCCCCCTATTTTTTTCTTAAAATAAAGGCAGAAGGCAGTAAACTGTTAGTTGTTCCCACGTGACAATACATTGCTTCAATGGCTTGCCAGAAAATGGGAGACTTAGACAATAGCAGTCCTGCAAAATAAAAGGTGGCCAAGGGCTCATCCCTGGTCCTAAGGATAAGCAGTGCCAAGCAGTCCCCTGCTCGAGCTAAGCAACCTTCTCTGGCAGATCTGTGCAGGAGCCAAGAAGTGGAAGGGTCCCAAACAGAGCTGGTGCTAAGCTAATGACCAGGCAGCAGTCTGGGGCTATAGGTCATTTCCTGGCCCTATTGAATTTGCAGTTCAAATGCACCCAAAAGTGCTGTGCCCTCTTCAGCCTGAAGCCTTCAAACTCACTCCAAAAAAACGTCCTGCAACAGTTCAGGGGCCTGGTCCCCATTCTGCAAAGTATTCTGTATCTCAGAAAGTCATTGAACAACAGACATGACCACTGCAGGGAGCAAAATCTAGGCTTTGGCTTTCACAGGGTTTTGCCCACTTCTCTGAGCTTTAAAGGAAAAAAACATATTTTACTGCCTAAGCATCATCTCCCCTTCCCCTTCTTCTGCTGCAGCTACAACCACTCTTTCTCACTGAGGAACAGCTAAAGGATTGACCAAAACGCCTCCAAGTTGATGTAAACATCCTAGGAGCCCACTGCTTCTTGAAAAAGTTGACACCTCCTCTCTCATTAGCTCAGCTAGGAAGAATTTTAACATCCTAAAAAGAGCAGGTTGCCTGATATATCCTTAGGAAATTAGTGCCAGTTTATTTTCTCACCATTCCTTAGCCAACATGTAACGAGACAAGAGTATATGACTAATTAGCTCCCAGCTTAAACCACCTCAGCGCAAGTTGTAAATCCTCTTTCATGCATACACAGCCGTCCAAAACACAGTAGGGACAAGATGCTGAGACAACAAGGTGTCAGACTTTTTCAATACATTGGAATGATGGTATCATCTACAGGAGAGAATTTTAATTACCTCTTTTATTGGCATAGTACTGAAAAGCCTTAGTTGATTTCCTGTACTCCCTAAAGAAACAAACAACTTAGTTTAGTCTAAGTGAAAAATGGAAAATGCATCTGTTCTCGTGGTATTTATGTCAGTCCATAACATGCTAACCCTTGATCAACACATCTAATCATGTCCAAAAATGCCACAAACATTCCAGCCATCAACAGTCCTTACAAATTTTCATGAAAAATTGGCTGGGGGGGAGCTATGCACAAGACAAGGAGAGAGCTAAGCACACAAAATCCCTACCATACTGTCAGGGCACTCAGATTTTAACAGGTTTGTTGCTGCCTAGAGACAAACATTGCCTCCAACTTGCATCTGTCCACAAAACAAGAATATTAGCAGTGTTTAATAGAATTTTAAGCAAAAATAAACCAAGACATCAGAGTCTATTTTCCTAGCTAAATGAGCACAGGTGGATTACCCCACTAGTCCTATCATAATTCCACTTAGGCTATATTTTCTTCCTTCTGTACTTATTTAAAATCTCATGTGATTACTCTGTTTCTGCTGCACTTCCAAACTCTTTGAACAGAGAAGTCATCCCAGACAGGCTCTTTCCAGCATTTCACCAGCTGGCAAGAAACTGACAACAGCCTGCTTGGTAAACCAGTGGTATTAAATCAGCAAGACGCATAATTTGAGAACATATATCCCAAACGATTTGTCTCTGCTGCAAATTAGGGAATAGCCCATGAATATTCCAACCCGGCTCTAAAGCTACTGCCACACTATCGGGGACAAAAGCTATACCCGTGAGGTTTTGCAATGGAGACTTTGTAGCTTGTATCAGGCTTGCTTAGGCAAGCAGTGAAGACGTGCCCCTGGTTTCTTACCTCCCACACAGAAAACAGCAATCACAGGTAGTACAGTCTTTGGGGAGAACAGCAGGATACAAGCAGTGCCCAGTGTACTCAACGAGCTACAGCTGCCGAAACAAAACAAGCGCTAAATAAGCTGGAATCCAAAAAGTAAGGAGGACATCCCATTCAGGGGGTGATCAACACACAGAGGAAACAGGCAGATTAAAAGCCCATGCAATATGGGCTAGAAATTGGGGGGACATAAAGATCATGACCCAGTAACAGGACTCTGAAGAGACTCTCTGAAAGGAGATGTGAAAACAGCCTTCAAATGCATGCAAGGAGCTCTTTCTACTGCATCTGGAATAGACAGGTGTGAATTTCACCTCTGGCAAAATGGCAATTCGAATGTGCACATACAGCTAACCAGTAACTCAGTGCACTGAACTAGAATAGTAGGGCTTGCTGGACCTTTGTTCTGACCCACTGTGGACGTTTTTAATGTTATATTCTCAATAAGAAGTCTTCTTGAAGATGAAGCTTTATTATGCACTTGGCACCTTTGACCGCTTTTCTATTTAAAAGCTAGTATCACACCAACTATCCCTCTTCTCCTCTCCCAAGAACAGACTATTCCCTAATCCTACTATTTTCTCCTATATGTTAAGAAGAAAAAGCCACTCCTGTTTAAACTATTTAGAGCAATGCTGGGCATATCTGAAGCTAACCACATTGCACCTCAACTACAATTTGAGAATTTAAGAAGCAGAAAAAAGTTTTATTTCTTCTACTCGCCATTCCTCTGATGAAATAACACATTAAGAAAAAAAGAAGGAAATTAATAAATTTGAAATGGCTATTTTTAAATAAAGAAATCCTACAGCAAAAGAAAACACCTTGCGCAGATCTATACATGTGTTTAGTTTTTTGAGTGCACAACTGAAACAGTTCCAATCTAATATGTAAATCTTTATATTACCAGGGTTTTTAGAAGACATTACAATGAAGCTTCAGGAACATTGAGTTTTTAGGCGGCTGAAATCACTGGCTTTTGGCCTCTTTAGTCCTGCATTTATGTGAGATTAACACACTCCAACAGTCATTTTAGTATATTACACATTCACTTGTACACAGACCATCCATCTGGTCTCAAAAGCCAGTAACAGCAAGTGCATATTAAAACTGTGAAGGTGCTGAACTCTGCTAACATTAATTTCTGTGTGATAAGATCACACCTGTTAAGAAGAAAATTCAAAATCTGTATTATATTCAAATGTATATTTCCAGGTCTTAATCTCATTCTAATGTGAGGGAAAGGAGAATAAAAGAAGGGGGGGAGGATGCTTCTAACTGATATTTATCCAGCATATATCCATAAGGGCACAGAAAAGAGTGTCAGCCCTCATCCTTGAAGAGCCAACTTATTTTGAAGAAACAGAAATGACACTTTCCAGGATGCATTTTTTTCTTTTCTCTCAATTTTTCTGAATACATTATTTGCAGGGTTAAAAAAAAAAAAAGAAAAAAGAAAAAGGAAAAATCAGCTCTACCTACACAACTTACTTATTTCTCTCATTTCATACCAGCTCCTGCTGGCCATCTTCATGGCTGTAAACATCACACACAGTCACTGGCTAACACTCTAACCTGTTCTGCATCTCATACTGGTACTGGCAGCCTCCCAAAAACACGAGCACAGGGGACGGAAACCCATTCCCGGCGCTCACTAGGTTTGCTCCTTGACCACCACTGCCTTCCCACACAGAGGAGATGGAGCTCAGCTGCAGACTGACAGCTGCTGTTGACTAGAATAGCTGGATGTTTACACAATAAAATCCATCTCCAATCTAAGCAAAAAAAATCCACTTCACTTAAGCCATCCTCTTTTTATGAGCAAAAGAAGTTCTTTCCTTCTAAGAAACCAAAATATTTACTTCAAACATAAAATTTGGATATTACTCTATTTCTACTGAACATTATTGATAGACATTCTATTTTTTTTTTACTTTTCAGGTCTGAAGTTAATGCTTGATTTTTCAATTGTCTGCTTTAGGCTAATGATTCTCTTCACTGATTTAAGTCCAAAGTGTCATTAAAACAAACTCTTGGTATTTTTACCAGGAAATGAACCTTTTCCTCCATTTTTTCTGCGTTAATAGAAGATCAAGAACACGAACACAGAATCTTATCTGACATCCAGTCACGTAAGGAGCTCACAATCATTTCTTAACAGAGAGCTTTTTTTCCACTTGGGCCAATAGCATACTCTGAATGTAAGGAGTCTGATGATGCTCAATTACAAAAGTGTTACAATGTAAAAAGTCAGTTTTAAATATTTTTAATACCACGATGACTCACATAGACTCAATATACGAATTTCAGAGTACCTCTCAGTAATATGCTTACCACGTCAAAGAAGTGCTAAGCTGTCCATTTCACCAATTACTAAAACACTTTAGAAATATTGGTCATCTTCTCTAACTTTCTGCTCAACATCATCTTACCATCAAGACAAGATCTGATGAGCTGTGGCTCTGTCTGACTGAGTCTCAAAAACCTTCAAAGGATGGATCTTCCACAGCCTTTCTAGCCAACCTCTTCCCCTGCTGTGCTCCTCTCCTAGTAAAAACGTTTGTCCTCCCAAGCCCAAATTTGTGATGGCTGCCTCTTGATGTATTATCTGCCAATATTAAGTAGAGTTAGATTTAATCATTTCTGTAATTATAATTTCAAGTTGCCAACAGATGTCTCCTCTCTTAGACCTCTCCTTGCAAATCTAACCAGCCCAGATCCCTCAGCTTCTCCTCACCATCAGGTGCTCTAGGCCCCTAACAATTTTGCTAGCCCTCAAGTGGACTCCCTCAGTTCCTCAATTATCTCCCTAGAAATATGGGAACCCAAAACTGAACACAGCACTCTAGGTAGAGCATCACCAGTGCTTTCTAGAGATGAATCCTCCCTTTACCATTGCCCACACTACCCCTAATGTAGCCCAGTCTGTGGTTCACATTATTTGCTATGAGGTGTTGGCTCATATTCAACCAGGCACCCACCACAATCCTACAGCCTTTCCAGCAAAGCTGCTACTCAGCCAGTGCCTCCCCAGCCAGTGAGACACACCAACACCTCAGTCCAGTGGTAGAACTTCATCCTTCTCCTCCTTAAACTTTTTGATGTTTCTGTTGGCCCAGTCCTCAAGTTTACTGAGGTCCTGTTGGACTAAAGATCTGCAGTTGGTAGGGATTTTGTCCCTACATACCAAATAGCACTATTACACTCCTCTTCTGTTGTCAGTCTGTCCTCATTTCCACTTTTGTATGCCCTCTTTTTGTGTTCATTGAGAAGTTTCCTGCTTAGCCAAGCAGGCCTCACGCTGAAATACCAAATCTTCCTCCACCATGGAGTCATTCATTCCTGAGCCGTCATTAAGTTTTCTTTAAATATCTTCAAGCTCTTCTGTGCACTTTTCTTCTTCACAGTGGTTATCCAAAGGATTCTACCTACCAATCTCCTGAATAAGTGAAAGCCTGCAGTCCTTCAGACTAAGATCCTAATTCTGCTGCTCACCTTCCCAGCCTCCAGATCCACAACTCAATCATGTTATGGTTGCTGCAATCCAGGCTGACATCTATGACCAAACCAGCCCCAGTTCTTCCCTACTTGTGAAGAGCAGATGAAGTGAAGACTTACTCCTGACCAGGCTCTCTGGCATCTGGATTATAACATTTTTACTAACACGGTCTAGAAACTACCAAGAATGCACGCACAGCGCCAGACTGCCCTGCTGGCAGATGTCTGGGTAGTTGAAATCCCCCATGAGCATGAGGGCCCATGAGTGGGAGGTTTCTGCTAGCTGTCTGTAGAAAGCGATATCCACTACCTCCTCTTAGTCATATGGTAACAGATGCTCACCACATCCCTAGAGTTCCTTTTCAAATCTTCCATGGCCAGTGACGGAGAAAAATTATGAGAAAAATTAGCTGATAGTGTTTTCAAACTGTATGAAGATTCCTAAAGTACAGTTTGCTCAGTGCAGAAGAGCCAGACTATTGGTCTATTCTAAACTGAGCTTAGGTATCAAATGAATTAGTATAATTTCAATAACGTATTTCAACTAAAAAGAAACTACAACCGAAAATCAAATAGAACTGTTTTTACAACTTCCCGTTTACTGAAAAGATAACCAAGATAGACAAAACAGCTTTAAAATTCACTATGGCATCTCCGACGGAACTATCCTGAGTCTGTCAGGCAGGTTCAACTTCAGCCTCATGTATTAAAATGGGCAGGACTTGCAGAACACATCAACACATATCAGGACTGTAACAGTTGCTAAACGGGGAAATTTAAATTTTGAACAACTGCCAAATATTAAAACTCAGAAGCTTTTTAATGACATCTACTCATGGGAACAACAGTGAAACCCTATCAAAGAGCGTATCTGCCTGACAGCTCATCCCTTTCTTCCAGCTGTATCAGCATGGCTAATAAATGACACTATTTTTTTGCCACCAACCTTTTCCCTCTTAATTGTTAGAATAATTTGAAATAAATCAGGCATAACTCTGCAAACTTTCACGACAACTCGCTTTGAAAATTCTCGTCTCCATTTGCTGCTTTCTCAGTTGTGCTGACACAACAACTGCTTATAAGGCCTTGCCATAAATTAAATCACTGGAATTGTTTCAACCACCACGTTGCACAGCCCCCAAGTACAACTGTGGAGGCAATGAACAATAGTGGCAATGTTAAGAGAAAGATGAAAGAATTAAGTCCCTTAAATAGGCTGTGCCAGTGAAAAAAAATATTGCCAGAACCACACTCCCAGCTGTCCACATGCGAACTTCAACAAGATAATGACACAGGTAAAGTCAGAAAGGTGAATGTGCTGGAAAGCATTTACATCCATCATCAACCAATACGTTAGTCTTTGGGCAGTAATAAACCCTGGGAAAAAAAAAAAAAACACACAACAAAAATAATTAAAAAACCAAACCAAAACAAAAAAAAACCCAAACAAACACTCAAACTCCCTTCTAAACACATGGTCTCATTCATAGCCTTTTTTCAAATTATAAATTTTTACCACAATCACTTAGATCCTGCACACCAATGATTAACATTACAGGCTTCTGAAGTCTGCTAAAGCTTTCACAACCAACTGTGTTGTACTCAGCAGATATTCTTGTATGTATCACTGAGATCATTCAGGCTTCAAATGCAGGTTTGATGAGGAACCGGGGCTGCCCAGGTTTTGGAAAGCATAGGAATTGGACAGGCAGAGCTGAAGAAAACAGTGCATGAAGCTAATATACATTTTTGTCTATGCAAGTGAGAAAGCACAAGTTGTTATATGTACATTGAGCAGCAAAGCACACAAGAGACCTTCCTTTACCTGTACTATCTGACTGGCAATGATTTTTATTTTTCCAGCTCTTCAGTTTTCACCAAATTCAGCGTTTGTTCCCACCAACCCTTTAAAGCACCTCTGATACTATGTATTCCATCAGATTTTGTCAAAAGTTTCATATTACACACAGATAGATACAAATAATTAAATGTCAGGGAACTGAGTTGTGTAGAACTTGACTTTGTTCAGCTCGTGCTGTTTTTAAAATAGCAATCCATCACAAATAACTGCAGTCTAGAAAAAGCTAATTTCAGTCTTTTGGAAAGACACATGAAACTTGTGTTAAAAATTAATCTGATTGCTGCTCTTCCACAACACTGGTTACTACAAATTAAGTTTCCCTCATTAAATACGTTGTGCAAACCCAAACCCTTCCTAGATATTCCCATTACCCTTTAGTCACTGAGTGCCTCGATCTTTCACTTTGAGATTTCTCTTAAGCTTTACCACTAGATAGCTCTAGCAGTTCCTCCGCAGCCCCCAGTGCACCAGCAAGCCATATTCACACTACAACGACAGAGCTGAAAAGCTAAGCACGGCTCCTTCACATATAACAGGACAAAAATCAAGCAACAGTTTCTCCCTTACACTTAAAAGGCACCATCACAGACAGTAAATCCGATCTGGCAGGGATGTCAGATCCAAATTACTGGGTAGACAACAATTTGCTCTTCACTTCACTGTTAAGCCCTTCCATCCTTTTCTGAAATATTTTCTTTATCAGTAGGGAAGAAACACAAAATCTCAACGCTGCTTACAACAAGACTTGCAATTACAGCAGCTGCATAGACATAGGAAAAACACGTATCACACAGAAAATTTCAGATCATCTCTTTTTAACTTCAATAACCTCAAAGGAGTAAAGGAGTGACAGGACCTGCAAGAGGACATGCAATCATCTTTAAAATAACATTAATTAAAAAAAAAAAAGCAACCAACAAAACCCAAATAATAAATTGTATCCCTAATATCAAGGTCCGAAATTCACAGAGGCACAGAAAGCACTATAATGAATGAGGTGTCTCAGGTGCTGGGAGGGCAAATATCCCTAATGTTACCCCTTAGCCTGCCTTTAATAAACTACAAGATTGTCTAGAGCTTTGAGATTTAAATCTTTCTACCAAAATCATTATAATCATTGATTGTAAGTGGGAATGCTCTTGTTATTCATATACATATACAGTGTATTCATGAGCATTGCTAAGTTACACTCAGTTCCATTCCATAGCACATGGAAATTATGAAGTATTTTTAGTAATACCGCATTTGCTACCATTTCATTTTGGTGAATTTCTTCTTGTTTTTAGGTTATTCACTCCAACAGAGGGCTGAAAAGTGCTGAGTCACCTTCTTCAGGTGCTTGTTTCACATATTGTTAACTTGTATTATATATATACTATATACTTCTATATATAGAAGTATAACTTCTATTCCTATTTGTTTTAAGATAAGTAACTCCGTTTTTTTTAGTACTTTTCAAACATTTTCTAATCAAAAATTCTTGAAGGAATTTTATGGTTATCAATTCCTCAAGGGCTTCCCTCTTGAGAAACTTTTGAGAAACCAAACACGTATTTAAAGACACGAACTGGTCAACTAGTAAACAGATTAAAAAAATAAAAACCTGAGACAAATGGTACCAAGGGGGTATAATTAAGAGCTTTTAGCAAGTACCTCACCATCAGAATCACTTGCTGTCACTCTGTCTACCTAATTTACACCACTTGCTCTGTATTTAGTAGCTTTGTTGCTTTTGGCATCCATTCCGACAAGTGCCAGCTACCACAGGCATATGTCAGCAATTCCAAGCACCACTCGTGCCCCGCACAGGCCCGTCGTCTGGCTCAGAGGTCACCGGAGGATACTCGGGGACAGTTCAGGTCACGCTCCCCGGCCTATGTGAGCTCAAGGTCAACCCCTTATCTCGTTACCATGGGCTGCCTTGGCACCAGCTTTGGCAGCCCCTGACATGGATATGGCTTTCGCCTCAGCGGCGGGAGACAGCAGGCACGCCGTGCAGAAACAGAAAGCATCGCAGGATGCTAATAAAGCCACTTGAGGAAGAAGAGCAGTTCTCACAGGCACAAGGCTCCTTCGCTGCGGGCAACACACTTGGAAAGAGAAAGGTGAAACACGATGGAAAGCCACGCTCAAGCGCCCCTGCAAGCCCGGGACTGAACTCTGCCCTTTCCCCTCATGCAGTACTCACTGGCGTAAGAAGAAACAGGGATGGTAGCACAAACTGAACAAACCAGCAGCCCAGAAGGTGGTAACTTGCCTCTAGGCCTCCTCCTCCTCCCGGGCCACCTGGCCGAGGAAAGAGCGGGGCTGCCCACATCCCCGGGCCCGGCGGGTTGGCCGGGGCAAGGGGAGGCGGGGGGAAGGCTGTAGGGAGGCCGGGGCCGGGCCAGCGCAGGGGTGTAGGGGGGTGTCGTTACCTGAGCCGTGCAGCGCCCTGATCTCCAGGCGGCCGGACCGCCCGGCGGCCGCCCCGCCGCTCAGCACCTGCCGTAGGAGCAGGCGGACCCTGCGGGCAGCGGGGCCCCCGGCCCCGCCGCCAAGGCACAGTACCCGCGACTGCATGGGCCTGCGGGGAGACCGCCGCCGGGACGGGGCGGGCCGGGCCGAGCCGAGCCGAGCCGAGGAGGGGAAGGGAAACGGCGCGGCACAAAGTCCCACCGGAAACTAGCGCCGGGCCGACCGGCGGCCGGGGCGGGTACGGGCCGGCGAGGGTCGCGGGGGCGGCGGGCCGGGCCTGCCTGTGCCGCCGGGGTGCCTGGGGAAGGCCGGGACACGGACTCTTTTCGCCCCCAGCTGTGCCGGAGGAGGAGGAGGAGGTCGGGGGTGGGGGAACCTGGGCGAAGCGGGGGGCAATGGCAGGGGAACCCTCGGACCCCCTCAGCGCCGGCCGCCGCGGACGGAGGGGGGAGACGATGGCGGCCGCGTCCCGGGCTCCCTCAGCGCCGGCCGCCGGGGAGGCTGATACCCCCCGGTGTGCTCAGTCAGGAGGGCCGGGGCGTCAACTCTGAGAGCGACGCGTTTGTTTGGGGTTTTTTATATGGAAGAGGCGGATCTCCATAGCCGGACGAGTTTAAAGCGAGGCTTGGGCAGCGGTGGCTGAGGTATCTTCATGTGCCGGAGGTATTTCCTACCTCTGATTCCTTAAATCCTGCTGAATTCATGGGCTCTTCTACCCCAGTGCCTCCCCTCGCCTGTGTTCCTGAGATTAAGTTGTTTCAATACTTCCAGAAGAATTTGAACCAAGTTACGCAGGAGCAGCGTTACGGCTTAAATGTGAGAGTGTTGTAAAAGATGGTGTTACTGAAACAGATTTCAAAACCGGCTCGTTTCAACTAAAGTTGAAACCTTTGGATCTGTGTGAAAGCTTGGGAGTAAATTTTAGAACAATTTGTGAAAGGCTGAAGCCTTCACGGTAACAAACTAAGCCTAGTTTGAAGGAAAATCCATTTGAGACTTGGATCTCAGAGCAGTATGGAAAGGTGGTGAGGCAGTTTAGCAGAAGGTACAAGTCCCTGGAGTCAAGTCACTGCCTTTATCACCTGCACTTAAGGTTTTAGGGCTCTATCGCAGCGTCCATGGGACTGGGAGAATTTTTCCCCGGTAAATCTCCCATTTCCTGCATGTTTTCAGCATTGAGCAATTATCCCAGAGCACAACAAGTAAAGAGCAAGCTAAGCATCTGTTTAAACATGGACAACTTAGAATTCTAAGCCCCTTAAAGATATTATGAATTATGAATGTTGACCTAGTCCTAGAAGCATTTCTGCAGCTCGGTATTAGGTGCTTTAAACACTTAAGAGAGGTGAGATTTCATGATCTTCAGCATTTCCCATTGGGTATAAGTTCTATTCTTAGTACCTAATATAGGTCTGTGAACCTGCTTTCTAGGTCTAAGGCAGGGGAAATGAAACTGAAACATCCTTTTATGGATATTGCCCTAATTTCTTGTAAGCTGAAGATTGTGAATGTTGGAGACTGAAGACAGGCTAAGTAACAAGAAGGTTTGGTGGAAAAGAGGAGAAGGTCAATGAGGCAAGATAACAATGGAATTGTTTCTGAATATATTTAAACAATCTGGGATGTTAAATTAGAAGATTATGTTGATCCTCTTGTCATATGTATAGAAAAAATAATAAATAGTAATAAATTGCAGCAGGTACGCAGGCAATTAAAGGCATATCCTGAATATGTCTGGAATACCTCTCAGAGGTCTGGAGCACTTTTCCTATGAGGACAGGTTGAAAGAATTGGGGTTGTTCAGCCTGGAAAAGAGAAGGCTCCAGGCAGACCTTATAACAGCCTTCCAGTATCTGAAGCAGGCCTACAAGAAAACCAGAGAGGACTTTTTATCAGGGAGTGTAGTGGTAGAATGAGGGGTAATGGTTTTAAACTGAAAGAGGGTAGAGTTAGATTAGATATTAGGAAGAAATTCTTTACTGTGGGGATGGTGAGGCACTGGAACAGGTTGCCCAGAGAAGTTGTGGATGCCCCATCCCT
>JAOXJM010000001.1:177073348-177102876 GCA_026413425.1 Tringa solitaria
CCGCCCGCCCCGGCTCCGCCCGCCGGCGGCTGGAGGCTCCCCTAGCCCCTTGCCAGCGGGCAGCGGCGCCCGCCGTGGCCGGGCCGGGGCGGGAGCGCTGCCCTTCCCTTCCCCGTCAGAGAGGGGGCGGTGGAAGATGGCGGCCGGGCGGTGCAGCCCCGCTCCGCCAGCGCCTGGCTCCGTCTCCTCCCCCCCGCGCCGCCTCTTTCCCCACCCTCCCGCACCGCCTCCTCCTCCTCCTCCTCCCCGGGGAGGGGAGCGGCAGCGGCTGCCCTGGCTGAGCCGGGCTCGTGTGCTCTCTCTCGGCAGGAGTCCGGGAAGATGGCCGGGGCCGAGGCGGGGATGAGCGGCGCCGGGATCCCGCAGCAGCCTCAGCCCCAACCCCCGGCGGCGGCGGCGGGGGGGCCGGCGGACGAGTCGTCGGACAGCGAAGGGGAACACGAGGGCCCCCAGAAACTCATCCGGAAAGTGTCCACCTCCGGCCAGATCCGCAGCAAGGTAAGAGGGACGAGGAGCCGGGCCAGCCCCGCTGCCCCCGGGGCCAGTTGCACCATCCCCATCCATAGAGCGGGGCCAGCCCGGAGCCGGCGGCGGCCGCCACATCCCGCCCGCATCCCCGGGAGCGGAGGAGGAGGAGGAGGGGGGTGGTGGCGGTGGTGGTGGTGGTAGTGGTGAAGCAGCCGTGCCTCTTCCTTCCTTCCCTCTCCCCTCCTCCCCGTCCAGCTGTTGCGTCCACATCTGTCCCCGGCTGGCAGGAAGAGCCCCCCGGGGCGGCGGGGCTCGGCGGGGGCCGGAGGGGAAGCCGCCTTGCCCCGGGCAGCCGCCCTGCTCTGGCCGGGCGTCCTGGGTGTGGGGGAAGCGACGGGGCTGCCTCCCTCCCTCCCTCCTTCCCTCCCTCCGGCTCCTCTTCCTCGGCGGCCCGGGCACCGCTGCCGGGGGGATCCCGCCCCGTCTGCCCGCGGCGCGGGTGGGCTGTTTCAGCGAGCCCTTTCTGCTCCCCAGCTCAAATCGTCTTCCCCCCCACCCCCGACCCGCTCCCCGCTTCCCCGGCATCTTCACCCCCGAGCCCGCCGTGGGGGGGTGCATCGGGCTCCCCCCGTTGGGGGAAGCGGGAGTGCCGCCGCGGGGGGAAAGGCGGTTGGCACTCGGGAAGGCGGGACGGGCTTAAAACTTCTCTACATCCTCGTACCGCGGGGCTGGGTACGCGGGGCGGCTGTCAAAATTTCAGCTTAATGCAGGGTTTGTGTTTGGTTGTCTTTTTTTTTTTTTTTTTTTGGCTGCCGAAGTCATCCCAGTGGAATTAACTTTTTTTTTTTTTTCCCCCCTGTAAAGAGAACTTCAAGAAGCATGTATTTAAAAGTATAAAAATAACGAGGTCTGACTTAACTTTCTGCGTGGAAAGGTCCCGTTAAACACTCTGTAGATTTGACCCATATTCAGTGATGGGGTCGGCACGAAACATGGAGCTGGTGGGTGCAGCGACCCCAAGATCAGGGGTTTTGCTGTGGGCAGCTGGTTTGAGGGGCAAAGCGACTCCCTGCAGGCCCAGACAGATCACACTTAGAGTCTGATTTCTACACAATAGGTCATGTGTTGTTGTTTCCTTTACAGAGCACCCATTAAAGTTAGTACAGAGCATTTTGTGGAGTCGTGTCTGGTTGTTGCTGTTCTTCCTTTCAGCTTTCACTCACCACATCCGAAAGGTTGTTAAACAGTAGCCTTATCCCGTTAGGTGAGGTGGAGAGCAATTTTTCCCTGAAACCTCCTAAATGTGACGTGTCATCCCATTTTATTTCTAAATGTGAATTTTGTCATTTGCAGATGTTAGGCCAGGCTGAAGGGTTACTATAGTAAATAATATACAACTATTGCATTGTGTTGAAAACTTAGTTCTTCACAAACTTTCAGCTTTAACACCGCTTCAGTGTGGCGGTCTTCAACATGTTTTTAAAGTGACAGAGCATGATGCTTTGTTAGCTCTGGTGGTGTTGAGTGTATTCGAGAGTTTGCTCTCTTAGTTGATAGTTGTGTAAGGAAAGTGTGCGGATTATGAATGTTACAGAAACAGGTCTGTGAGCCTGAGATCCCAGCCAGTTCCTGCCAACTGTTACAGGTTGGTGGGATATTCTGTACCTGGGAGCTGTGAGTGAACGTAAAGCTGGGATCGCCTGAAGTTAGTTCTAAGGCAACTCTACAAGTGATGCTTTCACTTATCTTAGTTTGGGTCTCAGTTCTATTTCTGTGAATCAGATATATGTAGGAAAAACTGACTGCTGACATAAGTGGGAAACACAAAATATTGCTTTACTGGTTGCAATTTACAATAATATGTGACACCGAATATGAACATCTTTCTTTCCATTTAATTAAAAGTGATATATCTTTGCTAAAGATGAGACCCATCTTAAATAATTCAGTAGCACTTTATTTTATAACTCATGATGCATTATTTAAAAGTAGCTATATTTAGACAGACAACTCCCATTTAGTTTAAGGGTGTTGTATGTTTGCTGTTGTAGTAGTTGGTGATCAGTGGTTACATGAAACCACCAGAGCAAGGAACATCAGGGAGCTGCTCCTTTACCCAGCTAGTCCCTTTCATTCAAATTAGATTTGTTAAGCTTCACTTACTCGGTGAATGTGTTTGTAAGCTAAGGTTTTAATTAAATGGATTCGGTTTGTCTTACAGCTAAGAATAGACTTTTGAAAGAACCCAAAACATGTATATTACATTTATCATTGATGCTTGTGGGCCATTTAATGCTGTGCTGTTTTTCTCCGGAGGTTGCTTATATGCTTACTTGAAACATTTCAGCAACGTGGTATTGATTCCTTAGCTCAGAACTATACCCAAAAGTCTCTGCTGGTAATTGTTTTTATTTTACTTAAAGAAGATGTTATTTTTAGATGTTTTGGTACAGTTGATCATTTGTGAAAGCTACCATATGGTGATACTTTGCAGACAGAATCATTCAGGAGTGGATTTTTTTTTTAACGTGTGTATAATAAGATTTAGCAAATGTATGCATAAGAGCAAACCCCTTTGCTAGCACAAACAAAGTCTAAAAATTTCAAACACCTGTAGTGCCTCAAAGGGAGTTTTTAACCTTTGCCCTCTTCTTCCTAAATAAAAACAATTACTTATGTGACAGGGGGCAGGGGGTGAAAAACAGAATGGGGAAAATGGAAAAAAGAATACTATATTGGCAGATGTAATTACACTGAAGTTCATTGCTTGCTTGTGACATGCTCATCGTATGCTACAGTTCTACTTAGAAATCTGTTGTCCAGTTTTACCACCACTTGCCCATATTGAATAGCAACTTCCTCTGCAAATTGCTCGCTTGATTTCAGTGAAACTACTTTTGCAGTAAATCACTATGAGAAAGGGCTGGGTGATAGGGCCAGATGTTTATGTAATTTCTATTTATGGGTATATTTTTAATTTATGCATATGTATTCCTTACATTTTTAGAGTACTTTAAAGGCACGTCTGTGTCGAAGTATGGCCATTGTTAATTTCCCCAAACAGAAAACTTGAAGATCAGCATGTTCTGGTGTCTGCAAACCTGAGGAGGAGAGGATAAGTTGCAGTGCAAAGGACTGAACTATTATTTGGGCCAACACCTTGTTTGTACCTAGGAGCTGTTTACTCAAACACCGTTCTTGGTTATAGAGCAACACCATGGCAGTAGGTGTCTTCAGGGGAGTCAGGACCTAAATTAGTTACTGCTTCTGTGAAATTAAAACCAGCATCTTTAAACCTCATCCTGGAAGCTGTTGCATCTCTGGAGCTCGTATGAGTTCCCTGGAGGAAATGCAAGGCAATAAACAGGTGGCAGGTAACCTGTGAAGTTCGAGCAGTTTTGAGCTGAAATCCTCAGTGGAGAGCGTTGAAACAATTCTTGACTTCGTGATGTCTACCCACAATTTCCCCTTCCCCTCCCCCCCCCCCACTGGGAGACCTGAATATTTAGTATATATATACACCAAGAAGAGTCTTAGTAAAGAGATTTTTGGAATATACATTTTGTTTTTATGAGGACTTTGGAAAACCGTAGTCAGACAGCTTTGAAGTAGTATATATGATGATGTACAAGCAGTGTTATATTGGTGATTTAAATTGGGGAAGGTTCTCCGTGCATCTGCATTAAATTTGTCGTCTTAACTTTTAAAGATGCTGGTTAAGACAGGCAGCGTCGGTGTCTTTCTTAAATGAAACAGATGACTTCAGATCTCAGGGGCTGCAGTCTGAAAACTCAGCCTGTCATCAGCGGGGCTGTAGTTTCTTTAAAGTTAATCACCATAGTGCAAAGTACATTCCTTGAAAAGATGGTCTTGCTTCAGTTCTTTGTAGCTGGGACCTGTCAAGAAGGAAGGGTTCAAATTAGAGCTGACACTTTTTCTCTTTAAATTCCTCTCATCTTGGGGGTGAGCACAAGATTAATAAATGAAATGGTCCCTGGATACTTGGAAGTAGAGTCGTCAGGTGAGCACAGTTACAGTTCCTACTCTTGTCTTGAGTACTCTCTGCTAAAAAGTGGATATAAAGAACAGCACTTTCATCACTGACCTGGCTTCTTACTTTAATATGTCCGCGTGTGGTTAATGGGAAAGCTCTGCTGGATACGTGTTGTGATGTCGTCTGCGATTGGGTATCTGGCCTGTGTTTATTTTTGGATGAAGCAGACGTTCTGGAGCAGAAAATATAAATCAGGAAATGCAAGAAAATAGGGTGTATTGAGCGAGATTAAATACGCTTGTAACGCATCCAGGAGAATGGTTTCTTCCTGTTCTTCACCACCAGTGGTTTTTGTTAATAATGGAGTTACAGTAACATGGGAGATGTTCAGAAACACCAGTGTGTTATAATTAGTGGACATGATAGAGTGTTGTTTAGTTAAATGGCAAGAGTTGTTACTAAAATTATATTATTTGGGGTCTTAATATATTTTTTTTTTTAGATATCCTAAATCATTATGGAGTAATAAAAGTAAATTAATTAAATTCCCCACTGTGTTTTTATTGGCCTTAGCGGATAACACCAGCTACTTAGGAACTGAGCCTTCAAAAAGTTTCTAACCTCTTCCATATGGTGACATTTGACAGTGCCAAGTCCCAGTAGTCACTTCCTGTTTGTTTCTGGTATACATCTCTCTCCGATTACCATAACTTGTTAATTCACCTACGTGTAAAGTACTGTGGTTGATACAAGCATTAGACTTCACGATCATCATACTCTGCAGTGTAATCTGCTTTTTCTAGCTTTGATAGTTCCTGATTTACTCAGCTAAGCAGTGGTTGATTCCTTTCTGGTTAAGGGAACAAGATTTTTATGTACCAGAAGTTCTCAGGAGAATGCTATGGTAGCAAATTTAACCCCATTGGGGATCCTGTATGTGTATTAGGATTGTCTGAATCGGCACAGCTTCAAAATGTGTTGTAAATTGCGATTTATTTTGCAACAGCAGTAGCATCTATAGTGTCACTAAACTTTGCTGTTGTGTTTACACAGCATAGGGCAGAACTAAAGTGTCTAAGTGTATAGAAATCGTCCTCAAGTTCTTGGCACCTGGCAGTGCCTACAGAAAAGATTGAAGGGTGCTGCAGGATATCTGTCTGCAGCATTCGTACTTTGCAGCGTTAAATTAGTTGTCCAGTGGATGCACTGTATATCCATCCTTAATATTCATCAACATTTTTTTTTTCACAACTCTTGTAAAAACTCTGGAAAATTTGATTCTCTCCTTGCATCCTGGGGTCTTTAACCTAATTTTTAAGTTAAATATTCAGAATAAGTTCATCAGTGTATGCTCCTGATACATGCACACGTCCACAGGAGTGTATGCTCCTGACACACGGACTCATGTAAAGAGTAATATATTTAAGGTTTCATATACATACGTATATTATTCAGTTCTAGAGTAGGCTTGGACAAAGCAAACCAGTTTTTAGTGTGAAATGATGCACAATATTTATTGCTTCTCATACTTGCTGTATGTCTACATAAGCTTTCAAAAAAAGGATTCATTAATGGAAAGTTTCAGCCAAAGACGTGATAGTTTTGGGAAGTTAAAAATGACTGAACGTACTACGTAGAAGAAACAAGCAGGCTTAGAATGGAAAGAGTTACAGTATTTAAGGCACAGTGGTCATTACCACTCCAAATCCTGACACATGTTTGTATAAAACTGAAATGAAATATGCTAAGGCATTTTAGTGATGCATGTATTGGCAAAGCTTAAATTGCTAGCTAAGTACCAGAAAGGAGAGGAAGGAGGAGCTTGGAACATTTTTAGTAGATATTTGCAAGCAGGTCTTTGAAGAAAATGTTGCTTTTGGTCTTATTCTATTTTGTACTGAAAAATAACATGAATTATGGTCTTCTTTTTTTTTTTTCTCCCCCTAGACAGCTGGTGAGCTGTGAATGTGAAAAAAGACAAGATAATCGCACTCTCATCTTTAATATAAGAGATTATGATTTTTTATGTTTTGTTGCAAGGAGCTGGGGAATGCTTTTCTGCCAAAAAGATCAGGTGAAACACATTGAGGTTCTTGTTTAGTTTAAAGAGAATTTCTGGTCTTCAGAAGCAGAAGAAGAGACTAATTCAAGAATAAATGACAACTGGGAATCCCTTTATGAGATGCCTTATCTTGAGAACTTCATGTGCACAGTTCTGAAGCCACATAGCAGCCACGCCAGAGCTCAAGAAAGGACTATTCTATAGCTGGATCTGTATCCATGTAAGGCTATATAGATAATTTGTGGACATTTGGAATTGTTTCCAGCAGTTACATCAGAATCCAAGGTGCAAGACTACTGTATGACTAGCTGGACTAGCCAAGCTAATTTGGATATATGTAGCAGAATACACAGAATTGCAGTGATTTTGTAGTTGAAGTAGTTATCACAAGAATAGTCTGTCTGGTTGTCCCAAAACCTTTATCTAAAGGGAAGTATTGAATCCTCTTGACCTACTGATAATGATAAAAGGCAGCTTAGACCAATGTTCTTGCTCTGGAATGCTCCAAAAGGCTAAGTTTTTGGTGTTTTGTGGTTGTTGTTTTTGTTTTTTTGTTTTTTTTTTTTTCCAAACAGTGTTACTTTCATTTTCTCTGAACTCTGACCAGCCATGCTTCTAGTAAGGGATCTATATCTAGTCTGGAGACCTCAAAATCTAAGCACAGCAAGAAGGTAATGTGAAGTGTTGTGTGTTTGTGTGTTGCATTCATTTAAGCTCAGAGTATGGAGTTTTTGGATGTAAAAGAATGCTTCTGTAGTCATTCTGATGTTTCGGATGTTTTCCTCTGATAGGGATAATTAAAACATGGTTTGGTGTAGAGAAGGTAGTTCAGCAGCTCACTTCCAGAGGAACCACAAGACCAGTATTTTGTTCTGGGTAGCCATCAGGTTTTTGAGATTCTTTATAGTTATTTGTAACGTAGGTGGATGTGATGTTATAATTTATTGACAGCATGGCTAGATTTGTTCTTTTTCTTCAGTTTGATGCTTTGGTACCCTCACTTTGTCTTTTATGAAGAGAGAACTCTTTCTTTCACCTTTGTATTTGCCACTGCCTTACATTCCTGTTTTATCCTTTCCCATCTTCCCTCCAAAAAGTGAGTTGCGTTCTCCTATATCTTCTTTTAAAAGCCTAAGAACAGGCTACTAAATAACAGTAACCATAGCTCTGTTATACTGAGTTCAAGCCACAACTTGCAACTTGCTAGCAATGGCAAAAGAGCCTAGCTTGGAGACATCCATAGTTTACATCCTCCACGTGATAATGAAACGAAACCTCCTTCTTTCTTAATGTAAACATTGCGTTTATCACAGCAAACAAGCTTAATGCTGACCCAAAATAAATATTATTTCATTGATATGCTAAAAATAAGACCACTGCATTACATCTATTTAAGAGGAAATAAGAGATTTATTCTAGTAAAACATTTAAGTGCATACTGAAACACTTCAGTCGTCCTGTACACTTTTATATGATTAATCGCTTCTTAAAATTAAGCCGGCACTTAAGTGCTCGTTGGATGTGGGCCATAGAAATTTTGTGCACGAAGTCAGAAAGTAGTTGACTTATAAAACTTTTACCATGTAGGAATTATCCTGATATATTGCATAATTATGAAGAAAGAGCAAATTTTTTTTTATTATTTTTTTTTTTCCCCAAGCTAAGTTTTTCATTTCACTGATGTTCCTAACCAGGCACATTTCACTGCTTAGATACTAAAAGCACGATAACAAAAACCTGAGCTATGCTCCTGGGAGGGTTAACGTCGTCCTAATGAATTCAGGAAGGTTTTACATTTGATGAGAATTTATTTGTTTATTAGATGGGCCGCCTGAGATTTATGATGATCCGAACCATTAATTTCCTTGCCTTTAAACGTTTGGGGGTTGCAAATGGTGTGAGATCGCGCTACGTTATTGTCACTTAGCAACCTTAATAGGGTTTTGAAGCTGAAGAGGAGCTTGTGGGTGGGTGGTGAGTCTACCTACGTGTTTGCCGAGTGGGAAGCAAGGCGAGCCCCTCTGTGGGCTGCTGTTGGGAGGATGCGTGTCCAGTCCCCGCTGAAGTCTTCCTAGATGTGCTCACTGAGGAGAGCCGGCCGTGCCCTCGGTGTCATTTTGCACTTCTGGCATAGTTTCGTGCTGGGAAGATCTGCCGAGGTTTTTCATGCCTGCAGAGATTTAAGTGGATCTAAAGGGCTGTCATGCTGCTCTGGTCAGTTATGTCCTGTTGTGTCGTTGCTTAAATTTAGCAACCGAGTTTGACCGGCTTCAGTTTGACAGCTGGTAGTCCTTATTGCCGCTGTGATGCTCTGGACTGAGAGGGAGGTGGATGTCTTCCCATCTCTTGGTGAGGAGGAAGGCTTGCTAAGGATGTCAGAAAGGATCCAGCGTGGCTAACCAGCGGTCACGGCTGCCCGTCGCACAGAGACTTCTTCCTTCCCTGTGCAAACTCTCTGTTGATCGTGAGGACGGCACATACTTCTGTGTTTGTTTTAATGCTCCCATAGAGACATCTTGCTTCTTGTTCTCTCCCTCCTTTCCTGCCTGCTGCTGTCATGGTTTCTTCAGGAATTTGAACAGAGAAAGGGGGACATCCTTTTTCCTTTCAGCCTGTGCCTCTGCAAGGTTTCTCCCAGTAATCCCCATAAAGAGGGGAACCGCCCAAGACCAGAAAGTTTGCTGGGCATGAAGACTTAGAGAGCGTGCAGATAGGTGAGGTTTCTCCTCTAGGTAGTATTGCTCTGCTCTGCCTCCTCTGTCAGTGGTACTGATCAGTCTTGGAAGCAGATGGTTCAGTGGGGAGCTATTGACTTGAAAACACCCTTTTTTCCTGATTTTTTTTTCAGCTATTATTATAATTTTTTGCCTATTATCTCAGGGAGCTTCACACACGTTACTCTGTGGACAAACATTGGCCTCACTCTGTTAAAGTGGGAAAAAGAGAGAGCACAAAGGGTAAAAGGGGGTTTAGTGAGTCAAGGATCCCATCACTGAAAGAAAATGGTGGTGTTTGTGGCGTAAACAGTAATTCTTTCTATTGTATATTAACTTGATATATTCATTCTATAGAGCTTCTGTCTGGGAAGAATGCTGAGAGGATGCAAGTCTGCAGCAGGGAGCTAGTTTGAGTGAGTTGCTTGGGTGTGAGATGAAGAGCCAACGTTTCTGATTAGACCAGAGCTTTTAAGGAAACAGAAAATATTTTTTATCATTTACACAGCTTCTCGTTACAGGCAAAATAAACAGGAATAGTCTTCAGAGCCATCTATCTGATGTTAAACTTTATTTTCTTTCCTGAGTGAACTTGTTCAAGCAGAATTTGCATATAACCTGGAAGTCTGTATTATAAAGCTTTTGTAAGGAGAAACCAGAATTTAAGAAAACTTCCTCTTGTAGCTCATTTGACTGCGTTGTGGGGTGCTTTGGTTATGAATGAATGCTGGGCTAATATACATGTTTGTGTGCTGCTGCTGGAAGCAGGCAAGCTTTATGAAGTAGACTTAGGAAAGAAAGGACTTTTACCTGTACTAGTGGTTAACATTTTGTAGAGAGAACATTTTGGTCAATGTGCCTCAAACTATGTTCAGGCAAGGTAAGATTTATACCTGAGACACTTTACTGCTTAGGCCAGTGGTGTCTAGCCTTCCTCAACCCACTGGCTTTCAAAAATTCAAAGGCAGTTACATAAATTAGGGTCTGTGCTTGTATCCTGTCTACTAGATGACAAGCTTTTTCCCTTGCCCTGCTTGGTAATTTTATAAAATACATGAAAAAAATACCCTGGGCTTCAGAGGGTTGTCAGATTTTTTTATCTACGCCCCTGATGCTGCATCACAAAACTCTGTTCTGCAGCTTCTTCAGCATTTCAAAGGAAAAGAAGATCCTAATAAGTACAGAACTTCTGACGAGCTCTTGTCAAAAGCAAGCTATTAAATGTGCTGGCAATGTCAAGCTGTATGCTTAAAAACCCATCAGTGCTTTTGTGTTATATTTCATGTTACCTGGTGTTGCCAGGTAAATTCAACTACAGTGAATAGCTTGTCTTTTTTTTTTTTTCATTTTTTTGGAAGAATCTTTATTCCAGTTTCTTTAAACTTTGCATTTTTCCATAGTACTGATTATAGGTACACTTCAGATGATGCACTTTCTTGCATAAAGAGACCAGTAATTCTGTGCACACGTGTGTGCATGCAAACCAATACTGATTTTAATTTTTTTTTTGCTTACACTATTTAAGGTAAAAAAAATCTTTCAAAGAAACAGTTTTTCACTTGGTTGCTGTGTGCGTCACTGAGGAGGAGATAAAAGGAGTTAACATCACAGATTCTTCTCCTTCCTCACCCTTCTTCAGCCGCGGATCTGTTGCCAACAGTTCTGCAAAGGGCTCCTATTTCAAATTACCCTTTGAGCCCATGATAAACCTGTGTCCCTGGGAGGTTGTCTCACAGTGAGGAATTAGAAATGATGGGAAAATTTTGTGGTTTTCTATTTGAGTAAAAAAAAAAAAAAGTCACAGCCAGGGCAAGAGGCAAATGAGCTTCTGCTGAATTTTATCCTAAGGATGATTATACCTTGATTATACCTTTTCTTTGAAATATATGCCAAGGTTATTTATAGCTAATCCACAGTTCAAATTACTGTGTGTAGGTGTGAGAAGTTATAGAGAAGGAGTTTTTCTAGAAAAAAAATATATTTATGGGGGTTGTTACGGAACCATAATAGTAATTTAGGTTGGAAGAGACTTTGGGAGGTCATCTGGTCCCTCCCCCGGGGTTAGAGGAGGGACATTTTCTATGCAACATTGGGTTGCCCAGAGCTGTGTCTCTCTGAATGTCTTATAGATTGCTACAATATGGTTCCCGATTTATTTCAAATTAAGTATTCTCTTTCTTCCATTTACACAAGTGTCAAAGATAACCTGTGTCTGCTTAGGAAGATTTGTCAGTATTTAAAGGTCTGAAAAAAAGAAAGAAAAAAATTCAGAAGAAAAAAAAATTAGTTCTTTTTCAATAGTGTAACTTTAAGAAAGGTCTTAAAAAAGAGAAAGTGCCTTTCCTCTTCCTCCCTCCCATACTTTATAACATGCAGCAAGAGTGAAATGGTGTGGTTGCTATCTATTTATAGATTCAGTAATGTGCCAGTGTACACTTATTATATCTAATTAGGAGTATTCTAAATAACTTTTTGTTTGCATTACAGATAAAGCTATATGATTGCAGATCAATGGCATGGAATCATATCATGCATTATCAAGGTCTAAAGTCTTCCTCCTCTCTCTAAATAAAACCTCCTTGGACTGATTGCTGTTTCGAATGATCTCCCAACTATAGCTGTGATTTATTTGCCGTAAAACCACTCGCCTGCTGATTTAGTTAAAATTTGAAAGCTAGATTTTTAGGAGGCACTCAGGGGAACTGGGAACTAAACTAGACTAAAATTTCCTACAAGAGGAAATTGCAAGAACTGAAGTTATTTCCAAGTTTTCTTTCATTTCTGATGCCATTCTGCATCACGTTTGATGACCTAGGGTTTGACAGCCACACAGTTGGTCAAGATGCAGTTGAGGGTGTCTGGATAGTGCTGCACCGTCTTCACCATTCTGCCCGCATCCCTGGAGGTGATTCTGCACCTCTTGCAGGTGGTGACAGATGAGTCAGAGGCCACGAGTATGGTAGAGAATAGGACCCATCTAAATGCAGCATAGAAACACTTGGCACAGGGACTTGTTAAAACGTAGGCTTCTTGACCTAGTCCTGGATATACTTAATAATTTTCGTGTCCTGGATATACATGTAATGCTTTCCCTTTGGTGATTTATTTGTCATGGAAGTCATTAAAAAACTTCTCAAACTATGCAGTTTAGTTGGAAGACTATATGTCTCTTTGTTGGAGCCCAAGCCTTGATTTTCCCTTTTACTTGACCTTGGACCAATTAAACTTTGTCGGTTGTTGCTAATACCTCTAATCAGTTTTACCACAGCATATGGTGATGGAGAAATACAGATTCCACTTCTTGTCCCCAAGGTGTTAAGCAGTACTAAACCTCTGACTCTCCGTGTGTGCGGAACTTTGCAGTGTACAGAAAAGCACTTCTGTGTTTTTCTTTCATTGGGGAGGTAAGTAACGTAACTTACACAGAAAGAAGTTTATACTAAGCTGCATAACAAAAATAACATGCAGTAGCCACAGAGAAAAATGGTTGATAACACTGAATTTTGCTTGAAAAACTTGATCAATACTGAATACCTAAGAATATGTAACAGGCTGTAGTACTGCTGTCTTAGAAACACATGTAATAGAACTTTTGTTCTCTAGGTAGCAACACAGTGTATGAAACTATTATTCGTCTGATAGGTATAAATGCAGAAAAATGTTCTGACACCTAAGGTTTAATGGTAGCTTTTGTTTTAATTGCAAAATTACCTTATTTTTAGATGGAAAGGTTGAAAATCACCAGCCGTATCTTGTTAAGTGGTATAATAGGCTGTGTTTTTCCATTCTTTAGAGCCTCCTAAATTTGACTGAATCTGCACTTAATTTTTACCCTGGGGAATGGATCTTACAGAGGGTATTTCTGTACGTGCTACCTGACAGTTGCTTATTCTCAGATTTTTTTTTTAATTTTATTAATTTTTTTCTTAACCATTGCATATAGCTTGATTATTCTTATCTTTATAGATATTTCTTTCAGGTTTAAAATTCAGGAAAAGCAGTGCCAGGCAGGCGTGAAGCCTGAAGTTCAGGCAGTTCCCTGACAAAGTTCAGAGTAGCGCCTATTATAGAAGCACTGTTTATATAGTTCCAGTTAAGAACATCATAGCGTGTCTGTTACAGCCATCTCCTTTTATATATCGGCTATAAAAACTAATTCTAAACTGAAGGAAGAACGTGGTCTTGATGTTTTATTGCTTCGAGTTAATATATAGTGAAAGCCCATTTGAGAGTATTCAAGACTAAATGCTGCTCATCGTTGCAGTCTCTTGGCAACCTGTGCCGGGGCTCATTGCATACAGGCAAGCAGCCGCCTGAGCACTGGTGGGAGGTTTTTATCTTCTTTGTTATTTTCACAGGTTGCATAAAGAAGAGTACAATTTGAAATGTCAGCATCCTGGGTTTTGGAAAAATGGGGATGGGGATGCTTAGCGTTCCTAAAAGCTTCCGCAGAAGAGAGCGAACGATGCAGAGGGCAGGCAGGACATTTCATTGGGGTGGGTTAAATGGACCGTGATGTGTGGGACAGCTTCCTTCTGAAGCTTGATCAAAGCAGAGGTAGAGGATTGTTTGCAAACAGCAAAGTAACTTGGGAACAGCTTTTTTGGGCCGTGTCTTGGCGACCTGGAACTACGTGCTCCAGTGAATGCTTAGCTTGACCGTCTCTTTCAGTGACCTCTTAACTCTTTTTTTTAAATTTGTTTTTTGTCCTGGTCATGGGCATAATGTTGCCAACAAATAGACCTGTTGTAAATTCTAGGGTGTCTTCATGTGTTGTCACAGCCAACAGAGGCTTAAATGAAGGCTCAGAGGGGGAGAGGGTGTTCAGTGAATCAGCAAGGAAGGACGTAGTACTTGGTCCACTTGAGTGTAAGCTCCTGCACTGGACAGAGAACCAGATGTAAAGAAATAAGGAGTATCTGGGGAGTAGGAGAGAGCAAGTGTGTGATTTTAGGGTTTTGTGTGCTAGGCTTAGTGCAGCAGGTCACACTGAGGAAGTTTTGTAGCAAACAAGAAACAGGATTTAATTGCCTGTAGATTGTTCTGGCTGCTGCATGTGCGTGCCTAGAAATATCGTGGGGTGGCTTGGTCAGTAGGGTGACCTGTGGGTGTTCCACTGCTAGCACTGTGTCAGGTATTGCCTGTCGTAATGGCTTTGTAACAGCTTTTCTCCCAGAAGCTAGTGATGCTTATGGGACATGCTTAATTCTGTGGGTGGATCTTCAAAGGGAGGATGTTGCCTTGGGGGCTGCGTGCAGCCTATGAATTGTTCATTATTTTTCTGCAATCTGTGGCTCCTGCTGCACTCCATTTTTTGTTTTTCTTATTTCTCCTCAGGTGGGTCCCTATCCATGAATTCATGATGTTGTTTCAGTTAAGAGTTTATTTTTAATCGCTGCTATTGGATTCCAAATAGTTCCAAGAAGAAGTGATTCCATGACTGCTTATCTTCTTAAAAATTCAGCTAACTCTTTCCATTTTTCAGGGAGTGAAATGATGATGTTTTAAGCCTTGTGTGTCTTCTGAGGATAAGAACTTACTTTAATCTAAAAACATTTATTTCCCTAATTGCCTGCTACATAAATGTGGAAGGCATAGTGGGCCAGTCAGATCAAAGGACTGGGATGTGGATGCAGGTACTGGAAGCTCTTTTGTAACTAATATAAAACTTTCATTTTGCAAGTCATGTGTGTTCTGAAATGTGTATTCGTGTGCCATAATTGTCTGTATTTGTTACATGAACTTATATTTTAAAGCCTATCTGTCAAACTAGAAAGATCAGATTATTTTTTTTCTCCTTTTTTGGTTTTGTTTCCCCTCCCAAATGAGCTTGAGGATTCTTCAGAAAACATTTCAGTTCCTGAGGAAAAAGTTACAATTCATAAGTTGAGAAGAATACTGTAGAATCTATTGAATAGTAGCTTAAATGCCTTTTAGTCTTTTCTTTAGTCGAATTGTGTACCACTTAGCCATTATGTCAAATGCCTGTGAGGTCTGTTGGTTGGAGTTGTGGGAAGGGGAATGGCTGCCACGAGTGAGCTCTCTAAAGTTGTTTTCTGTTCTTGTGGCTTTTCTTTTCTAAAACAACTGGGTAGCTTCAAAGGACTTTTGTGTTGCAGTGGACACTGGGGTAGGGTGCTGGGCTATAGCGATGATCAGATATGGCAGAATGCCGACCAACAGCAATTTTTTTTGGCTGGAACAGACATGATGACCTGTAGTGAAAGCAGCGGTGTAGGAATCTGTGCTAAGGCAGGGTCCGTGCTCTGCCTGCTCCTCAGGAGCTCCTTCCCAGCTCTGGTGAAACAACCGACGTTTTGGAGTGTAATTGGATGTTCTCACCTTTCTTTTTTTACAGCACGTACTTCACAAGTACTTTTCCAGTGAAGCTGTCCCTCTTCCTGTGGTGGTGATGATGATAATGATGATGATTATTTTTATTGTGTCATGCTTTACACCTTCAGCTGATCGAGGAGGTGTCTTTCTGGAGGACAGTAGTGCTGTACTGAAGTGCTCTAGCTAGCCCTAAATGAACTTTCTTGCCTTCTGCATCCAGTGCAGCCCTTTTGGGCTTTGTTCTTAATGGAGCTAATTAGCTGGGGTGTTACATCATGCTAAGGCGGTTATCTTGCTTCCAGTTCCAACGTGCTTCATTTAGCGATAGCTCACATATCTCTGCAAAACACAGCATTGTATTGTTTAGGCCTGTCCCAAAATACTTACGAGGAGAGATTTATAACAGGGTGCTCAGTCCTGCTTCCTTATTTCTTTGGTCTTTGCACGGTGATGAATTAGCTCCTCAGTTTGGAATGATTTCTTCCATGCTGCCGGAGGCCTCCTTTTGGGCGCAGGGAGCCAGTCTTATCTTGTTCGACTTCATGTGCCTCACCATCAAACTCCCCTTTCCACATCCTGACCAGCCCTTGGTGTTTTGCTTGTTCAAGGTAATGATTGCCCTACAGCAGCCTGTCTTTGCTTCTCTCTCTGCACCAGGAGAGGAGAATCCAAAACCTTGCCTGCTCTCTGCAGGGATATTATTTGCTTTTTCTCACCTGCACGGTGCAATGAAATGCTGCTAACCCTTGTGCAGCAAAACTCCAGGAGCATCCTGGTAATTGCCTTACTTCATGACCTACATCAGTGGATATGGAAAATGGTATAAGGAAGAACAGTTTCATGTTTTCAGCCTCTTCTTTTTTTGTGATCTGTGTCCCCAGGAAATGGTTAATGTAAAGCTGAAGCAGAAAGAGATCAGAAGTGCCGTAGCGCAGGTAAAAATGCCAACACTATGAGATGGTCTAATCAGGACCAGAGCTTCCCCAGCTCAAATTTTCCAATGTGTGTTGGTTACTTATTTTTTTATTTGTTTGTTTTTTTAATCATTCATTGACCTAAGAAATACAGTTATTGTAGTTAACAATACTGTTATAACACACACTGACAAAATCCAGATAACTTGAAGTTGGGCTGACACTTGATCCTTTACTCATGCTATTGTTCCATAATATTTTTTCCTCCATGACATCATGAACTATGAAAGTGCCAACATTTTTTTTTTTGAACTGCCTAGCCATTTCTTCCTTCATGCCATAACCTTTGTTTAAAAATAACCTCTTTTTTTTTTTTTTTTTTTGTCGTTAGTGCACATTTCAAGAGGAACCTGATGGACATGGGAGAATGTTTAACATCTGCAGTGGTTTTGCCACCGTGTATTCCAAGCGGTTGGCACATGCATTTATCTGCAGGGGTACAATGACATTTTTCTCGGCAGCTGTATCCATGACAACAACTGGGAATGTCCATGCCTCCTCTTTATTTTTCAGAAGAATATGAATTCTTACCTTCCTAATGAAAGGCCTGGAAGCAAAAGCTGTGCAATTTTAATGATGCCATATTCCCTTCAGCCATTCAATAATGGCCTCTCCCAAGTGTTTTAGTATCAAGGGAGTATCAAAGGGGCAAAACTAATACACGTGTCCATGTGCACTGAGAGAAGAGTGAGTCTCTGTTTCACGACCACCTGCTACAACCTAGGATGAATTGTGCCAATATTTGAAAAAATGAGGGTACTTGGGAAGTTAGTTTTATTTTCAGTGTTGACAACTGTACAAAGTGTGTAATTTAAACACTTAAGTACAGAGATATGAGGAAGAGTGTATCATTATGAAATGCGTTTTTGTACCACGACAGAACCATTCTCCCTGTGTGCCTGACGTTCAAAGTTACTCCTGAGTAGCGCGCTGCCTGTCTGTCAATGTAATCTTTAAATCCAGTGAGTGGTATGTGAAGTGGTACAGAAGAAATAGATGGGGCAGCTCTTCAAGAGCACTCAGCATCCAGCAAATCCAAAGTGACTTATTTGCATGCCTAAATGGGGTTTGTTGATGCTGAATGCTCTTGAAAGTCTGATGGCGTTTAAAGAAGTCTCTTATCATGAGCAGAGCAGAAGTTGGAGAATAAAACAAAGGGCCTGGGTAACTTTATTTTCTCTTAAACAGAAATCTGAATTCAAGGACGAGGCCAATATACCTATCCTGCTAATATATAGGCTGCCAAAAAGCAGTGATTTCTTAGGAGCTGAGATTTTGATTGCTGTGAAAGTGAAGGTACAAGACTTACTGCTTTGGGAGACTTAACAGATTGCCTTAACACCTCTTCTGCATACTCTCTACTCTGTTCTCATGAGTAGTTTTTGGACCTCCAAGAAGAGCCAACTATACCTCATACCAGGTTTTCAGATCATTCGTTGCTTCAGGAAACAAGAAAAGTATGACAGATGGTAGAAGTATTTAAATTGATTTATTCATAGTTACCTGTACAAATGCTGTCTATTTTTCCCTCAGATGAACAGGAGTGTGGGAAACAGGGTAGAAAACAGCTTGCTTACCATTTTCTGCCTCTTGTTCTCAGGCAAGGAGAAGAGAGGGAGGGGGGAGTTGGTACCTTTAGCTTTTGGGAATTTGCAGGAGAACAAGGAATCTGTAGAAGTGATGGAAGGAGAGACTTCTTAGAAGCCCAGAGGGGCTTCTGGAGAACGTGTTCAATTGAGGAAAGCACTGAGAACTGCTGGTGTACAAAGCAGAGACTTGGCCTCTAATGCTGTAGGTAGTTAGGGGGAGGTTTGTGCAAAGCTTTTAAATGTTTCGCTTGGCAATTCTGAATTTTCACTATTTGTAGATATGTGTTATAATAAAGTATTGGGTCCAGGGTTCAGTGTTGTTTGGTGCCTTTTGCTGTGCCCACCTAAAGGGAAAGAAGGTGGAGGCCAGCTGGCTGCTGGCCCCGTCACGCCACCAAACCTCAGTTTATGACTGTTTAGGCTAAGATCAAAAGCTTTTCATTCCCAGGCAAGAGGAAGCAGCTATGACAAACTCAAGAGTCCCTAAGGACCACCTGGATCCTCTTCTAGAGAGAACAGTGTGTCTGGAGAGGCTGTTACAAAGCCATTACATGGAAGAACTGTTTTTCCACCAGGGCATGGACAAGCCTGGCTTATCTGATGATTTGTGAGAGAAGCTGGAGGCAGGATAGAAGCCCTTGGGAGGGGGAGAGGTAGCCAAATGTATGTGGCTTTTGGCGTGGAATAAAGTCTTCTGTGCCTCAGTGTGGAGCTTCTGAACTGCTCCACGGAAGGAAGATCAAAAGATTTCCTGCTGGGAAAGGTATCAGGATGGTTTCTGTATTGTTTTGAGCTCTCAGACTCCTAGCAAAAGATTTCAGTAGATCTGCCTTGGTGATTCAAACCCCAAAGCTTTAATCTTTTCTTGGGAACGACTTCTTGCCAGTTTAGTGAATGAAGTAAATGGAAGTTCTCATTCGGAGCAAAATCTTGGGTATGAGTAAGAATAGGTCCCTTTTATCCTTGCAGGAAATGAGGAAGGCCTTGGAAACCAAGTAATTGGAAAACCAATCAAAAAGAGATCGCTTCTGTTACACGAGCATAGTTGCCTCTAAGACAACTTTTAATTTTACAAACAAAGGTGTCAGAATTTTTTATTTTACCAGGGTAAGAAGTGGCTATCCTTTTTGAAAGCTCAGTTGGTTGCTGAAGTAGTTCTTTTCCACGGGGCTTGTGAAATGTCTGCAGGTCCTGGTTATAGGCCCACAGCAGCCTTTTCTTATTGTGCTTGTTTAACCAGAAGAAAAAGATGTACAGAAACTGTCAGTGAGTTGTCAAGAAGGTGACCTTGGAGAACAACCTTTGGACGCAGCACGTTGCCTGGGTGTCCGCCGGGCACTTACAGTTTCTCTCGGTTTCTGGGCGATGGGTGGCACGGCTGGAGGGGTCACCTTCCCTTTTTTGGGGACCTGGGGGAGGGGGGTGGGGGTGGGATTGATGGGCAGCACCTGCCACAGTGAGTCAGCAGGGCCAGACTGGCATCGGCCGCGGCGTTCCTGCACCTGCTGCGGGTGCCAGCCAACCTTTGACAGCGTCAAATAAATAAATAAAATAAAATAATCACCATTCAAGAAACAGCGGCGGGCTTCTCCGCGATGGGTATTTTGTTGCTGTGCCCGGAGTTAGTGCCCTAGAAATCTCCTCCCATCCCCACCGGGAGCGTCGTGCTTGTTCCTCTTCTGCGGCTTCTTTTATTTTTTTTCTTTTCGCTTTCACATGCGTTACATCATTTGGTTGGGAGGGATGTTTGGTTTATGCTGAATGCATACCCGATGGAACTGCTCATTTGAACGCTTGGTCTCTATGCCAATAAACAATGTACCTTGGCAGCGCCCAGCATTTTTTCCCACTGAACGTGTCAATGGTTGCAGGGACTGGATGGCGAGGAAAAACTCATGGATGTTCTTGAAATAAGATGCACCACCTTTTTAAAATTTTTTAAATTTTTTAAATTTAAATTTTTTAGTTTTTAATTTTAAAATTTTTTAATTTTTTAAAATTTTTAAATTTTAAAAATTTTTAATTTTTAATTTTTTAATTTTTAATTTTTTAAATTTTTTAAATTTTTTTTTTACATTTTGTAGTTATTGTGTCCAATGATTCTATCAAGGCCAGTACCATAAGTTTTCTCAGAAGAAGACTCTACGTGGCCGTAATTCAGCAGTTCAATGAACTCTTGTTTTAAACCTCAGTATCAGTTCGGTAATCCATTTATCAATAGAACAGGCTATTTCGCTAGAAAGATCTAAAAGAGTGATAATTAACTCTGTAGCTGGTTCTGTCTGTCTGTCTTTTGTCCGATGGAGTCTGGAAGCAACTTAATAGAATATAAAGTATTTAAAATTTCATTATCTAAAATTGCTTTCCCTAATTCCATTCACTTTGCATGTTGCAACACTGAATTAGTTTGTATTCTGTTCAGAGCTGCTAATGAACTACGTTCCATTTACCTGGTTACTCCTAGACTTCTCTAATAAAGTCATGAACTAATAAACTTCAGAGTTGAGGTACAGCAGATGTATCTGGAAAAGTGTCTGGTAATAATGGACTGATCTTCTATCTGTTTTGTTACAAACAACGTGGAAAAAGAGTCTGAACTATGGGTTTTTTTGAGGGAAAGGGATCTTTTTTGATATTTTGATATTGATACAATTTTCTAGCTAGATCTTCTTGCCACTTGGGTTCACATCATCCGCATATTGTGTCCATGCAACATTGCTCAAGCAATCCTTTAAATACTTACAATTTCATAAATACAAATATGAATATCTCTTTCGTTAGAGAATTCATAGTCTTTTTATCATGCTTTGCCTTAAAGAAAATGTTTTATTATGCAAATAAATATGGATGGTATCTGCCATTTGAAATGCTTTTAACCATCAGTCTGAATATAAAACCCTAGTGCTTTTTGAGGTGAAAACAGATTGTCAGAAAAGCTATGTGAATAATTAATTAAAAAGCCACTTTGCTGAACCAAATTGTTTTACATGAAAATTACGCAATGTGTATGGCTAACAGAAAATAATAGAGGAAAATTTAACTTTCTTATTGTGAACGTAATTTTTTTTTTTTGTAACCTCTGAAAGGAGTGGGTAAGGTGGGATTTCACTGATCACTTCATTTCACTGATACCAAGGTGAGTTCTCTACCTTGTCACCCAAACTCCCTCTATAGCCAGTGGAAAGAAAAAGGTGCCTCTTCAAAGCAATTTGTCCCATTTCCCTCTCATCTTTTGGGCGTCCCTTTTCTTTTTTTATCACTTCCTAACATTTGGTCAGATTTTATTTTATCCACATGACAGTCAGTTGGTAATAGGACTGGCTAAGACAGAGCCTGAATGGAGCAGTTTGCTGTTGATGCTAGAGGTTTCTGTAGAATATTACTGCTTTCCTTCTCCTCCCTCTTCCCTGTAATTTAGTTTTTGGGTGTTCATTAGCCATTCTGAGGTGGGTTTATTGTCTCCTGCTGTAATATATATATATAATTTCTCCAGATACTCGGGGGTGATCTCTGCTTCCAAAAAGGGGACTGTATTGGTGCTTGGTAGGAGGGAATTACTGAGTCTGACTGAGTATTTAGGTCACCTGGTGAAACGCTGTATTAATTACCTTAGAAAAGCAGGTTAAATAAGAACCTGAACAAGGTAGCTGTGTACTTGGATAGCAAGAACAATTCACTCAAATAACTCTCTGAATGCTCATGGTTTCCCTCACTGTTCAAGGCAAATCTCACAGATCTAATCTTTCCCATGCCCTTTTCCACTACATGAAAATGACTTTTGGTAGGGCAGTTCTACCAGTTTAAGACTGCTGTGTGGAAGTACAAAGTGTCAAGCGTTCCGTGATTGATTTTGTTAATATCTTCATGGAAAGTATGAATCAAAATAGCATGGGAAAGAGAATTGTATTTTCGTTCACTAAGTATATTGGTGGACTGAATTTACACAAGGCTTAGGAGCTCAGCTGACTTCTGCAGGAGCGCGGGCACTGTATGTTAGGCATTAAAAAAGGATGCTCGCAAAACTGGGAAAATGCATTTTGTAATGAACACCTGAGCCGTTCCACTTCCCTTACAGATAAGTAAATAGATAATATGTGTAGATGAGGCACCTTTAATGAGAACAAAGGCAAGCGCAGCTCTTTGATGCTGGAATATAAATAACGTTTTTCTTTATTAGAAGATGGCTTTAATCGACTGCTGGTTTAGACAAGGAAAAATGATTTTTTAAAAATATAGGTGTTAATTAAAAAAATGTTAGTAGAAGGTTTTAGGATGTGTAGACCAGTCAAGGTGTCAGGTGTCAGACAGGTTGAGGTGACCTTGGGAGGAAGGGGGCTTTAGTAAAAGTTCCAGTATTTCCACTTTTTCATGTTTCTTCCACACTTTTTTCCCTCATCCTTCATTTCAGTGCTTTTGCACTTTCAGTCACCTGTGCCATTGTATCCACCCTCCCTGTTCTGTGTTTTGGGTTCCCACCTGTATCACTTGTGCCTTCAATGTTTTATCCTTCAATTGCCCATAGGATAGAGGTCATCCACTGCAAGAAGACTGTTGTGTGAACATGAAGGGTGCTGGGGGATGAACAGGAGTGCTTTCTTTTTTTTGTGTTTCATTTCTTCTTTCTATAGCCCCCATCTCTTACCAGACCCAGGGTAGGAAGCAAGGAGGAGCAGAAGGAGTGGCTGCTCCCTTCTTCGAGCTCCTGGCTGGTTCCATCTCACGGTGTTGCCCCGCTTCAAACCTCACCGATACTGATAAGAAATGCAGATGTTTAAAAATATCTCAGCTGAAAATGTTTTGAGTGTAGCTTACTATTTACTCGTAGATGGAAATTTTCTTTTCCTTCAAAGTGTCGTGCTCATGGAACATCCCAAACGGGAAGCTCAAAATATTGCTTTATATAGAAACATTTTGCTGTGCAGTTTAGCCAATCGGGTGAATTCTTTCTATATTAGATTATGTGGGGAGTGATAAATCTGACTGAGGGCAGTGGCATATAAAAACCTTGGGAAGCAGAATAGTCACAGTACACACTCGAAATCTTGTACTTAGCAGATTTGTGAGGAAACTTCTGGGAAACATGAATTAGACTAGACTTGTGTTTTTGTTGAAGACATAGTTCTAGAGAATCAGTGAAGCAGTAAGTATTGTAAGAAAAGTAAGCCTGCAAAATATAAGTGTATATCTGTAGAATCAGGTTTCTATGTAAAGGCAAATGTGTCTAAGAATGATAGATTTTAACTGAGCTAATTTCAGCACTGGCATTTAAGTTCAGTAAACTTGTGCAGTGAGCATTGTTTCTTCTAAAATAGATTTGTTTTATAATTGTCAGTATATTGGAGGAAATCATGTTGATCTCAGTATTTCTCAGCTTTCTGGTCTTGTGTCTATTTATGCTTTATCTTTTGTTTAATTTTTATAATATTTTTTCTATTAATCTACCGCTGACTCTCTCTTTGTAATGTATGTTGTTTTCTGTAACTGGTTTATTTTAATAATATGCAGTGGATGCCTAGTTCTTCGTACAGCACCTGTCTGTGTTAAATTTTCTTTACTTTGAGGTGTATGAATGTAACTTACCTCAAATCATCTCCCCCTGTTCCACATAATGTTTTCTTCTCAAACTTTTCGTACTAACTTTTCTCAAACTTTCCGTACTAACAATAGCTTTGCAGGAATCAAACTTAGGATTTTGTATTGCTGCTGGAAGTACAAAAATATTTTCCTAGTTTTATTTTGATCCCTGTTTCTGTGAAGATGAAACTGATTAGTTATGAACACTTAGTGTAAAACATTGCATAATGAGTTATTACAGGAGAAATGCTCAATGGTTTGTGTCTGCCTTCATACTAATTTTCTTAATTATAATGTCAATTTTTAAAAAGTACATTTTGGCAACAGCTAGATCATCAGTTTCCTCTTGAAGCTTTTTACTCAAAAGACAGATACTTGGGAATCATACTTTACTAAAATAACTATGTACTTGACATTGCAAGAACAGGTATTTAGAATCTGTCAAGAAGAGCATTATACTGTGTTGCTGAATAGTTACTGATATATACTAGTAGATAAATTGGTAGCTTAACATGCCTCATTTTCAAAGCACAAAGCAGCAAGATAACAGTTGCCTGTTGAACACGCAGCCGCTTTCTTCTTATACTTAAGTTACTTTTAAATGTGACTATTAAATGGCAACTTTTAGCATTGTATAGTATTAAATAATTCAATAGTTTTGATTTATCATTTCTATTACAATCTGTATTGCACCGTCTGCATTGCTATGAAGCAGAAGTTTGCTCTGGATATCACCATCATCAAAAAATTGTTCATTTCATTAAACAGTTCTAGTAAAAAGCCATAAAATATGAAGCCTAAAATTAAGTCAAAATAAAAAAAAAACAGTCTCGGTCTTCACTAAGAAAGTTTCCTGCTTAAACAGTAAAAAAATGGGAAGCCCATTTGGAGTCACTGAGTATGTTCTGGAAGTTACTGACAGCACAAAATTATCCCCACAGGAGAAGGGGATTATTTTATATTATCATATCTTGTTATATATTATCATATAGATGATATGACCAATTTCTCAAAGATTAAGGCAGATTAAGTGCAAGGGTTGTAACTGGGATGCTTAGGTGGTGATGGAAGATTAGGATGCAGAGTGAAAATGCAGACAAAGAAAAGAAGGGGAAAACCTGAAATAAACCCATCAAAAAAGCTCACGGGGAAAATGCATTGCACTTTTTGCAGAAGGGAATTTCAATTAATTCAAACTTGTATCAAAACTATGAAAACCAGCAAGCTCCATTATGCAGTGGAGCTCCTCCTGGTCCTGTGTTTGGTATGTCTGCCTTGCCGAGGAAGTTACTCCTGTGTTGTTAACTGACCTGGTTACATGGCTTGCCAACGTGTTTGAAAATACCATCTGGTTTTTCCTCACCTCAGCTTCACTGAACCGGATACTTTAATCAGAGAGTTTACCATTTTTCCCTAGTTTAGGCAGAGCTTTACAAAACCACTAGGAATTGCACTTTCCTCTGATTTGAAGTGAGGTTTTGCAAGCTATTTTTCTTTTGTGTCTTCGTTGCAGTGTTTCGCACTCAAACTACCAGTATGGTGATATGGTGAAGCCATCTTGATTCTGTTCACCATTGGTATCACCATCCAGAGATGAAATCCCATTAATAAATTTATGCCTCCCATTATGGTCTCCTTCTATGGCTTTTATTTTTTTTAATGTTGTCATTTGCTCCTCTTAGTTACACTAGTGCAGTTTTATGGTTCACTCTGTAAATTAGATTTTTGACATGGTCTGGGCTGAAAGTAACTTTTAAAAATATTTTCTTTTTTTTAAATTTTATTTTAGTTATTTTATTTATTTTTTTTTACCTCAATCCAGCTTGCATCAGCAGGTGGTGGTGAAATGCAATATATTGGTAATGGGGATTGGGAAGGAGAGAATGAGCATCTTCGGGCTGAGTTTGCATGCAGGAGCCAACAACCTGTTGTGCAACCAAGTGAAGTTTCCTACCTTCGCAGGAGAGAGAGGAAGATGCCTCTGAAGGCCTCCAGAGGGAGATCCTGTCCACCTCAGTTGAGGTGCTTCAACTTTAAAGGGGATTCAGAATAAGACTTATAGTATCATTAAGATTACCAGTAAATTCTTTAGCAGCTGCTGCAACTCCATCGTTTAAAAAACCCAACATATATATAAAATTAAGTGGATTGATTTCTTATGAAAAAAAAATCTGTATAAGTTGCCAAGTCCTAATAGTCAAATTTTTAGTTTAACCGTACGATGCTAAATTTCACTCCTCCTCAGTTCAGATATTCCTATTTATAAACTAAAAATTCCATCGCCCTAAATGTATGTGAAACAAGCGAATATGTTTTATTTTTCATCTGCGTAGCTCTATGTCGATATCCAGATTGCTATTTAAGGAAATAAACTGTAAAGTAAGGCAAAACAGCTAAAAATAGGACCCCATAACTAATACATGCTCATCCAAGTAGAACATGTGGAAAACTTCCGTTGAGTGTGCTGGAGATTAATTTTGCAAAAAAAAAAAAAAACAACCAAAAAATCATGTTAAACTGGGGATAAACACAGAACTTTAACAGAGGAGGGGAGCTACGTCAGCCTATTAGTTTAAAAGTAGAAAGGAAACGGGGAAAGGAAGAGGGAGGTTTGCGCAGCTTGTGTGCTGAACTTGACCTGGCTCAGAAATAATCGGGGAAAAAAATTGGGAAGCAGAACCAAGTGAGAAAAAAGCCGGGATGTTCGCTCAGGGATTCTTGGCTGTGTCTGTATGTCTGTCGTTTTCATGCCATCTCAGCCCGCTGACGAGCTTAAATGGAGTATCTCCAGTTGAGTGATTGGAATTTAGGGGAATAAATTGGAAATTTCATGATGCCTGTACAAATGCACCATCAGAGCAAATACTTTATTCTGTTTTTTAAGCTTTTTGCACACACTTCTTTTTTTAAATCCCCCTTTTTTTGCCCAAGCAAATGTTTTCTTCTAGATATAGATATTCTGCCCAGTCATGCTAAGAAGTATTTTCTTGCATTATTAAGTCTAATTAAAAAAGGTCAAGTAGAGAAGAAACAATCTGTTTTAAAATAAGATGGGAGGGGGGGGGAACCAAACAGATTAATTAAGTGTATTTTGTTGAAAGGGCAGAAGACTAGATGGAATGAGTAAGAGGGAAGGTGTGATCTGCTTTACCACTGCTGGTTGTTATAACTGAGCAAGTTGGGACAGACCCGCAGTGCACCAGGAAGTGAAAACCAATTAATTGTAGAGCGTGAATTGTGTGGGAAGGGGAATAAAGTCCAATCTTTCTGCTTCATTTAACCCAAATGCTGAAATTTGTACAAAGGCCTGGTTTAATTGCCATCCTGCTCTGTCACTCGAGCAAGGATAGGGTTAAAATTTCCATCAAAATAAGGTAGTATTTTAGCAGTGGAGTAGATTCCAGTATCTTGAATTCTCCTGTTAATTTAATTCACAATCTAATAAGCATACCTCCTTATTTTGGGGCTCTTGATGGCATGATCAGCCTTCACTACTAGGTTGAGTTGTGCTTGTATAAACGTGAACAGTTTTTGATATACAAGACGAAAAGGAAGAATTTTTGCCAACAGTTTTTATATCTCTGATTCTTTCAGCAAACTACTTTTGAAGAAGGTTTCATTTATCCCTTTTTCCAGGATATTGACCTACTGTTCAGGGGAACAATTTCAGCTTGTACATCATATAAAACACAGAGGGAAATTTATTTTCTACGTTAGAAAAAACTGCAAATTAGATGACTGTTACACATTGAGCAGACAATGTTTGGGGACTGGGATATTTTATTTCTCATGAGATTATTATTATTTTTTTTTAAATTTAAAACTTGTCCTAACCAGATTACCAAGGAATGTTTGCTTGTTTATCCAGGAGGGGAACACCTGTATGCATGGGACCATATATAGAGTAACTGTACCTAAAATTCTTGTTGTAGTGAGGCATTTTACAGCATCTGAAATTGTGATGCACACAACTGAGCCAGTTGACCGTGCTGATCAATAAAACCGAGCAACATGTATCGCTTGAGATAGAATTGAGAGTGTTTACAATTTGTAAAGAAAAGAAATAAAATTGATAAATGGGTGCAAGAAAAAAGCAGTAACTTGTAGGAAGTAGTCACTCTGGAGACAGGGAGCTCTTGCTATTTGTTGTGATTACTCTGGTTTAATAATTATAACTCCTTCCATGTTAATTCAGAAACCAGATGTTAAGTTGATGAGAACGAATCCATTGTTACGTTTTGCCAGGTCTGTTGTGAATTTTTTGTTCAGCTTCAGTAAATAAAGTCCCAGTGCAGTTAGTGAAAACCTTGGGGTGGGATTCAGATGAAGCCCCCAGACTCTGCTTGACTTCCCTTGTGCGTTACACAGCTGGATGAAACTCCACATCTGCGAAACGGGGCGATAACCCTTCCATCTCCCCACGGGGTGGGAGCGCTTCTGAAGTGCATCAGATGGGATGGTCTAGTGACTTGGAGATAACCTGGTACTGCACCCTTTCCTCACATTCACTGCTTATTTTAATTTTTTAAAGTACTTATGCTCTTTCTTTTGCTCATCTACTTCACCTACTGCCTGTTCGTGATGAAAAGCAGGGAGTCAGCACCTGGAGTAAAAAGCCTGTGTTTTCAAGAAATGGATGATTCTAAAGTATGAGATGGCGAGTGTGATGTAGGGGTAGAATCTGAGAGCTTCATTTTCTTCCAGTGTAAGTAATACTTAAAGCTGATGTTCCTTGTTTTATAAGTGCTTTCAGGTTTGACCTCTTTCTCTTATGGTTTGATAGCTTGAAATAAATTTAACAGTTGAATAAAGTAATATAATACAGAGGTTAACTTAGAAATGTAGAGAGGCCAGTGCGTAATTCCTACAAGTCAAAAAAGGAAGAGTTTTTCATTTGCTTCAGTTAAGTTTCAGATAGTCACTTTCATAAATTTCTAAGCTGTGGCCTATGAATGCCTTTTGGGGCTTTGGAGACAGGAATCCAGTGTAGTAGCTCTCCTTGTTTCCAGGCTTGTCAGTACAGAGCAGCAATGTGAAAAAGAGGACTGGAAATTAAAGTGGTTAATGCACTCTACTGTGGAAACAGGTAACAGTCCAAATTATATTAACAAATAATATATTATTTATTAGCTGGTTCTCTTCAACCAAATAATATTATTCTTGGGATACAAATTTTGAGAAAGAGACGTGACTTGAGATTTTATGTGTGTCTATGCACATATATAAGTATATATACGTATATGCATATTGTACATTAAAATGTAATTTTTATAATATATTTTATATATTATATACATTTGTATATTTTTGAGATTTTGTGTTATATACATACATAGCTATTTTTATATATATGCAAACTGTACACAGACAAATACACATATGTGTGTTTATATGTATCTGTACACACTATATACGTATATTAGACATGCATGGAAATTTTTAGGGGATTTAAGGGATTTGGACATGTTATCCCAGAAGAGGAGCATGTGTTTGGTTTTGTTTCACGTTTTCCCCACTCTTTTTTTTCACCCCAAAAACCATTGAGATGAATCAGCATGTAGTGTCATCCCTGCTTTATCTCAAAAAAGAGAAAATTGTTTGGACATTAATGTTGGTTTGAAAGGCCATGTCTTCATTGCAGTTTTGAAACAGATGTGTAATTGGTGGATAGGGTTGGCTGCTTTCTGTCAATATTCTGTCAGTCACTACAGCTGTGAGTTGGCAGGATCTTCTGGATCATGGTTGTTTTCTAATTATCCATTTCCAGCATCTTCTCTTTTTATTTAATTGAATTTGTCCCTCTTTTTTTTTTTTTTG
>JAOXJM010000001.1:177109527-177131006 GCA_026413425.1 Tringa solitaria
TGATCTCTATGGTCCCTTCCAACTCTAAAAATTCAGTGAAATTCAGTGAAATCCATGGGAATAATGATCTAATGTGATCTACAGGAATGAGCAATCTGTGAATCTGTGACTGGAGGCACGTTCTGAAGTTCTGCCCTCTGCTCTGTCAGTGATTCACTGTCCTTCTTTATAAAAGGAGAAAGGTAGCATGTTCTTATTCCATAGAGCAGATAAGAAGATAACAATCACTGATGCTTGAATGGCATCACAGTGAAATGTGTGTCACTAATAGGAAATTAACAGTTGTAAAACCAACATAAAGATGGGGTGGCATGGCATCCCCAAATGATCAGGATAAAAATAAATACACATTTTTTTTTTGTTCTTTGAACATCTTGTATCCTGCTCACTGCCTCACCTGCCTGGAGTGAGGCTCCAGTGGGAAGAAATAGCATATCATTTTGTCATTACAGGTCTGTAAAAAATACACATGTGATTTACAGAGCTAAATTATGATTGCTCAGCGAGACTATTCCGGTCTTAGTTTCTGAGTGCTTGACTTTGTCACTGAAAAAAGTGTTCAACGAACGTAATGTGATCATACTTTATTGAAATAAAGATAGAGGCAGTATAAATATTTGTTTCTTTGTTCCTCTTTTTTCTCCTGTGATTGTAAAATGCTTCACTTGCTCTGAATAGTAACATTTGTGTTGCTAGCGTTGCTTGTATAATTAGGGCTTTTAATTTCCTGTATGAAAAATGGGAGTGGTTTTTATATTGTTTGTTGTTGTTTTGTGTAAATAGCAAAGTGTTACGGAGTATAATTAGATGTCTCTGATGGCCTGTCTAATTCCAGGCAGTACCATCTCTATTTGGTTTTCTATAAAGTTTGATTAGAAGTGGATATTTTGCCGGTTGCAAGGGGATCATATCAAACTTTCTCTCAGGCTTCTTTCAGCTTAAGATGTTTACCAAGAAATTGTAGTAATAATTTTAGTAGGAAAATTTTCTATTTATAGCTCAGTTCTCTGTTTGTACTCCTGTTTTTTTGTTATGTTCCTAGAGAGCTTTAAGAATGGAGGAAAACACTTCTACCAAAGTATTGCTTATAGAAGCTGCTTAATATACTACATACAATATGGTGAATGTTTAAACAGATTTTTCATCTCCTCTTTATTCTGAGAAGATGACGTTACCTGTTTTGAGGTGAGTACTCAGCAGAAAAAGCACTATCTGATGCTAGTAGGGATGCCCAGCTTCTAGTTATAAACTCATGGCCTCCTTACTCTCAGTTTTCTGAAGAATGTGACTGGTGTTCAGGATTTTCCAGTGTGCTCTGTATGGTAAGATTGATCCTCCTCTGTATTTAGTTTGTTCTTAGAAAATAAGTCTTTTGCTTAGCAAAAGAAAAGAAAGTTTCGATGGAAGGGTAAAGATGTTAAATACTTGAAATCATGCTCTGATTTAAACTTTCTGCTCTTGCAGTGAAATCTCTGTGTTTACACTGTGAAGAATTGTTCTCCAAGCTGTACATGGATATCCAAACCTGTTTGGCTGCTGAGTCACCATTTATTGTTTGATTAGACTAAGTTTCTTTATAAAACTCCGAGAGTTTTATTACTTATTATAAAATAAGAACAATCCAATAACCTGAAGATGCAGAGGAGGGAGAATATTGTCTTTGTCTTTTGATTTTATTTTACTTTTTACATTTTTTGCGAGGATAAATAAATTTTAGTCTGATTTAAAATAGAATTTGATTCTTTAGATGTGTACTTGTCTATGGCACCTTAACTGAACATTGGAAGAGTTCCTCATTGTAAGAGGAAGTGAAAGAGCAATTAATGTCTTTCTCTTTAACGTTTTTCATGTAATGATTTCCCATCTGTGCAGCCTCCAAATTCTTTCGGTTTTCTTGGCTGAGTTAGAACTTTCTTTCAATGGAAATTCGGGCACTGAAGGGCAGTTGGCAAACGACAGAGTGTGGATGGGGGAAAGTAAAGAAAACAAAAGATGGAATAGAAAAGTCTTAGATCTTGCAGGTTGGTAACCAAGAGAGCTGGTCCTTTGGAACTGAACTTTTGATCACATCGCTGAGACAGAGAAAAAAGAAATGTGTGTTAATGAAACATGTTTTGGACTAAGGTGATGTCCTAGAGCTTTCTTGTTTAGTAATTTCTACATTTTCCTTCTTTCCTTAGTCACTTGACCCCTTTGTATAGAAAGCTCCATCAGGAAAATTTAGGTAACCGTAACCTATTGGGTGGATTTTATTCAGATTTCTCAGCTCTTTTAGAAGAAAATTAGTTGGTTTTATGACCAAAGAGATCTAGAAGATTGGTGTAATGAAAACACAAAATTCTTGTGGTGCTTAACTTGTTCCAGTGTACAGGCTTCAGACTTCTCTTGAGAATAGTTACACATGTTAAATTTGATATACATGACATACATACATGAAACTTTTAGCCAATAACCTAAAGCAAAACTTTTCCAAGATGTATCCTACTCTGGTAAAAATCTCTGTACCAGACATTACATGCAAAGTAGCACTAGTTCCAACAATCCCCCACTTTAGTAACTACTAAAAGTATCATTCATTTTAAAATCAGCTGTGATGTTGCTTGGGTTAGGAGAGGACACCAAAGAAATCAGTTTAAATCACAGATGATGTACCTCGTTTTGTTGATGTAATACAATAAGTCTCTGTCTCTTAACAATCAACTGTCCATAGCAACTGAATAGGATCATGCCATCTCTTCAGTTCCTTCTTTTAGTGCTTAACATCCTTAAATTCCTTTGCAATATCGGCAGGCACAGCTTATACCTTGTGTTCTCAAGGCAAATCTGTAGAATGATATGCCCTATAGCATGTTTTTCTTATACTTACTATTGACATTGCAATGTTTAATTGAAAAATCTGTTCAAATACCCACTGATACTTGCTATTGTGAGAGCATATCTTTCAGTTATGACCTTCAAATTTATAAAGTTTGTAAATAACCCATATTACTTTTTTAAATGTTGTGTTTCTGCCTCTGTTTTCCCCAGGCTTTGATGATCTTAAAGATCTCTTCCAACCAAAATGATCAGATGATTCCTAGCCACTTTTATAACCACACAAGACTAACTTCCCATCTTGTGATGAGAATGTCATGAGCGATTGTTTAACAGGTTTAAAAGGTGTTGCTTTTGCCGTACCCACACGTTTGCTACCCTATCGTCTTTCTCAGTATTTTTCATTATTCATTGGTTCTTCCTTTAATCACTTTTTAAAGACAAGGATGATGTTTTTCTCTTTGGTCTTCCTGAGCTGCACTTCCCTGACTTCTCAAAGGATATTGTTGATGTTCTGGCATGAATTCTGTCAGACTGCAACCAAACGTTGAGAACTGATGTCTTTTGGCAGTCATTTTTGGGAAGGCAGGCGAAGGGGTTTGGAGTCAGTACTTGTGAAACCACTGCTTGACAGTTTTAATTTTCCCTCCTCCCCCTTCTCCAGCAAGAGAAATCTTAATCTCCCTGGAGCAAAATAAGATCTACAGGGTGTTTTTTTCCCCCCATCCTTCATTGCAGTTTTTTCATCATGTATTAATTTTGTTTTAATGACTTGCTGCAAGTAGAAAGAAGTGATACAGTGGAAAAACATTTGAAGCAGAGTCTCGGTTAGAATCAGATTAAACGATGAAATGATTGTTGTTTAATGGTCAAACGATTTCGGGAATAAATGTCATGTTGCAAAAAATAACCTCTTTAGTGTCCTTTGCTTATCGTAAGGTTATAAGCTCATTTGCCTATGTCTCTGTAGTCTGGACATCAGTGCCAGTGGAGATAGCAAGTAGAGGCCATAATTACTGGTTCGTGGCAGGATGTTGAGTGTGCAAATAACTGGGTGTCATTGAAGAGGTTAGATTAACTGTTAGAGCTGACAAGATATAATTGCTTATGAACCACTTTCTTTAACAATGAAAATTGTGTTACTTGAGGCTGTTTCTTCTTAGCATAGTGTCTGTGTCTGGCTGTAGAACTGGTTTTAATTAGGGGTTGAAACAGCTGAGAAGTAAGTGCTCACTTATTTTTAGCCAGGATAAATATCAACTAAAACAGATTTTCCCCGGTATTACATGAATAAAGGATAATGACAGACAAATATTTGAAAATGGAGATATTGGTAGCTTAACTGACTTTGATACAAATGAATTCAAGCTCATAGTGTATATATAGAATGTCTGTCTTTTAATTGGTTTCACCTTGGTAGTGTTGAACACTGAAAATTATCACACTTTAACCTGAGTTTCTTGATTGTGTCAGTGTGTGGACTCTCAATAGACCTTTTTTAGTTACCTGGTCTTGAGTAGTAAGCAAGGGTTGTTGGTAGTAAAGTGTAAGCCTCACACATATTTTCATAGCTGTCTTACTAGATGCAGGTTTGGGGAGGAAGGTTTTGTGTATCAGGTCTGCTGGTGGATGCTAACAAAATTCTGAGGTTTTTAAGTTGTGACAAATGACACATATAAAGAGGCCCCAGTTATAGTCTAGTGTGGAACAATACGTGAAATTATGATTAATTATTGTCTGTTTCCTCCTTGTTCATTATTTTTTCCATTTGTGGGACAGTACTCGATTTGCTGCACTTCACAGGGGGGTGAGTTCTTCAGAGAAATCAGTCACTCTTATGGCTTGCTTTTGGGCATCCAGAATCTGTTAAGGTTTTTTGTCCATCCCGTTCTAGTTCCTTTGTATCAAAACTACTCATGCAATGGGAGAGAATCCCCAAAAGAATATAAAGCCTTTTCCTAGAGTGAGAGTGATGGCCTGAAGGTGGCTCACAAACAGAGCTGACCCCCATCAAGCTGGGTGCTCCATGATTTGTTCCGGAGGGCTATGCCTATTTTGTAGACCCAGGATGACTGTGCCTGGTGTACAACATGAAGATTTCAACACACATAACCCCATCCTATTTTGTGTTCAGCACTAATGTGGTGGGTCTCCAATTCTTGAAACGTTTCATACGGCAGTCTGGGGTACGTAAGAAAGGCGGTGATGTGCAGTCCACCATTTCGTAGTCCAAATGCAAATAAGCCTCATGTTTTGATAAAAATGTGGTGTGGGAAGAAGTTTGGTCACCCTTTCTTGAGTTGACTGATTTTTCTATGACTCTTTACAGGTTGGTCAGCCAACTGTAAACATTGTTATATGTTGCTTGTATTAATGTTTTGTCCTGTAGACTTGATGCATTTTGTTGAAAAGTAGCTCAGTTTTCTACTGTATTTTGAAGAAATTTTGTAAAGGCATTTAAGAGAAAACATCAACTTTGTGCTCTTCCTTTTTTTCCTCAGTTTTTGGAATGACCAGTGAATCCAGCAACATCTTACCAAAAATTTGCATGGGGACCTTTAGATTGGGTTTTCAGGTCTGAAAGACTCCTTGGCCTAGTATTCTCACTCCCCTTCTTATTCTTATCTCTTTCTTAACCTTTAAGTAGTAGATAACAGAACTGCACCTCCCATAGGTATGCGTTGTGGAGGAGCTGGACAGGTCTTGAACCACTTTTAGAAGAATCATAGAGTTGTAGAATGATCTGGGTTGGAATGGACCTTTAAACATCATCCAGTCAAACCCCCCTCCATGGGCAGGGACATCTTGCACTAGACCAGGTTGCTCAAAGACCTGTCCAGCCTGACCTTGAACACTTCCAGGGATGGGGCATTGACAACTTCTCTGGGCAATCTGTGCCAGTGTCTCACCACCTTCATCATAAAGAATTTCTTTCTTGTATTCAATCTAAACCTATAGTCTTTTAGTTTAAAACTGTTACCCTTTGTCCTGTAACTACAGACCCTTGTAAAGGACACAGTTCTGATCTGATGATTCTCTGAAGACTGAAGAATTTGAACACTATATGAATATTCTGGTCAAAGTTAATGTAAGGAGTCCAGCAAATCCAATTCTTAATATATCAGATTTTTTTTCAATACAGCTTTGTTAAAACCAAATCTGACTCCAAATTAGTTTTACTTTTATCCTGGGGGAAAAAAAAAAAAAGAAAGAAAGAAATCAGAAGTCTCAAGTCCCAGTGTCTGGACTTGCAGACAAGTTGTACAGATCAATGGAAAACAACTTTTCAAAACAATGTAGTTGAACCAATCCTGTGTGATACTGCTCACTTAATTTTAGATTTGGTTCATTTCAGTATATTTGATTTTAGTAAAAAACACTGGTGTGAACAGACTTGGATGTGTTTTGAACCAGTATCTTTGGCTAGATGCAACTTATGGGCTACCTTGCACTTTAAATGAAACTTTAACTTTAAAAATTTCAATATACGCTTGGGTCATCAACGTAATGTTTGTTGGCTGGTAGAGGGAGAACCTAGAGTGGGTAAAAAACCATCAGGGCTGAGAAATTGCTACACATTAATCTCCTCAGTGCTGATTTTAAGCAGGCTGCTATGAATCCTAATTGAACTTCTGCAGTGAGAATGGGAGCGGCAGAGGGCTGGCAGCTTCGCCGGTGAATGCTGCTTTGGACTACTAGCAGTGAGTGGATAGTCCTGAAAACATGACAAGATTTTCACAGCTAGAAGAAACACTTTCCCAGATATCTGAACTTGCCTTGGAAACGCAGAAGCAGCCTATCTATTAATGCTTTGAGGCAGGCAAGGAGCATCAGACTTTTCATCTTGATACGTCTAGTTTACTTCCCGTGTGCTTTGGATCAATAGCTCACCAGGTTGCCGTTGTGGAAAGGTGGAAATTCAGAGCTACTGTATTGAGGAAGTCTGTGCTGTTATCAAAGGATACTTTTCTTTCCTGGTTACAAGCTGGACTACCATATGGAAAGTTTTACTGATAGGATATTAAGGCTGAGCTTTCTAATTCTATTGGCATCACCAGCATATCTTTTTCTGGAAAGGAATCTCAAGGTGAAATTTTTGAATGGTTTAGATTTCTTTTGTAGTGACAAAATTTTGCTTCTATAGCCTTTTTGGGAGGACGTGGGTGGGAGAAAGGTGCTGCAGCTATCTTTGTAGTAGTAGTGGAATTAAAACAGAATGGGCATTTGGGAAACTGAAAGGCAAACTGAGATATCTGATGGCCATGCTCTAAGGAGAGGAAAAATATCTGCCTTTCCCTGGTTTTTGTTCTATTTTGGTAAGACTTTTCTAAGAACAAGGAATGCAAGCCTGTGGAGATGGGTACCATAAAGATCTGTTTAATTAAGGTTTTGGGCAGCTGGAGGGACTTTTTCCAAGGATTGCATGCCAGGAAACATCTTGCTTTGCTTGTATGTGAAGCCTTATTGGCAAGGCTGCCCACGCTGGTGTGTGCATTGTGCAAAGTTGGAATGCTTTATGTGAGATTTACACAATTAGTATATGAATAGAGTGCCTGTTAAGGTCCATGACGGCAGAGCCTTCTGTGAAAGGTAAAAGCATTAAAGCAGTGCAGGAATGGCTTAAAGGAGGAAAGGGAATTTCTTATTGTCCGCATCTGTTTTATAATACCTAGAAGAAGACTTGTTTGGAGAGCAGTAAGGGACATGTCTAGTACTTCAGGGGTATTGAGAGACTGAAGACTGCAAGGGTACATCTAAAGTATGTGACAATCACTAACCACATGAACTTCTTGTTATTATCTAGCCAAGGTCCTCCATTTCCAAAAATCATGTCTGTGAGAATTACCTCTTCTTTTGTCTCTCCTTAATTTGTCTCTCGTTATCTGTTCTTTTGTGTCTCCTTTGGCAACTCAACACTTCAAAGTTTCTCTCCTTCCCTGGTGATCCCAAGAATTCTTTGAGTATATTGATTCTTCACAGACAATGTAACTGATATTAAGGAAGTATCAGCAGCTGTAGGGAAAAGAAAAAGAGTTGGAAACCGATTCTACTTACACTCACCTGTCTTATGACAACAGAAATGCTGGCTCTCAGGAGAGTTACTGACATAATGACTTGGAGTTGATGTAATTAAAAAAACGCAATCTGGATCCTACTGCATTAGTCTGGTGACCCATAAGAAGTAGGCTTATGTGATGTGTGAACTTTATGAATGGTCTGCCTCACAGTCCTATCCCTTGATACCTTGTTCTGTCATCCAGCATTTACATTCAAATTCATGACCTTCATGGATTTATGTCTCTTGTTTTTCTTGGTAATAAGATCCAAGAATTTTGTTTTTGTGGCTGATGGGGAATTTCCCAGAAAATGCACTGGTTGAGCCGTGAGGTGTTTTTACAGTCTTAGAGATACTGCAGCACCCAGAGCTATATTGGAAACTGAAATGTTATCTTCTAACTCGTTGGAGTGTATTTCTCAAAACCCCAGCATTTTTTAGTTCGTGTGTGGGGACACAACCTTACAAAAAGTCATAGAGGAGACCAAGTGTGTTGTCAGAAAGTGTAAAACTGCTATTCAGAGGTCTATTCTTTTGTTTTGGGGGCCTTCAGGTAAAAAAAAAAATAGGTTGAAAACCATTGACATGGAGCAGTACTTGAGTATTCTGGTCCTACGCAGTGACCTGGAGGTTTATCAACAAAGCAAGACAGAATACAGATGGACTTTCAAACACTTCTTCCTAATGGCATAGTGGTCAAGAGGCCATGTTGATACTCAAATGAAAAAGGATATAACACTGCATATGAATTCTGCATCATAAATAGTCACCGACTGTGTGCTCACACTTAAATAGCAAGCTAATGTTGGGTCAGTGGTGACCCAAGATGATGTATAAATTTGTTAGCTTTTATGATATTCAGATAAAAAGTTGGGCTGTCCATGTTGCCAGAAAAGCGTGAGGATGAATAACTGGAAGACTTGGCAGACAGTCAACCATAGCTGTAGGACAGTTAGACATACAATTATTTTGCTGAAGTTGTCAGGGAAGGTACTTCATTGTCAAAATATGCACGCTTTCAAAATTGATAGAAGTCAGATGTTTTAGAGTAAAAAAAATTTAAATTCAGATGACTGTTGCAGGTTAACTTGACTGATTTCACTTTTGAAGTGTAGATAACCCTTTAAATTAAACTGTAAGTACTACTGGGAACATCCCTAAGTCAAGTACTTTGGATTAAAAGTCTGTTCTGAGATTCTGTCTATCTGAGCTGCATTCCTGCTATTAGAGTATTAATCTCTTAAATTAGAGTATGTGCCCTTGTTATATTTTAAAATTCTGATTAGACTTGAACAACTTTGCAGGTATTCATCTAAACAGTCTCAAAACATTCTTTCTAGGGTTCCTGCAGCTAAAATCATCCACTTTATCTAAACAGTTCAAATCAAAATTGTCTGCTTTGTGTAAGGTTTTTTAAACATACACAGAGAAAGGTTTTATATTTAGAAATAAACTGTGTATTCTACTCTAGAAAGTCTGCGATTAGAGTTATACTCTGTCCTTTCTGTAAAGGTAAGCAATGCTCCCACATTGGTAGGCAAGTGAAGTGAATTAAGAAGCTGTTGCCGTCTGTGCAGGCATTGAACTGACTCTAGATGCTTCCAGAAAACGTAAGTACAAACCCACTTTCTTATATTATTTAGGAAGATGTACATTAAAAACATTTAATAGGGCAATGTACTGTTTAACACTGTGTTAAATTCATCGTGCCATACAGTCTTTTATCTGGAAATCCGATATGAATGCTCTTTAAAAGAATAGATGGTTCCCTTCTGATTGTTCGATAGACTGCAGTATAATTTGATAGTGCATAAAGATTATTTGAAACTTCTGCCAGTAACGCCTGCCTGTCTAACTTATTCGGGATATTAGAATGACTCCCATGGCTATTGTGTCTGAATGATTCATCAAAAGAACTAAATTTATCTTTTCCCCCTTCTATGAATAAGAAAGTATTTTTGCTATTTCCGACTGTGAAATGAAGGTAAAAAAGAGGAATGAAAAGTTGCCTAATGCAATCATCAGGAAGTCTACAGCAGGTGGGAATTGAGTCCCCGTCCCTGATTCACAAGTTGTGCCTTTGCCACACCCTTCTCCTGGGCTGCTTTTATTGGTTTTTAAAATTTATAATTTTTCAGTACTGTCTGTATTCCATAGGATGTCTGTACTTGTTAATTTACTTTCAGTTTCTACGTAAGAACGGGCAGGGTATAAAGTGTGTTTCCACCCACTGTGTCTTTTAGGTTCCTCTTTTGTGAGATGACATTAGCAAAGAGTCACCAAAGCCTCTCGGCTCACTCTAATGCAGTTGCCCACGTGAGCATTTGTAAGAGGTGTTATTTTAGAAATACTGAGATAAATACAGGCTAAGAAAAATAGGTGTGAAATACAGAAACCTTATTTGCACTTTCAGGCAATTTTTGATGCAAAATGTGAAACCTTAATCTAGATTGCATAAGCTCTTGGTGAAATTTTTGTTCTTTAAGATCAAATACACAGAATTTGACATTCTCAGGGGTTCTTGGATTGGGTCTGATTCTGTTGAGGATAACTTTTTTATAAACATAAGTGAAAGCCAAGATGCCACAGTGGATATTTATTATCTACAATAAGATAAGTGAAGTCCAGACGGTACAGTCACTGGATACCTGTATAATACAGGTATCACTGTATTTTGGTGCAATTTTTTTTCTTCTTTCTGGCAGAAATGTTGATGAAATAACAACATAATGGGTAGTAGTGTTTACTCATTATTTACGATCAGCATTTTGGCATTGGTTGCTTGCTGTTTAGAAGGAGCTTTTGAGAAAATTTATTTCAGGAGATAGAAGTTACTTCACTTTGTAAGAGTTAACACATGTAAACTTCTATTAAATATGCAGTGTGGTAGGTCTGTTGTCTCCATTTATTTAAAGAAAGAGTAAAAAAAAAAAGGTCTTTTTGCATACAATTATTTTTACATTTCTTCATTGTTCTAATGCAGAAAACTTCCTTTTTATTTGGTTCTTGCAGACTACTAATAATTTAACAAACACAATTTGAAAACCAGTAAGTTGCCAATGAAAACATGTCTGTAACATTCCCTGAAACAGCCGTCCCTATCCCAAAGTATAGAAAAAAGTATGATTTCAGTCTCTCGCATGGTTTTTTGTAACAAAAAAACCTTTTGACTTTAGGTGGCAAGAAAGTGAGATGTGCCAAATTGTGTTTTGGGCTGCTCTGAGGTACACCAGGCAACAGATGGGATAATGCAGACGGTTAATTCTTCATGAGTGTCTGAGTTAGCATAAAGTTCTGGAATGGTCCCAAATTTGCATCTAAATGGAGTATGTGGCCCATTTGAGTACAAACACACATGGAGATTTTTCTGTTAGTACATTTGAGCTGAGAATCAGGAGGAGGAAGATGAAATAGGATGCTGTGACAAGCCATGTGGGTCCTGGGCTGAAAAGGTACGTACTTACAAGGGAAGCTGAACCAGGAGTTCTTTGGGAACCTGATCCTCCTCCAATCGTAAACAAAGGAACTTTTGCTGTTGACTTGGAGAGGGCCTTGAATCAGATCCGGGCTTAACAGGTTGCTGTGTCTGCCTTTGGGACTGCTGGATCAATGCAGGAAAGGAAGAAGCTGTGTTCCCTGTCGGGACTTCATGCTGGAAAAAAGTGTAATTTGGCAGCCGTACTCAAAATTGCTTCCCTGTTCATGACAGTAGTATCCGGATGTATAACACAGGATGTCATGTGCTTTTGTTGTGTCTTAAACAAATGTAGTCCTCTCGCTTGCTTTGGCGGTAAATGACTCAGTAACTCATGAAAGCATCAATTTGGGATTATCTGCAGCCTAGATATTAGAGCATTAACCTGGTAGAAGGGGGTTGAATTTTTTTTTTTTTTCTGTGCTAGGTCATTTTAAATAGATCGAAATTTCAGCAACCAAACTACTTGTAGAGATTAAAATAGACTTGAAAAATTGTAAACTGACATGCTAAAACCAGAATATTAATTGGCAAATGAGTGTCAGATATAGCATTACACACTGAAAAATAGTTATTTTGGGGTGCTGGTGGTTATTTTAAGGTAATTGGCTTGTTGAAAGCATAAGAGAAATAATGACAGGGGACTCAAAAAAGGTACATATGTAAAACTGAAATGCTAATTTACAAGATTTTGTGGTCTAAATACACCTATAAAACTAGATTTTTAGTATTTCATTCTGGAAATAAAACAACCTTTTTTTTCTGGAGACTCAGTCAAAGTTTATGGATTCAACGGAGGTCAAGTAGCATTTCTGGATGTACTACAGCACTGCCCAACCAGTTCTGGACCAGTACAGTCTGAGGTCGTATTTCTGCAGATATAGAAGGAAAATAAGGACAAAGCCAGCAGAAATTACTGGTTTTCTTATAACTTCACAGACGCAGATTTTGGTTTAAAAGTTTGCTCTGGTTATGTTTTAGACATTGTGCTCACTTCCCTCAAGAGTTAAGTGGCAAAGACATAATTATGATGTTATGGCCTGAAAATCATAGTATTAAATCCACAGAGTGATGCATCCAATACAAAAAAATCCCAACCCATAGCTGTGTTTAGGCAGCGACTGTGTAATATACACCGCATAAATGGTCGACGGAGCAGAGGTCAGAACCTTGGTCTGATGCTTTCTGTGGAGGTGTCTGTGGCGCATGGAGTCTTGATTTTTTTTAAACACCTTTGAATGCTAATTTTTTTTTTTTTTGTGGAGTGGTGCACCTTCAGCAGGATGAGTATGGCATTGTTTCGTGGCTGAACAGCTTCTAGTGAAGTTACTGTCTTCAAGAGAGACATAGGGATTTGGGCCCCCTCTAGCTGAAGAATGGAGTGCAATCAGAGATTTCTTGTATCGTGGGCCAACACTTTTAACTGTGACCTACTTGGACCATCAGCCCTTTTGTATGTTCCTCAATACAAGTGATTGTGACGGCTCTTTTGCAAAAACATCTTTCCTGGTGGTATGGTGTGGATTTGGAGCACATTTATCTTGATAGCACCTGCCACATCAGACTCTTCTAGGCTATTATGAGAATCCCAGGCATGTTTCGATGGGAGTGAGCATCTGCAGTGCTCGCTGCTGGGCCCAATCTGGACACTTGCAGTAAGAGAGCTTTAGCCCCCTATATACTATTTGGAAATGGATGAACCTGAAGAACCAGATGGTGGTTTTTTGCAGTCATGTTTTGGAGCTTTAATACTTCGTATAAATTGTTCTGCCGCAAACCAGAGAAATGAGTTTCTTACTCCATCAGCTTAAATGTCTATGGAGGGTGTTACCTATCAGGGTCATGCTCTGGGTTTGGTTTGGGTTTTCTTGGCAGAAGAGCTTTCACTTTTTGGGTACTTCTCACCTAAAGGCACAGTTTCTGTTGAGAAAAGTTTCCTTCTGTATGTCTCTCTCCACGCTTGGTGGAGGTGAGAAGGGCAGAAGGCAGGCACTTGGTAAAATGTGTGTTGATCAATGTGTTTTAATGAACGTAGATTTTAGAGATGTATGGTACTTTGGGTGAGAGGATTTCAAATCTGTAAGGATGTGCTCCTGGTTTATCTTTGGTCCTGACTGATGGGATGAAATGCAAGAGGTACTGTGTTTTCAAAAGTACAAAAAAGTAACTGCAGCGGTTGTGGTATTTATGGGTATTTTAAGGTAGCCCATACACTTTTCAATAACTGTAAAAGTCTAGTCCTTTACCTCTTGTGCTCCTGCTACTCTAGAAAGAGCAATAAACAAATAAAACTTTTGGGACATAAACTCTTTGCCTTCCAGCATGGTTCCGTAGTTTGTCGTGAAACTGCTGATTTTGCTTGTTAAATTTTGCGTTAATTGCCCTTGTGCTGTGGTGAGCAATCAGACATCAGCAGGATGTGCAGACCTGTACAGTGGACTTGCATCCTTCTGTACTGTTTCAAGCATATGTATGTGAGGTTTGTCTCAAAGTGTGTTCCAGGCTTGGACTATTTGCAGTACGATTGTATGAACTTTGCTCTTGCCTTTGGGCATTTTTGTGAGAGGGTATTAATTCTCCTTCTTTCTTGTATGTCCCCATGTTTGTTAGTTGTTCACTTATCTTCCAGACCTATGATGAAGTCCAGTATCACGTCTGTTGCTATTTTCTTTCCCCTTAGGGAAATACATGCATGTAAGGTATGTAGACTGTATACTACTGCTGCTATATAGTTCCTATGAAGAGCTATGAAGCCAGTTCCTCCTGGCTTTTATTATGATTATTTTTGACATTTATCCCTATCTTTGATCTTTACTAAATGGGATTGTGATTTTTGTTAAATCCCATGACTGTTTACTGATGTAATGTTCCCAGATATGTCTGTGTGGGACAACTAGAATTCCTGGAAAGAGTGTCCTCAGTGATGTATCTGAGTATTAAGATCTGTATTGTTAAATATGAGGTTTTTCTGTTTATTTCTTTATTGAAGTCATGTGTGTATCAAAAATTCAACTCTTTATTCAACCCTTCTTCTATTGGTACACCCACAAAAAAAAAAGGTCTATGTTAAACACTGAATTCTCCTGATAAGTCCCAATGTACCTGTTTTGTATCTGTTTTTCACGCTTGGATTTCTCAGTGCACAGTAACTGGAACCAGTAACTTTCCCGGGTTATCACTTGAGAAAGATAACCTCAGCACCTCAGTGTAATCAGAAGTGTGATTATGTGAATTGTGAGCATTATATAGACTTAAGAGGTGTTTAGGGATTTGGGGGGAGATGTGTATATATATATATATATATATATAATTTTTTTTTATTATTTTGCCTTTTTTCACTTCACTTCTGGCATTTTGCCTGCTTGACCCTTAACAGCGTCAGAATTTTTGCCCGCTAGGAAACCTCTCTCTGTCGCTCGTGACAGATTGTTTCGAGTGGGGAGTATTTATACGTGCTGCGCATTCTTTGGGAGCGCAGGATTTATGGTTCTCCTTATGGAGCCACGTTCTGTTCGTGCGTGCCCGCGCCTGCACCTCCAGTTGACGGGGCGCTGGGAGCGGCGCGGCCGCCGAGGGGGAATGGTTTTCGTAAAGCGGAGAAGTGGAGGTTTTTGGCAGCTGCCTTCTGTTCCTGCCTGCCAGCCCTCCTCTTTAACCCTACGCTAGGCACGAACTCGGCTGTTTCTCCTGACTGTGTGCCGTGGGGTTCCTGCTTCCCCCCCGTATCCCCTGCTAAATGAATTTGGAAATGCATGTAAGCAAACGCTTTCACGTCCTCTGTTGAAAAGCCTGGTATTAAGCTTTAAGCACTACTAATACTTGTGTTAAAATACCAGCTGTCTGTCAGCAGCAGGTGTTTTCACAGGAATGAAAAAATCTCATTTCTAATAGAGCCTTTGCCAATCGGTCGTGAAAGGACAGGGAGTTTCTTGCGGGTGTTTGCTCTTCTTGACTAACGAAGTTCAAAGCTACGTCTCATTTCTGACTGGTCTGTTGAGGGAACGTATGTGAGAGAGATGCATGTACATCATTCCCCTCATGGAAGTGTGGCATGGAGAGTGTAAGTGGATATTTTATAGTTACTAAGCAAATATAGTGTGACCCGTGTACTTATCGATGTCTTTTTTTTAATTTTTTTTTTTTTTTGAGAAAAAAATTGCTCCACTTAAAGCCTGAGATTAACTAAATCCTCCCACAATAGGTCACATTTTAGCCTTGGCCTCTGTTTCCTGTGACCGTGATGCTTAGAGATGTAAGGTTGGGTTATTCCATCATCTTGACATAGCCCTGTGCTGCTGGCTACTATCCAGAAATGTTAAAGAAATATTTTTTCTCCTAAAAATAACAGCTTTTGATTTATTTTTTTTTTTTCCATGTAGAAATGTGACAATACAATCTGGTTGAGGCCAGATTGCATCAGTCTGGTGAATAAATTAGGTTTGTTACAGCACTGCTTAGCCCCATTTCTCTTGTGCTGCGAGCTAATATTCTTTGTTGTATCCCTCAGACTTTAGTTTACTAAATACTCTTGAAAAAACTCCTTGTAACTTGGTGCTCCATGCCACGAAAAATTCCAAAGTTTACTTCTAATCACAATTTTTATTCCATTAAACATTTGTAGGAGCTATTGAGTGTGTTGTCTGTCTATTTAGAAATGTTCTGAGGTGCCCTTTAAACTGCCTCTGTTCTCCCTACAAAAGTTCACCTCCCACCGCCAAACAGAGCAGATTATGGATTCTTGCCAGTGAGAAATCTTAAGGGAAAAACACTGTGTTCAGAAAACGCTGCTGTATTCGGAATCCTAGGACTTGTTCTAAAAATAAACTTAATTGAAAAGATTTGTTTTCTTTTCTAATGTGGTTTACATCACTGTTTTATTAATATTTAAATAACAGAATGTCGTAACCCGGAGTACAGAAATACTTCTGTACAGAGCTCCCACCAGAATCTTGGAAACCTTACATGAAGCATTATGATGTTTATTTTGCCACCGGCAATTTTCTTGGTTTAATGTTGCAGTACAAAGGAAGATGAAACTCTGGGCTTCCTCTAGAATGAAAACCAGATGATTAATGGGTTAAAAAGGAAAGTAATTAATTTTACTAAGTCATTATGCATACTCAGGAATAAGGCTTTATTTGCCAGGGTTATTACTCGGGAGAATCTCTTTAGAAATTTCTTGGAAGTTTTTGCATTTTTTCCCCCAAGCCACCAAAAATCTGATGCTTGAACACAGAGTAAACCTGCTATTTTTCCTTTGTATCTGTAATATTACAATCGTAAATGAAAAAATGTGGATATGATATATCCCTCGGGTATATCTGCAAAAGGGGAAGTCAGATTTGAAGAACCCGGTCCTACGTAGCTCCTAGAGGTGTTTTGGCACAACACATTTTTATTTTAGTACTGTCAAAGGGTATTCATTTTACTTAAGTAGGAATTGAAAAATGATGCTTCTTTTTGCATTAACTTTTCTGCAACAAACAGCTAATGCTAAGCAAAGCCTTCTTGAATTTTGACACAGGTAGTGTCGAAACCTTTAGTTTCCTTACAGGTGTTTTTCCTGGGTACCTGGGATGGAAATAAGAAATATGCATTGCAAAAATTAAGTAAAATGGCTTCTGCTTGATGGAAGAAGTGGTTTTGCCTGGCTTTTGATTCCAACCCCTGTTTTACAAGGAGGGTATTTAGTCTTCAGAAGCCTGTTTTTCTCCAAGACTTGGATCAGAAACTGGGATGTTGTTCAGAGGTGGCCACAAGCAGCATCCCTGCCTTGGCGTGCTCTCTTGCAGAGGTGTTGGGGAGGGAAGGGGGGGCAACTAAGAAATATTTTTCTCTCTGAAAATGAATACTGTCTTGCAAAGGGCCCATCACTGCTTGAGTGAGTTGGGTCTGGATGGCAAAGTGGGTGGCCGGATCTCGTGCTGGCTGATGAGCAGGCTCACGATTTGGTAAATCATATCTCACCAACTGAGCAATTGATCCAGATCTTAAAATAAAACTGCCTTCTGCCTCAGTTTCTTGAAAAATGCCACTAAGTGACAGAAGAAACAGGATTTTCACATCCTTCCCTCTCTGTCACTGGACTGTGCTTTGAGAAGAATGTTCAGCTGTCTTCAGCCTTTCTAAAGACTTCACCAGCCTTTTCTCATGTAATTGGAGAGAAACTAACATGGGATATTTTATTGTAAAATATTAAAATGGATGCTCTACTTGTCTATCAGGATGACACAGTTAATATTTGTTAATTTTTTTTGTCACTCAGTGTGGTTAGAAATTAATATGCATAATTATCTTAACCAGAAGATGCAAGATTTTTTTCTTCTTATATTAAAAGGATGGAGCCTTTTAAAAACACTTTCCTCTCTGCAGTTCTAGTTTAGTATGAAGACTACTGAACCAAGCCTTACACCCTGAGAAGAAACTGAGTACAGATAAGGCAAATCTTGATAAATTATGTTTTTAATTTGCAATTATTTCACTGTATTAAACGCCAATTGCCTAGTTTCCTATCTGTTCCCAAGTAATTATTGTACTATATTGTCTTTCAGTAATTTGAAGTGAAGTAATTGGATTGATGCAAAACTAAAATGACTGGCTTGTAAATGAAAATCAATTTTTCCAAAGGAAAACATTATTTTTAGTAACTTTGGAGTTGCAGCTTCAACTGAAAGCTTATGGCAGGCTGGCATCTCTTCCAGTGGCTACCTTGGATATATTAATGTGTATTTATTGAGTGTATTGATTTCTTTTCCCTTTTTTCCCTGCTGTATTGTCCTCCCATAACCTGGTATATGATTATTATAAACGTGGTCGTGATAAAAATAGGTGCTCAATTAATGTGGATGCAATGAATCTAAGGTCAGTTTAACATGATCAGGAAGTTGCTTATGAAAAGGTTTATGACATAGGTTTTATCTTGCAAAGCTTGAGTGGGAGTACAGAGCAATTTGGGGACCAGCCAGGGATTTCTGTTTGTCTTTGAGTACTAAAGTAACAGTAAAGCAGTGACCAGTGGTGCTTTATAGTCACTCTTCAAACAATTATTTTGTATGTGTGTATAAAAGTTTCAGTTTTGTTATTATTCGATAATTCAGTGTATATACTTGAGGATTTTCTTTAAATCGTTTTTAGCTATGTGAGAAAATAAAAGTAGATTAAAAATGATGGCGAAAGTGAAAGCTTTTCTTAAGACCAAAGGAAATCATGTTCATTACTCTCTTTAAAGTAAATCATTACTTAAATGTGGTAGAAATGAACCATTTGGAGACTGTATATTTGTTTCAATCCATCGTTGACTGTTCTATTTGAAGCAATGTTGAATGCGATTGTAGAGGTGAAACTTTTAATGGACTTTTTTTCCCCCATAAAATTTCAGCTGTTATTCTGCTGATGCTAATGGAAGCTGCACCACTCTATTATATTTTAAAGACATTTTAAGGGAGTTTTAAAATACTGAATTATCTAACATGGCAATGTGATGTACCAGCAGATGGAGACAGAAAGTAAACCCAGACTGTGGTGAAGCTAAGTTTCTCATACCTGGAGTCACCTCCACTCAAGAAAACATTTTTGTTTTTCAGTTGCCCAGTGCTTCAGGTGGGCTGCTATTTTTAGCAAAATACAGCAAAATTTAGCTGTTTGCCAAAGATATTATCTCTGGCCATGGTAAGATGACTTAGCTAGGATCAATTTGATGATGGCCTTTCTTTTTCTTTTCATGCTTCCCCTCTTAGGCTGTGTAGAAAACTCACTGTCCTCTCCTGTTCATCTGCCTTGTTGGAAGAAGGATCAATGTGTGTGATATGTGCGAGGAATGTTCTGGATCTGGTTTTTCCCTTCATCCCTTCCCTAAAAACATAATTTCCCTGCTTTCTGTAGCAGTAGCATGTACCTGCTGTGCAATTCCTCAAACTTCCCATGAAATTGTTTACAGGTGGCGATTTTTGTCTCAATTTGCACTTGATATTCTTTGTTGGGTGGTTTGAACCTGCTTATCTCGGATGAATACAGGTGCCACAAAGAGGAGATATTATTTTGGTGTGACAAGAAAAAAAATCTGGTCTCCCCATGTCACCTGTGGAGGAGGAGATGGAGATGTGGCTCCTCTATGCAGATACACTTGCAGCTTAGAAGATTTTTGAAAACATTATGTGTATTTCTGGTGCTCACAAGTTCACACTCACGTATCCATATGGAAACCTCTTCTTCTGCTGTAGTTCAGCGACACTGGAAACTATACTCTGTGTTTAGCTCGTGTATACGTAACAATTTTACTAAGCCTTCTAGTCTGCGTGTAAATGTTCAAAAAGACTGTATTTCTGTAGGGAGCTATTATAACCAATTTTTAAATGATATTCTGATGAAGGATATTACTAAGTTGAAGTAAAACTGATTAAATGCAATTTCTGAAGATCTATTGAAGTAATAATCTGGCATAAAGCATCTGATTAATACAGCAGTGGGGTGAAAGTTTCATGTGAAATTGTGATATAAACGCACGCTTAGCACCCAGACTTTGCCGTTTTTAACAGGTTATGGAATTCTAATGTTCTCTATTTCACAACTGGAAAGGAGCAATTAATTGAAGTAAAAGACTTTTGTGAATTTGATTGAAAAATAGGAAGAAATGTCAGAGCCTTTGGAATTTTCAGTGTGCTTTATACTCATTTTCCAAATCACTTTTTCCTGCTGATTCTAAATTTGGGAACAGTTATTTGTTTTTAATTTAAAACGTCCTGATGAGTTGAAATTAGCCAAGTTACACAGAATTGCTGTTGGTTTCCCGGTTGCATAAGCCTACCAGGAAGGTTGTGAGAGGTCACGCTGCCGGGGAGAGTGTGGCTGCAGTTTGGGTGTGCTCTGGCTGAACTAATCAGAAAAAAAATGTTTGTAAAGCAGGGAGTGGTTCTGAGTTAGTTTTTGCATGCGGAGAGGAACTACTTGCATCTGTTTTTCTCTGTTTTCTAAGGCAACGGGAGAGGGCACAGTGAATGTGGTTATTGAGTGTCTTTTACATTGCAATATGAATTTAATTTATAGGTACCTGTAATATCTCTCTTTAGGTTCCTGGAGTGCCATAGGCACATAGTTTTATAATATTTGAAGAAACGCTGTTAGGGAGCTGCAGTTCCATGTTATTATTATAAGTAATGTAGCAATTTGAGAAAGTGGTATTACTTCAAATGTAGTTCCTCCTTATTCTTGTTGTCTTTGCTGAAAAAGACTTTCAGCAAACTTCATATGAAGTCCTCCGCAAGAAGGGATACACTTGGTGTCGTCCTCTGCCCTTTTATTGCAGTTGTCATTCCTTTTACTTGCAGAGGGGGAAGATGGATATCCTGAGAATATATTATTTCAGCAGTGAAAGGTAGATCTAGCTCTATTCTGGATCAAACAGAGGTGGAGGTGGAGGAAGCGATTTAGCAAAGAAGCTGTTGGACCCCTCATTTTGGTGTGTAGATGGAGATGCAAATTTCTGATGGCAGTAATAGACTATAGTGATTTGTATATTGCACAGTTAGAGACGTGACAGTTACATCAGTGGAAAAAATTCTGTTCTCTACAAGCTTGAAGGCTTTTATTAACTAGCCTTACCTAGTGCAGGGATCTACTTTATTGAGGTAACTGAGAAACGAGCAAAAAACTGTGCAAAAATCAGTTTCTTTAGATGTGCCAGAAAATGGAGATTTTTGCACAAGTGAGATATTAAAATTACAGAGTGGTGACAGTATTACAACTTTACATCATTCTGAAATTACTACGTTTCAGTTAAACACGTCCCCCCCACTTCTCATGTTTTCAGATTATTTTTTTCCTACTTATGAAACTGATCTTACATTAGACTTCATGAAACAGGCGAGTCTTGTGGACCAATTTTTTCATAGAATCATAGAATGGTTAGAGTTGGAAGGGACCTCAAAGATCATCAAGTTCCAACTCCCCTGCTATGGGGAAGGACACCTCCCACCAGACTAGGTTGATCAAAGCCCCATCCAGTCTGGTATTGACCACCTTCAGGGATGGGGCATTCACAGCTTCTCTGGGCAACCTGTTCTGGTGTCTCACCACCCTCACACTGAAGAATTTCTTCCTAATATCTAATCTAAATCTCCCCTCTTTCAATTTAAAACC
>JAOXJM010000001.1:177131106-177157401 GCA_026413425.1 Tringa solitaria
TGTGTTGAGGACTCCAAAGCTGGACACAGTACTCCAGGTGGGGCCTCATGAGAGCGGAGTGGAGGGGTAGAATCACCTCCCTGGACCTTCTGGGCACGTTTCTTTTGATGTAGCCCAGGATGCAATTGGCTTTCTGGGCTGCCAGTGTGCATTGTCGACTCATGTTGAGCTTCTCATCCACCAACAGCCCCAAGTCCTACTCCTCAGGGCTGCTCTCCAGCTGTTCACCACTCGACCTGTATTTGTGCCTGGGATTGCCATGTCCCAGGACCTTGCACTTGGCTTGGCTGAGAACTTCATGCGGTTTGCACAGACCCACCTCTCAAGCCTGTCCAGGTCCGTCTGGATGGCATCCCTTCCCTCGAGTGCCACACAGGCTGGCGTCATCGGCAAACTTGCTGAGGGTGCACTCTATCCCACTCTATTCTATTTTTAGAACATTCGATCATAAATATTTTGAATCAGCAAGGTATAATGCACGTGTTTTCGTAAACTGTGGATCTTCGCATTCTTTTTCAAATATATGTGTGGTTTTTTTTTTTAAAATATGTTCTATTAGCAAACCGTAGAAGGAGAAGGTATAAGGATAATTATTCTGCTTCTGGAGGTCATGACTGTAAAGCTGGGTCTTCTAATAAGCAAAAAGAAGTGCTTTCTGTATAAGTTGTGATCGATTTGTTTATATCCATTGCAGGATGCCTTGAAAATGGCCTGGCACGCAGTAAAATACATGGAGAGCAAACTGTATATAAAGGCTAATTAATGACTTACCTTCCCTGATGGCGGAGGCGTTGCCCGTGCTTCATACCATGGGAAACTCGGGTACTGGAAGATGTTAAAGGCTTTCCAAGGTTACTTAGTGAATCAGAAGGGAGGGTCCTTGAATCTGCAAAGCTTGGTCCCAGTCTTGGTTTTCTAAAAGAACCTCAACATTTCTTCGTTCCAAGATAAATAGTTGGAAATACATTTTTTTTCTTTTTTTTTTTTTAGACTTGTTTCAAAATCGCACTTTCCTGACCAATTAATAATGTAATGACATCAGTACTCGGTTTACTGGTCTAGGGTATTTTGTGCTCTGAGCCACTTTACTTTTTGAAACAGATACATGCTTTCTAAGCAAGAGGAGTGCTTTTGCATATTAAATAATGTAGTCTTTAATTCAGAAGTATTTTCTATCTGTGTATCAGAAAGCAGCATGGAAGAGCACTGTCTGAGCTAGCATTTTCAGGAGTTCGTTATTTCTATGTTCTCACATTAAATACTTTTGCATTTCTTAAAGATTTGTGGACAGTTGGTATGGGAGTTCTCCTGGAAATGGAATGTAAAGGTCTTGAATTTGGATGGTAGCTAAAACTAATTGAAAATCTTTGTTATGTCCAGCTTTATAATTATGAAGTGAGTGGCATATGCAATCTGATATTGTCTTTAACATAGATTTGACATGAATTTGTCAAATTTGACAGTTAGGAAAAACTTTTTTGGACTTGATTCCTTTAGAGTTAGGCTTAGACAAGTGCTCTTGTGGAATTCATTGAGCCAGTGTTTGAGCATCTGCACAGAGGTTTGGGGTCTGCGAAACCCAAGAAAAACTTGTGTCATTGTGAGTGTGGGGTTGGAGTGTGATTACTCTTATTTTTTCATGAGGAATCTAAACTATATCAAAACTATATCAAAAGATTTATAGTACAGTGTGTTAAAATTCTTTGCTAGTACGAATTATAATTCTTCAGGCAACCTATATAAGTTACGCTGGCAAAAATGCAGTTTGCTAATGTATCTGTCTGACTCTTACAGCATCTGTAAAAGTCTGTTGTCATACAGACACGTGTCATTGCAGCTTTACCACTTTCTAACGCAACTAGAAGGGAGCGATATTGAGATTGCTGTCTTAAAAAACCTTGTTGGAGGCTGTCAGTAGATGTTTCTTCTGTTTCTCTTCTTTTTCTTTTTTTTTCTGGACTTTGAATGTTTTTTGCTATAGTATCCATGAGTTCACAACCTTTTTCAAGGAGTAACCTGTAACGCCTCATGTACTCCTGGGTAGCAGCTCATTTTCCAGCTCTTGAGCAACTGGTAACAGAAAGTTTCACATTGGTGGCTTTACAGGGTTGGAGAGGTGATGTGTAGGAAGGGCGTCCAGTCACCCCGTTCTCATGTACTAGGTTTGCTTTAAATATTTTTAAAAATGTTATATAAATATAAACAAAAAATAATATATTGATTATTTATAGTCTTTCAGGTTCTTTAGAGGGCCTCACATTCACAAGGATGTTCTTTAAACAGTCAACTAACCATTTCATAGCCTCCAGACTGCTTAACACAACCAGGTGTGTCATGCATCTGACTTTTACTCTAGAAATGTAATATAGGGCTTAGGAAATCTTTGTCTGATGACTATCTCCAGTCAGAATTTCACATCTTTCCTACTTCCTGTAATGCAACTGATAAGTCTATGCTGCTGCAGCCTTGGGAGGTATGAAGAAATTGCAACAGAATGATAAGAATTCAACTATTTCCTATAGGCAGCAGTTAATATATTACTGAGTTTTTTGTTCTTTTGGTTCATTTGTGAATGAAGAGATGAAAAAGAATTTTGAAATCTGAGTGTGACTGACGAATGCCAGCATTTGAAGTAATACCAGAAAAGGCTCTCTGACTCCCTGGTGCCCTTCAGAGTTAGGTTTTGGGTTCTTCCTTAACCTGGCTGGGCAAATCCTTTGGTTACCTACCAACCAAATGGAATTGCCTTCACCCAGGCCCAATACCTACATGGCTTCTGCTTTACAGGAATGGATTAACTATATTTATGACACTCTCTTCTTGACTCTCTCAAAGTTTTTAACATTGACAAGGGAAGCAGCTCTTTCTCCTCTCAATGAAGTTAGAAACACACAGGTTTACAGATTTAGATAAAGTGCAGAAGGAAAGCCCTTGGTATTTGCATAGATCTATGTTGTCCGTAACAGCTGGAGGCAGAGTAAGACACTGCCCTCTTTTCAGCAGGTAAAACCAGAGCTTTCAATGATGAGGTCCCGACTAAACTGGTTTTTGAACTTCTGAAGTTCTTTTTTTTCTGCAGGGGACCTTTCATGAGATTAGGAGAGTGAACTTTAAAGGTATTTAAAATACAGGTAGACGTAGTGCTTAGGAACATGGTTTAGTGATGTTTTTTTTTGTCAGAGTTAGGTTGATGGTTGTACTAGATGATCTGAGAGGTCCCTTCCAACCGAGACAATTCTATGATTCTAACTTTCTTAGGATCTTTGGCATCATTTATTAGTACCTTTAGGACTTTTGAAATCGTCAAGTCATTTTGTATGAAAAAAGGCTTGAGGCATGTTATTTTCTTCTCTAAGATAGAACAGCTGATTCCAGAAGAATATTGTGCATTGATTTACAGATATGATGATATCTATGTTTTACCTTATTTATTTTGCGATCAGGGGTTTTTGTAGAAACATATTCCTAAGGAGATGCATTAAAACTATTCTATATCAGTCATCTGGAAAGCCCAACTTGACTCATTTATATAGCAAGGATATACAGTATGACATGGGAAGTGAGATCACAGAAGTTGATTAAAAAGTAATGAAATGTTTCCTTGATTGATTTACAAGACTGGGCTGTAACATGAAAAATTCCATTTACAGAAGCAACTTTATGGTTTGAGCAGGGTATTGCATAAAATCCAAGCAGAGTAACTGGATGTGGGAAATGAGTCAATCCAGTAGGTTGAGAATGGGATTAGGATTTCAATTCACTGTTCTGTTGGTGCTGACTCACCGTGACCTTACACAAGTCAGTTAAGTTTTCTACATATCAGCAGCTCAGCCTAAAAATACACTGTTCCTCTTACTTTCTTTTACTGCCTGCAAGCTTTGAGTGTTGCAAATGAAAGGGCAGAAGTACTTTAAAGAATTCTAAGAAATTTTCAGTACTTGTTGTGTTCTTAAAACACTTTAAAACCATGAACTTTTTAAAGTTGCATTTTCCTGTTTTATTACTGTTTTGCAATGTCTTTCTCTGCTGCACTGTGGAGAGCTTTACAAAGGGGAATAATTGACTCTACCATATTTTACAACTAAAGCAACTGTTTTGTAAAAGATTTAGCAAACATACGAAGTAAAAAAAACAAGAATAGCCTTCCTAATCCCCTTTGATTATGGTCATTTTAAGCCTGTCGAACATAGTTGTGCCAGCACAAACTGCTCAGCCTCATGTGGCTTAGGAAAAAGGGTTTTTAACTAACAAATGAAGCCTTTAGCTATTACAGTGGTAGTATCATATTAATTAATACTATTTAATATAATATTATATTACAAAATGGTAACATTATTCAGATAAAGCGAGATGAGATTGTATTTAATCAGGCAGTTGAGATTCCTGTTTAAAAGCAGCCTCCTGTTCTTCAGAGGGACTTGATGTGGCAAATAAGTTTTGTGCTCTTGAATTTTGTCGTGTTTAGTGGGAACCACTGAAGATGCTGCTGCCCTCACTTGTCCACCCTCACTTTGTCTGTTTTCACCATGAGATGCCTTACCCCATCCTGACCATTTTTTTTCTTCCTGTGTTTTCTTTGGGTTGTCAGAGCTGAATTTGCTCTTTATTTCAGACGTAGCTGTTGATTTAATGAATCATCCTGACAGCGAAGAAGTCGTTCTTTAACTGGGGATTAAGCAAAACAGGAATGTGATGCTTTTGCTTGAGGGTAAGAGTGACTGCACATTGGGTTATGGACCGGCTATTACACTTCAGTGTCAAACACTCCCATAATCTGCATCAATTTTCAAGTCTGGGCAAGCCCTTAACAATACTTTCCATTTTAATACAAACGCTGCCTGTACACGGATGGTAGGAAGGCTGGAGTTTATTGACTTTGCAACATATTACTTGCAAAAGCATCGGGTGAAAAAAGGTTGGAGAGGAGCAAATCGGTGGCCTGTAGCTCAGCTTGGCTTGCCAGCTTCAAGACTTTTTTCTTTTCCTGCCTGTATTCTCTTGGCAGGCTCTGACCATGGGTAACAATGCTATCAAATGCATTTGGGACCCCTATATGTGTAAAAAAAAATAATAAAATGTTTGTAATGTATGTTATTATAGAACAGATGTGAGTAAAATAATAAAAAGTCTGCGAATCAACATCGCTGAATAAGAACAAATCGTAGCACAACCAATTTCTTATAAAGGCTTAACTGAACTATATGATCTTGTATGTACTTAGAGCTATTTACATAGCAAGTAACCACTTTTGCCTTTTTTCTCCTCTATTATGTTTGCATGCAGTACAAATCTAATAAATATTTATATTCTTAAAAAAGGCAAGTGACTTTCACAAGACCAACTCTTGTGAGTTATTTATGATACTGGCTGATGTAACTGAGAGAAAAAGATTGACCCTATTTTGCATGAAAAAGAGAATAGGAATTAACCTTTCTTTTTATAAGAGCAAGGCTCGAGCAGCCTCCTTTATGTATAGAAAACTCAAATCTGTATTTAAGGGCAGAAGTGACTAAATACTGATAACTTACCAAATTGCCTTAGCAAAAATGTTTACTCTTCTGTAACTTAGGGATTGAAAATGTCAGCCTTTGCTAAATGACTGCCAAAACTCTTTTATATATTTTCTCACTAAATGTTGATTTGTAACTATTCATTTTTTCCACAACAAATCCTTCTTAGAAGGAAAGGATAACTTACAACAGTTCTTTCCTGCGTCTCTCAAATTTCAGATTTTGACACTGTAATTGGCCACATGTATGTACCTCCTAAAGTACGTATGTTATAAAGAATCAAAAATACACTTATTTCACACAGCCACTGTGGTTGCTTTGCTGTCAGCTGCGAAGCATTGAGGCACTGTAGCTGAGCATTACCATCACACTAGTACCCCCGTGTGGTCGTTAACTATAATCCAATTTTTATTAAAAGGAATAAAAGGTTTTGCGGATTATTTTCATTTAAAAGGAAAATTACCAATTTTAGAAGGACACTGTGTTTGTGTTTTATATTAATGTTTGTTCAAGACATTAGATGTAGAGTATTGGGAGATTATAAAAATTAGCATGTGTTCTCCTTTTCACATAGTAGTGTGATAAAGTCAGTGTTCTTAGGAAGTTGCTATTAGAACCAGCTTTTTCAACAGCTTTTATGGCTTGATTAGAGAAACAACACCTGGAAGTTTTGGGTATAGAATCTACAGTAATTGTTATAACCTGTAAAACATAAATTGGAACATAGATAAAGAAGATTAACATGAGATTCCATTGGCATCAGCGGTTTTGTATTAAAGTATTATTTGCAGTATTCACTTCCAAAGTAGTTTTTATGTCCAAAAAGTCTATGCGTTGGAAATGTCCGTGACATGCTGCTGTGGAAAAGAGTAGTGTAAAGAACAAGAGTACTCAGATACGCCAGAGACATTAAGGAAATAAATGCTTGATTCAAAGCAATGGGTAACTTCCAGGAAGGTGTGGAAATACTCTTTATTTGTAAGACTCATCTATTTATTGTAGAAAGCAGAATTGCTGATTATAAACAAGTTTATGATCTCTTTTTAGGAAGTATATAGGCAGGTATTAATTATGCAGAGTGTGAAATGCTCACATTAAATTTAAAAAATAATTTTTATTGTTTCCTATTAATTTATTATCATTGCAATATGGAATAAATTTGATAAATAATGAGAGAGTGTATTTTTTTAAACATTGCAGGAAACTTTTACTTCATAATGATAGCTTTTAGACTCCTTGTTTTGTGCTCTGGACCCGATTCAGCCCATTTTTGCTCCAATCTTAAATGGCACCAAAAGGATGCTCCAAGGCACAGCAGGCTCTGCATTCATCTTTGGTGATTAAGGCAGCAGAAAGTAAAACTGCTGTAAAACTTCTTTAAAAAAACCACCCCCAACCTGCAAAGAAAACAATTCACCCCCTCCAGTCGCTATGCTTTATGTGTCAGAATATTTATTTTTAGTGATGTTTCTCATTAACCTCCCACCCCATTGAAGTTGAGTCTTAAAATAGATAGACAATTATAAGTAATAATAAAAAAAAGATGTTCTGTATCAGAAATGTAAAAATTACAACTTCCCTGATCTTTGTCTCAAACTTGGACAGTCAATTTTTTTTACATATAGAAAACTAATATTTTCATTCTCTCAACTTTAAGGTATATTAGAAAAGACAAGAAGAGATCTTCAGACTTCTCATTGAGAATTCTAACCCAACCAGTTTCTAAAGCAGAAAAAAGGCAAAAGGCAGGGCCCATTAATTACATGGGCTTCTGTGGCTCGGTGCTGTGTTCCAGATAGATGGGGTGGGCACAAAGAAGATGGAGGAGCCCATTAGCCTTCAATAACCAACCTACCTCAAGGCCTCCTGTTGTTCTCATCATCTATTAGCTTGTCAGCGCCTGTCTGTGCGTTTTCCCCCAAGGGCTTCTTTTGTGAGTTTAAGACCTTCATTAAGTAACGGTATATAAATTAAACCATGGCTTCCAGTGGAGAATAAAGAGGTTTAAGGCTGTTGTTGACGATGGCGCCCATGGTATTGTGCTGACAGGCTATTTACCACGCCAGTTAATGGAAAGGAACACGCGCCTAGACCTTGATATATTCTGCCCCTTCTGAGGGTATGGAGCTACATTTTGAAGTGCGAGCGAAAGTCTCGGAGAGATTAGCAGTTCTGATTTGTAGTTTAGAGAGAAACGTCTGGGGAGAAGTATTTCCTCTTCTGTAATCAAAATACCTTACGTTTTTGCTGTATGCTCATGTTGTGTATGGAAAACCTGTTCAACGTCTTGAGCGATGGTTTGAAAGCAGCAACTACAACGTCATTAGGTGAATAATCCTCTGTCAGTTTGCGTAGCTGTAGAGCAGATGAGCACCCTCAGAGGCTGCTGCTCAATGAAGCTTGTTCAAATGCCCTCTTGAAATCTCTGGCTGCTGTTCACCAGTTTCCCTGATTGATCACCTTTCAATTGGCGACCTGAAAATCTGCTGGTAGCTGTGGTGTGAAAGGAAAACACTTGCAGTCTCTGCAGCTGATGGGATAAATCAGTGGAACGGCTTTAAAATCAGCACTGCTGATTTGAAACTTGCCTTAGATTGCGGGAAACATCCATTATTTTTTTTTGTGTGGTGGATAACTGCTGTGTCTCTAGAATTGCTAGTGATGGTAGTTTCAGCCCAGGTAAATAAAGCCGGTGTGTCATACATATAAATAGGCATGTGTAGGTTGTTTTTTTCTGTTTCCCCAGATGAATCAGTGGGTCTAGCATAGCAAGATAGGAAGTGTACAGATGGTTTAGCTGTTTGAGGAGCATCTCTTTGGTGTAAAAACAAACAAACAAAAACCAACCAACCAAGCAAATAGAACAAACAAACAAAAAAAAAAGAGGAGGGGTGGGTGGGGGAAGAGTGAAGTGTTAATCGCATTTATTCCCAGACTTCTTGCTAGTATAAACCAGGTCAGGAATCTGGTTGGAAGAAGTGAGAATGCTAAGTTCAGATGACTCAGAAATTACTCTTGATGAGGGTGCTTTGACTTTGTTGTCGCCTTTCTCTCATCCAGGTCCTTGTGATTAGCACCTCTAGCTACTGTCAGGAACCAGTTAATGAACCCACGGTATCTTTGTGCATATGAGATTTTGGACTAATAATTTTTTCTTAAAATATTCCATCTGAAGGTGCTTTCATTTTTTAAAAAAGAAAAGCATTATAACAAATAGGTACAGTTATTTTTGTTGGAATTAAGATACCATGAGACTATAATTACCTAGCCTTTTCTTTGAAGCCTATCTAGTTTGAAAGGAGATTGAAGATCATCCTGTAGATTTAAAATTTTCATCACACAGCTTAGATCTGATAAATATATTTTTAATGATTTTAGTTTTTTTCCCTCTGACTTCCTCTGTGCATGGAGAAAGTTCTAACGTAACTCAGCCTCCAGCACAGGCGTGCAAAGAAAATGGGATGCTCTGGCTCAGAAGTTTCGGTGAGTTTAGTTCTAAGGAGCACCTGCCCTGCCTTTGTGCTCCGAATTGCTGGTCCTGAAATACAGGTGCTTGTGCCTCAGTCATTGAAGCTCCCAATGGTATTGTCTTAACAATAACTTAACAGCATAGGAGACAGCATGGGCAAGATTTTCTAGGGTTTATCTGGCAAAGTCCTCCAGCTCTTATCACAGCCAAAAGATAGCAGCTACAGACGGTCCTTAAGTACTTAATACTTAACTGGATGAATCTCCAAAGTTTATAGTATCTGTATTAAACACAAGTAAGCAATTATGAAAGTAAAATTATTTTAAACAGAAGAGAGTAGATACCAAAGAAACATGACCAGGAAATGTAAGAGGAAATCTGAGTTACCACATCTATTTTTAAAAAATATTTTCCATGATTTCCACTTTTATGTGAAAGGCCAATGAAATAAATAGGACACTTGATCTGCATCCCAGAGGAGAGGAGAGCTTCTCGGTCATAAAAGCTCTTGAAGATGGTACTTCATTGAGAGGTTTCACACAGCATAATCAGATCTACCTCAAGGGCTGTATGCTAAGCCTAATCTTAGTACTTAGCATGATATAAGACTTTGAAAACCTATATCCTCTGTGGAAAATCACTTGCAATTCTCCATCTTTGTTCCGTTTAAAAATACTTCTAGATGTAAATTGGTTAGTTTGGTCAAAACGCAGAACAACCTTATGACTCATTTGATAACTGCGTATTCATAATGTTTTCTCCTGGTGAAAAGTAAGTGTAATTTGAACAAAAGAAAGTTGGAGCATGCCAAGTGAAGAGAAATAACAATCATCCTATCAAGTCAATGCTCTTCTCCCTGTTTTTCTCCTTACAAAGTACTGTGAATTAGGAGCAGCCTTTGAGTTTTGAGTTCATGTATTGACATTTTACATCTGCATCATTGCCCTACAATGGCACTTTATGAGTTTAAAGTGCAACAAGGGAGGTTTACACAAGGGAAAACATTTTAGTGGTAGAGGATCTCTGTAACTGGGGCCTCTAAGAACATCTTAGGCAAGTGTCTTATGGGAATAGTCTAAGGATGGCTGACAAAGGCAGATGCAGATCTCATTTAAATAGAAAGGAAAGAAGGATGGTGTATTTTTATAATGACAGTCAGGTCATGTGAAGAGCCAGATTTTAGATCCCCCCTGTCATTCTGTGTAGGGATTCTGTGATTGGGAACTGGGTATGTGAAGATTAACTCTACAGAAGCAATGAATGCAGGCTTATGAGATGCAGTGCCTCTGCTGCTCATGTGTTTCTGTCTTCTGATGCAGATGTTGGATGATATTGGCCTTCTGCTAACAAATGAGCCAGAAAAAAGTTTCAAGTGAAAAAATGTGACACCTGAATAAGATTTCTGCAAATCTGTCTGCAGTTAGTATTACCTTGGAGGAGAGTGTGGAATAAAAGATCTTTTTATGTCTCTTCTAGGTCCTTTTTGAGTCTGTGATTTTGTTAGTGGGTATAGAGGATACATTGTTAAACAAAGATTTCAGAATAATTTTGAGGTTTTATTGAAGCTGAAATAGAATTTGCCTTTTTTAGCTCCCCTGGAAAGTAGCTTTTGCATCACGATGTGAAAACAAGCACACTGTAAAACAAATAAATGCTCTTACCTTCAAGGTGCCAAATCCTCTTACACCATGGATATGTAAAGTGACAGGTTTTATATAAAATTGGGAATTTATTTATATGTAAAGTACTTTCCTCAATAAAAAAAATAATGACAACTATAGTCAAGTTTTACTCTAGCACATTTATTTCCATGTTTCTAGTTCTACTTGATTTTATACTAAGGCTGTTTTGTTACTAGCAATTTAAATTGTTTAAATGTAAAAAAATGCGATCCAGCTGTTTAAAATGGAAAAGACAAAGTCCATACTTAACTGCTCAAGTCATTAAAATAAGAAAAGCAAGTGATTACATTTATTATATTTTAGCAATAAGAGCTGTTGAACAGCAACTGTGGTGGGAGGTGCTATTGTCCTATGCAGGGGTCTTAGAAAAGTTTCCTCGATGTTCAGACATGATTTATCTTTGGCAAGTCCATTGCAACTGTGTCTAGTTACCTCCTTTTCCTTCATATGTCCAGAAATATGTTTCAAGAGGATCCAGTCCCTGATTTTCCCACGGATTGCAGTGAGGCATTGTGTTGTATTCCCCAACTCAAGGGTTTGGAAACGGAGTAAGAGCCAGAGCCTATACAGAGCTGGAGGAGAGATTCCTTGATGGATAGAAAAGCATGACCCACGCTGTGTAAACCTCTGAGAATTGCTGATCTGCCCCATTCTGGGAGCAGATGTGTCTTTTGGAAGAAGTCTTACTGTGTTTTCTGAATGAGAAAAAATAGCATGTACATGAATGAGCCTGGTCACAAAGGGAATGTGAATTCAAAAGTAATTACAGGCTCTTATTTCCCGTCAGTAAGCAGAGGGGAAGGGAGGGTACGATGTATGTTATTCTTCTGCTCTCCAGTCTGGTCATCTCAAAAGAGAGAATTTCCTCCTGTCGTTGTAATGTGAGAATTCTGCTTCCGCTGGGCATGCTACTAAAGACCGGGAAGGAAGATAGGATTTTACCATGAGAAACGCTACAAACAGCTGAGACCTTCTCTTTTAGTAAAAGTGCCTTGCTGTTTTGGGGAATTCATCAGCACTCTTGTGGTAATAATCAATTTCCTAAATTTATTGTGGTTCAGTAGGAACGCATGTAGTGCTTATATGGAGCTGCCCAAATGAGTGAATGTATCAGCATCGTCACTTGGAGGTGAGGAAGTAGTATTTCTTTTCTGCCTGTTCAGAATTGAGGTGCAATGAAGAAGTCACCTACCAGAGATTACAGAAGACTGTTATTGGCCTGGAAAGTAAACTTCAGATCTGTTTGGCACTTACTCAGTACTGTATCACAAACTGATTTTTTTTTTTTTTAATTGTCCTCCAAAATGCACCAAGCTATAAAATATCTAACTACTAAATTTAATAACTCCAAATTAATCAAAATACCGTAACTGGAATTTTTAGTGTCACTTTGGGCTCCAGACATCATCTAGAACTGCTAGGTTTTTGTATAAGAAAATCCTGGTTGGTAGAAATTGTGCAAGGGATACCTCAACAATATTTGTAAGGAATGATGGAAAAGCAAACTTAGAAAGAAGGTGTGGTTTTGTTACAAGGAATTTCACTTTTAGAACTAACAGAATGTAGAGTGAAAAACAGAGAGTCAGAATCTGGCTGTTTGTGATGGTCTTACAATCTTAAGAGCAGTCTACTGTATGGGTGAACAAGGCGCTTCTGAAAAAACACTCAGATGTAAAAGGAAGTGTACAAAAGGTGGAAGCAGCACCAGATGATCCAGAAGGAATTTGGAGAAAAAAATCAGGCAGGAATTAGGAAAGTGAAAGCTCAGCTGGAGTTGAATCTAGCAAGGAATGTGAAGGCCAGCAAGAAGTTGGCTGCCTTCTACAGGTCCATCAGCAGAAAAAGGAAGACTAGGGCAAACTTGGGCCAGCTGCTGAATGAGGCAGAGGACCTGGTGATAAAGGATGAGGAAAGTCAGGGGAAAGTCAGGAGCATGGAAGACTTACCTTAGGTGGAGGAGGGTCAAGTCTGAGAACTGCATGGACACAAGTCCAGTGAACCTGATGGGTTACACCTCCAGGTGCTGATGGACCTACTGCTTGATGGTACTGCAAGGCCATTCTCCATCAGGTTTCAAAGACCATAGCAATTGGGGTGGTTCCTGAGGACTGGAAGGATGCGAAATCTTATATTCAAGAAGAGCAAGAAGGAGGATTTAGGGAAGTGCAGACCAGTCAGCCTCACCTCAATCCCTTGGAAGACGATGGAGCAAGTAATTCTGGAAGCCATTTCCAAACACATTAAAGACAAGACAGTGATTGGGAGGAGTCAGCATGGTTTTATGAAGTGGAAACCATCAGCCTGATGACATTCTGCAGCCAAGCGACTGGCTCAGTGGATGAGGAGAGAGCAGTAGAGATTGTTATCTTGAATTTAGCAAGACTTTTGACACTGTCTCCCAAAACACTCTAATAGACAAACTGATGAAGTACAAGCTGGATAAATGGATGATGAGATGGGCAGAAAACTGGATGAGCTGCCAGGCTCAAAGTGTTGTGATCAGTGACACAAAGTCCAGTTAGAGGTCAGTCACTACTGGTGGACCCCAGGAGTTGTTACTGGGGATGCTGTATATCATCTTAATTAATGGCCAGGACGATAATACCCGCAGAAAGTGCACAGGCAATAGTGAATAGATGATCTTGAAGGTCCCTTCCAACCTAGAAGATTCTGTGATTCTGTAATACAAAATGAGAAGGAGTGGCTGATACACCAGATGGCTGTGCTGCCATTCAGAGAGACAGGCTGCAGAAAAAGGCCAACAGAAACCTCATCAAGTTCAGCAAAGGCAACTGCTGTGTCCTGCTCCTGGGGAGGAAGAATCCTGTGCCCTTGTACGGGCCGCAACTTCCTGGAAAGCAGCTTAGCAGAGAAGGACCATGGGACAGTGAAGGCCAACAGTACTCTGGGCTGCATTAGGAGGAGTATTACCAGCAGGTCAAGGGAGGTGACCTCTGCTTAGCACTGGTGAGGCTGCACCTGGAGTGCTGTGTCCAGTTGAGGGCTTCTTGGTAGAAGAGAGACATGGAGAGAGCCCAGAGAAGGGCCAATGGACTATGTTTGATATGAGAAGAGGCTGAGAGAGGTGGGACTGTTTAGCGTATAGAAGGCTCTGGGGATCTTATGAATATGTACAAATATCTGAATGTAAGGAAAACAAAGCCAGACCCAGTGGTAACCAGTGACAGGACAAGAGACAACAGGCACAAATTGAATACAGAAAATACCATTTAAACAGAAGAAAAAAAATTTCTACTTTTTTTTTTTTTTTTCTGTTTTGAGGATGATTGGTTACACTGGAACAGGTTGCCCAGGGATGTTCTAGAGTCTCCATCCTTGGAGACACTCAGAACTCAACTGGACATAGTCTTGGGTGAACTGCTTTAGGTGACTGCTTTGTGAGGGGGGCTGACTAAATGGGTCTCCACAGGTCCCTTCCAACCTCCACTGTGCTGTGATTCTGCAACAACTATGCTCCTTAACTGTGAGTAAATGTAACCTGAGCCTACAGTACCAGTATTACTTACAGAATACCAGTATTAAAAAAGTTCTGTGATATTCCTTGTCTCAAAATGCTGCTTTTTATCCTGCAGCATCGTTTACACTTCTGTGCTTTTAAGCAATTTTTTTCTATCATTCTGATCATAAAGGAGAGGGATCGCGTATTTTTTTAGTTCCACTTTTATTACTTCTGAAGTCCCCAACATTCAAAAAGTCATTCATGAACAAATTTGATTAAAATGAAATGCCACTTCTAGTGAGACACTCCATAAAATGATAAGAAATCACAACCAGACTCTTGTGGAGGAGAATAAAGAAGGCATTTTCTGCAGTGTGGAGACCAAAGAACACACAGTAACTGATTTGCTCCAGGTCACACACAAGATTCTGCAGTCAAACTGGGAACAGTTTTCCAATCTGTGGTGTATCTATCCTGTATTTCTGCTTTCTCTAAATAATTTTGATTATAATCAAAAAGATTTTTCACTGTCTGTGATACATTAGCTCTTCCAAGTGCCTGTTGCTGTACGTTGCTTTTTTTTTTCCTGCTTGCATATTTCACTAGTACAATTTTAGCATCATCACTCAAATTAGATTCCCAGCCTTTTTGCTTAAAGATTAATTTCCCAGTAGTGGGAAATATTATTTTTCTCCTCATGCCTGAAAAGTTGTATACGTAAGTGAGAGATTCTTGCTTTTGAGTTATTACGGAATTAAAGGTTTTAGTGATCTAATTATTCTAGAAGTAGAGTATTAAGCTAAGACCGTTAGTGGAAAAATACTAGAAAATGTAAATCAAAACATGATTAATACGTATCCAGGATTTTATCTGCCATCCAGTAAAACAAATGTGGGGCCAATATAAACTTGCAATGGAGTGCAGCCACTGAGTTAAAGTATGTAATCTCTGTATCTGCAGCAATCGGAAACACTATAAAAATTCAGGAATTCTTGGGTATTCAGTTAATAAACTTCTCTGTAATTCTAAACATGTCAGGAATCTGCAGATCACAGGGCTATAGCATCTATGAAATTGGTGTCTATTTGAGTCTATAAACTTGAGTAAGATACCAACTGCAAGGACTGAATTTACTCTTTTTAAGCATACTTGTGTGATACTGAGGTTTCCTGAAATTGTATGTTTACAATGTGTGTGCTTTGGACTAGATGGTGGTTGTAGGTCCCTTCCAACTGAACTGTTTATTCTGTTCTACAACTCTTCCTGGCCTTGTGTGAATTCTGTTGCTAAAAGCCTTTTCTCTTTCCTAACTTGATCAGTGAAAGTCAGACAGAGGTGTGGAAAAAACCTTCAGGAAGGAAATAAATTGTCCCCCAGCTTTCCCTGGAGAGTCACAAGCTCGAAGTGGCTCTGTAGGCTCCTTTCTGCCCAGCGTAGCTCCTAGGAAGTCTGGCAGCATCACTGGAATTTGTTTAAACATTCTCGGAAGGGCAAAAATTAAAACTCCAAGAAGTAAAACACAGAAGGTTTGTTATGACAAGCTTAACTTACGATTTGTTATCAAGAAAGGATCGTTTAAAAGTTTGTAGCGGTGTTTAGTATATTTTTGTTATATGATGCTTTTGTAATTTCCTCAAGTAATTGATCAAGTGTTATTTGCGTATTAACACTGGCTAGAACTAGAGGAAGAGTTTGCTCTTTTCTGTGGAAACATAACGGGATTATTTTTTTTTCCGCATTTTGCTGTGTGAGGTGGCAAAATGGTTTATTTTGGATCTATACTGCATATACTTTACAGAATGGCAAGTGTGTTGTGTGCTCCTCCTACTTAGTTGAGACTGAGACCCAAATAACTCTAGTAAAGAAAAAAATCTTGCCAGCTGAGTGTTTTGACTGCTTGTTATGGAGGGGAAGGGGTTCTAATTTTTTTTTCTTCCTGAAATACGTACCTTTTATATTCTTCTGTCTCAAAACCAGTTAGACTTAGCTGTTTTAAATCTCTCAGTTCAGAGAACGTATAATTTAAAAGAAACAGCTAATAAAGCTCCAAATGGTAGCTGTAAAATACTACCCTACGACTAAGTTAGCCGAGTTGTGTAATAACACAAAGACCCTTAAATCTTTGGCACTAAGTCATGGTCCGATGAAGTGTTTTGTCCTTTTTCAGTGTATTACAGCTGTTTCATGCCCTGATTAATGAGAACACAGAGTGAAATGAACATGTTGTACATGGATGGAAGTTAGGAGTTTAAATACTTGAACTGCAGATAAAGTTTCTTCTCCAATTCTCAATCTGGTATCAAGTTCATATCTAAAATAGATTATTGTTTGTCTTTTAATTCCCAGTGTAATGTTTCATCCTAATATGGCAATACCCTATTCATTTTTGACATGTGCTGTGACCTCTATTTTTAAAACAATCTGCTAATTGAACTTCACCTTGCTACCAAGATATTTTTATTATGACAACTTCTCTGCAAATTCTCATTTACTTCATTCTTTACTACGCTACCTTATATTCCAAGTAGAGGAAGCTGAAAGCTTTTTTGACTTTTTAAATTTCATTTTAACAACAGTAATGCAAAATCTGTTCCCACAGCATAGTCTGGAAGAGAACATGAAAGGAGAACAAGGCTGAGGAAAAAGTGCACTGTATAAGCTGTATAATTGCATTTATTTGTATTACAGTTTCACATAGGCTAGAGTTATCCACATGAAAAATTCCAAAAATATGGAATATAAGAATAACTTTGGAAGAACATACAGTTTTAGCATTGCACAAAAATGGTGATGCTTAATGACAGGTTAGTGTTGTGGTGGGGATGGGGGGGAGTGTGTCTGGCTTTCATTCTGAGATTTTGGAAAACTGTTTTCTCAAAGCTAGCTAGACTGTTTTGGTTTTTTTTTTCTTTAATGGGACAGGAATGACAGTCATCAGCAACTTGCCACTTTTTGTGATTTCTCTGTTGCTAATGTAACCTGGGGGATGCGTTAGCAGCAGCAGTCTGGGGCATCTCAGCTGGGGCGAGCATGGTGCTTTAGGTACCCCACAATATAGCTCCACGTGTTCTGCTGAGTGATCAGTTCTTGATGGTACTTATTTCTATAAAGATCTCCTTGAAATTAAAGCAATGTTATATAGTCAACATGATCATATTGATTTTCAATTTTATTTTGTCCATTTTTAGCTGTATACAATCATAGGTATAACATTGGTTATACCAAAACCAAACCAGTTCTTGGTTTGGTTTTAATATTCAGATGCTGGGTTCCCTTCACTATGATCAGGAATCTTCAATAAAAATGTAACCTTGCACTGAGCAGCTGATGAAGTTTTTATTCTTGGTAGATAAAAATCTATTTTTATTTTGACATAACTAATGAAAAATCTGTCAGCATAAGTGACAGTAATGGAAGCTTCTGTACAGAGATTGTCAAGAAAATCACAAGCTTGGAATTCCCAGGTCATAATTTGAATCAAAATCAAGAGTTTGATTGTCACTTTTTTTAATAATAAAAGTAATTTTCGACCTGCTGAACACATGGAATATTTTAAATGGCTCCGAGTTAATATGAGCTGTGAGACTGTACCTTGTAACTTAATGAAGACTGTCTGCCTAAAGCCAGACCTGTGCAGATGGTGAAAATGTACCAAACTCTCCACAATACTGAAAAGAAGAGGGTTGGTTTTATTTCAATACTTAACTTTGCAAATTCCTATGAATAGGAAGTGTCACAGGAGGGGATTAAACAACATAAAATACTATCCCGTCTTTTTTCTTTTATTTTTTTCTTTAGTGACCTAGTCTGTCAACAATCCAAATATTACTTATTTTCGTAAATGAGGGCCTCGGTCTGCTTACAAACACAAACATCAGACTTTAAAGCAAAAGAGATACTCTCAACATAGCGGGGAGAAATCCAACCTGCGAAATTTTTTGCTGGGTCAGACAATAATTCGTCCTCAACAGCAGAACAGGCTGTTGAGGAGCAGCACGTGAGTTGCCTGCAGTCCGTTCCCCTGGTACTTCCCCATGGTGGATTAAAAGGGACCACATACAGAGGTGGTATTATTGAATTTGTCTAATCCTTTTTTTGTACTTGCTGCCTCTACAATCTCTTGTGACAGCAAGCTTCATAAAATCACTGGCTGTTATGTAAAGATGTGCTGCTTTTTATCTTTGTTAAGCTGATCTCAATATAGTTTCATCACATTCCTTCTTGTTATAATATTGTGGGATTTGGTGAGCAATGGATCTTCTTTCACCATACTCTGCTTTAATGCTTTTATAAACTTTGATCGTATTACCCCCTCAGTCTTCTGCTCTTCAAAATGAAGAGTTCCAACTTTTGTAGTCTCTCTTTGTAAGGCAACTGCTCCATCCTCTGAATCATTTGAGTTGCTCTTCTCTGTACCTTCTCTTAACCCTGTTTCTTGAGTTGGCGAGAGCAGAACTGCCTGGTATACCAATGTTTAATATAGCAACAAAATGATATCTTTTGTCTTGGCTTTGTTACTTTTCTTGGTGACAGCCAAAGCTTTTTGGCTTTTCTGGCTGCAGTTGAGCACAGAAGGCTGTGAACTATGACTCCGAGATCTCTTCTCCACTCAAAGTTGATATGAGAATGTTAGTGAGGTTTAGATTTTTTTTCCCAAAGCAGAGCATTTTACATTGACTTGGGCTGAAGCTTGTCTTCTGCCTCTTTGCCCTCTTGCTCAGTTTTATAACATCCTTTGAGTTCCTCACCACTCGCATTGAATTTGACTAATCAAAATAGCTTAGTATCTTCTGCAAATCTAAAGATTTCATTGTGTGATCCTTCTTTGGGTCACTGAATTTGAATAAACCTGATTTCCAGGTAATCCAGAAGAGAGAGTGGCTGTTAAACCCTACTTGTGCTTCCTATCCCCCAAGCAAACTTCAATCCACAGAAACCCCTTTTTTCCAATTTTATTCTAACTTAATTTCTCCAATAGCATTTGGTGGGAAGCCTTGGCAAAGGCTTTCTGAAAATCCAAGTCCACTGGATCTTCACTTATCCATAGGCTTTCCTCTCTGCCCTTCTGAACTCCCTGGAGGTAGCAAGGCAGTATTTTCCTTTACAAAAGCTGTGTTGACTTTTTCCCATCGGATGTGTATGGGCTCAGCAATATTATTCTTTTGTATGGACACCACTGTCTCACCAGGATTGGAAGTTTGGTATCAGTGGTCCTTTCAAGACCTTCAAGGCTCTCAGGCCAATGCCATGTGGTCCACATGACTTGGTGATTTGCCTGATCTAGTACGTCCTGTACATGAGCTTTGTGTTGATGTAGCTGTTCTAATGTTACAAAGAACATGTTGTGGGAGATACCGTCCCATCATCTTCATTGTTAAAGACAAATGCCAAGAATCTGATGAGCTTCTTTGCTTTGATCTTCTCATCCTTGAGTACTCTTTTCATACCTCTGTTGAAAAGTGATCCTGCCAACCCCCTAGCTATCTTTCATCTTTCAAAGTATTTAAGGAACCTTTTGGTCTCAGCATGAGCATCTGTTGCAACATGATCTTAAAATTCTCCTTCACCTTCTTAATTTCCTGCTTACATTCGACCTGCCCTGTTTTGTGGCCTTTCCTGTTCTCATTTTCATTCTCCTCACTTTCAGAAATTTCCTTGTGTTCTTTTCTTCACTCTCCTGACACATTTTTGAGCAGCACATCCGCTTATATACCTGAAAAAGAGTAGGGGGGAAAGTTTTATCTTTAATCATTCAATGTTTTAGTTTTCAGTTGCCAGTAATGCATACATAGTCAGTTTACTGTTTTCTTTTCTAAATTCAGGATATTTTCTGTGGGTCTTTCTAACAGAAGCAAAAAAAAAAAATAAATAGACTTATGCAAATGTGGGACTTTACAAATGGTGAATTAGAAGTAATACAGGGTGGTTTGTTGTCTTTGAAATTAAAGCTATTAGTTTTGAATTTTCAGGTGTTGTGTGCTGAGTATTTAAATATTTCCTGATCTAAAAGAAGATGTGTCTTACTTTTTAGTGATCAAAATACCCACAAATTCCATTTATTTTTGTAATTTAAATTATGGCAATGTAAGAGTTGCATTCAACATTCTTAGATAATTGAACACATATGCATACCCTTTTAATTTTATGAAATGTGGCTATGATTTTTATAATTGGATCTCTTCAGGAAAATATACCACTGTGGAGGACTGTGATGTTGTGATTGTAATATTGTGAATCATTTTCCTAGTTGTTAATGGCTAAAGCAGTTAAGATTGTTAGTCATTCTATAATAGTGGTTTGGTTCTGTTCCGTTCCATTCCATTCCATGCCAATTATAGTCCAATTCTGGAGGGATGTTGAATTACTAGATGATACAAGATCCTGTATGGGAAAGTCAGAGGTTTTGTCAAGCAGATGAGAGGTGATTCTGTAAATGTGAGAAGTAGCGTGGGATTGTGGGATGTGCATTTCCTGTTTCTCCAAAATTACAGTAGGAAAGTAGTTAATGTAACTGGCAGTGATTATTGCTTATGCTTCAGATTTAATGTCCAGCTGAGATTAAGTAGAAGAAGGTTTCGCAGAAGAGCGAGATCTTGGAGCACTGTATTAATTGCTGTTGGGAGAGGAAAAGGTACAGGTCTCTTTCTTAAGGTGTAGCTATAGCCTGATCATTGCTTTTGAAAAAACTTTACACGACCTGGTTGTAGGCAACAATATGGACCTAAATTCAACAACCTGAGAGGTCCATTCTGATCTCAAACTGCTGCAAGTGCTGTGACTTGTGTGTAGATTCAGAAAAGCATTATTAGCAGATTACCTAATGACTCAGTTGGCAGCTAGTTTTTTGCCCATTTTAAAGACTATATGAAGTTAATTAAGGATATTGGGCCAACGCTTTATGCTCAATTTTCATGCCTGCAGCCATGGAATTTTCTATTTAAGATGCTCAAATCTCAGCCCAGTACATCTGTTGGTGTTAAAATGTAAACTTCAGATGTATACTTCATTTGAGCAACCTGGTCTAGTGGGAGGTGTCCCTGCCAATGGCAGGTGGGTTGGAACTAGATGAGCTTTAAGGTCCCTTCCAACCCAAACCATTCTGTGGTTCTGTGGAGTGCTTACATTTCTTGGGTAAATATTTTCCAGTTTAGTATTTTTTTTAACATTTTGATACAAAAAATACATTCTGTAGAGCCTGCATGGTTATTTACTGCCAACTTTAGGGAGATAATGTTAAATAGCTGATTGGCAAAATGGGTTTAATTTTGAAGGTGTTTGATTTAGGGATACTGGTCTTTCTAAGGTGTAAGTAGAAATAGGGGGAAATGGCTTACATAGTCACAAAAATTACATGGAAGAGTTAATTAATTCTTTAGTGAGTAATAGCTAAAGGTTTAGGGAGATTTATGTTCCATGTTTAAAAATTCCTGAAAGTATTCAGTATAATGTATGTTCTGTGTCTCCTAGTACACATAGTGCATTTTAGGCAATGTGGATTTCCTCCCATTTTGGAAATTTTTCCAGTAAGTCAGTGCCTGCCATATATATGAAATACTGCTCCCTTGGAACTGAATTTCTCTGGTCTTACATCTTCTGACCCTTGATAAACACACAAGTCATCTACTCCCATCCCGTGTGATGAGCTTCCAAAATCTCAGAGAGTGATGTAAAAGTTCTGTGTGGCTACAACAAACAGCTTTGAATAAGTGCCTGTGTTCGCTAACTGATGAAATCTATTTATATCGTATATATAAGCTTATCTTAGAGTCTGGTCAGATAATTGCAAGCAATCTTAAAATGGTGTGTGGTGAGCAGACCCTTTCAGCTGAGAGTTGCTACCCCTTGGCAAAGAGCAGGAGGGCTGACCGAATGCATTGGTCGAGGTTGTTGGCACGTGAAGTACAGGCAGATAAATCCAAACTTTCAGCTGTGATGTTTCATCTCAGAGGGTTGCTTTTTCAAGAGCATTAGTTCAATTGCTTTGTGATCGTTGGACCATATTCTTAGTTTGTGACGTTACAAGTATCTAAATGAAGGGTGTGATACATAACAGCGATGTTTCTCATTTAATTTTCAATCTTATTTCTGCTTTTTCTGGTTTTTTATTACTTGCATTAAAGTTAAGGAGAATTTGACAGTTGATAACAGAAGATGTTTATGAATTTTAGGTCTGGTATTGGTTAAGTCTCTAAAAGATCTAGAATAACTTTAAATGATGTTTATATCACATTGTCTAGAAATCATATTATAAGATTTGCATCACTTTATTGCACTACAAATTGGAAATATTCTGGAAGCATTTTAGAATATAATATCCAAATGTACTTGCTCATACCCTATGTGTGCTTCAAAGCTGAAGAAAATTAATTTCGAGACTTGTGCAATTAGTATGCTGTGTCATTTCATCTGATTAAGGGGAGTATTTCTGTAATCGGTTGGATGAATCCCACACGGGGTGGTGAAAACAGCATACACGTTTAAAGTATGCTAATTTGTGCCTTACTCATTTGAAAAAAAGGGCTTTATGTAGGCAGGGTTCAGTCTGCAGTGAAAAGGTTTGGATCGGCGAATCGTTTTTTGACTAAAAATATTTCGATAAAAATATCCCTAGCTGTTACTGCTCTCGTACTTTCCATATAATAATTATTCCTAATGGTAAGCTGATTTCACGTTGAAGGCTTCGGTTCAGCAATGTGCTTGAAGTTATGCATGACTTGCATCATACTGGATCATTCCCTCTATTTTAAAGGCATAATTCATGTGCTTGAATCAGACTCATATTGAAGTACCTTGCTGAATTAATGCCTATGTGGAAATTGTTTTTCTCTTCAACATAATCAAATTTGGAACTGGAAATGACCTTGTCTAGATGTTTTTTTTCTGAATTGTGCCACCATCAGTTGTTGCTCACTTTAGTATTTGTGTGTTTGCAGCTATCCAGACAATTGAATTATTTTGTGTTCTTCACAATAATTATATGCCTCTAGACTGCCTTTTCAGTTTACATATAAAATTATCATTTTGCCAACGTTGCCATTGTTTAAAAAGTAGCGACGCAAAGTCTGGTTGTCCAGAGAAGTAATCTCAATTTAGTGGGAATAGATACACATTTAAATTCACATTTATATGAGATGTAACATAAATTTTAAAAAGTGTAACATTCATTTATATGCATAGCTATTTAGATATATATTTACTTTGTCTTCTGTATTTTAATATTTTCCAGACAAGTATAAAAGAAGGGTTACTACTGAAGCAAACCAGTTCTTTTCAGAGGTGGAAAAAGCGTTATTTCAAACTTCGAGGGCGTACCCTTTACTATGCTAAGGATTCAAAGGTAATTCTATGCTATTAGTGTCTAATGCCATACACTTGTAACTTCAATTTTGTTTAGATTTCTAAGTGTAAGAGTAATAATAATAACGTAATAATTATTTTTAGTGATTGTTTTATTTAAAAATTCCTGTATATAAGATACAGTGTGTTAAATCAACTTTAACTAAGGAAGACTACTGGTTTCTCTCGTGTTTTGTTTTGTTTTTTTTTTTTTAAGTGAAGTTTATCACAGTTATGTTTAACCTTTTTGACTGTTCAGACAAATAATAAATTCATTTTAAGGAGTTGGGGTTTTTTTTGGGGGATGGCTCTCAGGCAGTCAAATCTAACATAGAAAAAAACCCAGGTAAAAATAGTGTTATGCTTAGAAGTTGTCCTTCAAACTGTATTCCCTTAAAACTCTTCTAGTCTAATGCCTATATTGCCATTAAAGAGGTGGAAATGGTTACATGAAATAAAGATCAGAAGATTTTCTGCCAAATCTGATATATAAGGGGAAAAGCTGTTTCCCATCAATTGGCATTTTTGGTGGGAAAATTGGGGGTGGGCAGAGGGGAATAATTGTCTTTTTTCTGAAAGGCATTTCCTCCCTCCCCCTCAGGGCTGGGACCGAGAAGTTTTTGGCTTTATGGGAACAGCAGATTGTGCTGTTCCATAGCACTTGGCATGACTTTTCTTTACCCTGCAGGGTTGCAGCGACTTGTGGGAGCTGTAGGTGAGACACTTCACATCTCCGTCATCCTCTGTAGCCTGGTCTTCTCATTTAAACTATTACTAGGGCATGGAGACTTCTCTTTCTAGGACTGTATAATTGCTTGGTGCGCAGTCGTGTGGCTGTGATGAATCAAGGAAAACATCGTCTCTCCAGGGAGCCCAGCACTGAAGTATTTGTTGTCACACTTCTCCGCACATGGTGCTGCCGCAAGCAGTTTATATAAAGACTTAATAAACATGGCAAATAAGAGCTCTGAGAATGGCAGCATCATCTGTGCCATAAGGATGAGAAAATGAGGTGTAATGAATAGGCAATTACACAAATGCTCTGTAACGTTGAATCCAGACATGCTGAAACTCCCCCAGCATCGATTCTCCTTCCCATGGCATGGAAGAGGAAGAGCATGGTATGGCTCAAAAAAGGAGGAGGCGTTTTTGTTGGACTTCCCTCTGTGCTTCAAAACCCATCATGAGTTTAAGAGAACCTAATTAATCCTTTGCCAGAGCCTAATGTTTTAGAGGCATGTATTTCTCTTGCTGAAATATCAAACAAAGGAGTGGAAGGGATCTCTTCAGACCCTTGAGCTCCATTTTCTCTTATGGATACTATATCATAGATTCCCCTTTGTGAATTCAGAGTTCCATCCTAAAACTGATTAATTAATTTATATTTCACTAAGTGTGAATCTCTTTGTTCTCACATCACATTCATGCTACACAGTAGACATGCTGAAGCTGCACCTATTAAAAAAAAAAAAAACTTTAAAAAAGATTTTAAAGCAATATATATGTTGGAGCCACTATTTTATGCTTTCATGTACCACTTAGCAAATAGGACTGTGTTTAGGGGTCAAATAGGAAGTTTTCTCACATCATCAGTGTTTTCTATTTTTTTACCACTTTTATTTTTCTATTTATTTTCTAATTGGAATGGACACAAGGAAATGAAAGCACAGACTCTAAGCATACCTGAAAGTGGACTCAGATGATATTTAATGTTTCTATGTTCTTTCCCATTCACAGTCTCTAATATTTGATGAAGTTGACCTGTCAGATGCCAGCGTAGCTGAATCGAGCACAAAAAATGTCAACAACAGCTTCACGGTATGGAACCAATATAATACTGGTCTTGAAAGCTGTGGATAGACTGTTACTAAGAAAATCAAGAATCCTCTGAGTTGCTTCTTATTTTCCTCTATTTGGAAATAAAATCTCCTTGATTTGGAAACAGCATAACATATCATACCAATATCACATCAGCTGTTGATAATTTTGTTTCTGTGATTTCTTTTTAGCAGAAATTAGAATGTTAGATAACAGGTGCTTCGAAAGATGATGATACAAGGTATTAAAAACTCAGCAAGATTCAATATTAGTACTTTTTTTGTGCTTATTTAGTACAGCTTGTTTTTATGCTGTAGTTTGAGGTGACATGCTGAATTCATTCAAATGTAATTGTGTTATTGTTTTAATTTCTTAAAATAACTTTTTTGGTTTTTTTTGTCATATTGAATGTATAATTTTTTTTTTCAATGCCGATCATGTCCCTACATGTTTCCAAGTCACGTGGAAAAGTTGCCCTCACAGTCATGCCTTGATTCTGATACTAGTATAAGAAGCAAAGAGTGTTCTTAAATCCCTGTTTCTGTAAGTTTGGAATTATGTTTAACACACAGGTCTTGCCATTTATTGTTCAGCTGCTTTGTTGGAACTAAGTGGTACCATCTGATACAGTTCCTCTGCTGATGATTCTTAACCTCTGCAGAAGTAAATTTTTTGAACAAGAACTAGCTATGAGGAAGATTGTGGGTAAAGTTGTCCCTCCAAAGGTCTTGACTTCTCCTGACTGAAATGGCATCATTTTTCTTAACCTGCAAATCCTGTTATTCTTCATTAAAATCTAGATTTCCCATTTTCGTGAGGATTTTAATTCCACAGGTGACCCGTGTTCCCAGTGCTGGTTGTTCTTCTCCAAGGCAGTGCAGTGCAAACCTCCTGAAAGCTTCATCAGGTCTTCCTTGCTGTGGTACCTTCCAAACTGCTACTGAAGTAATCAGAGCACTTCCAAGACTTTTTCATATTGGCCTGGACAGTCCAGCTGTTATGTCAATCTAAGTTTCTTTG
>JAOXJM010000001.1:177160552-177171787 GCA_026413425.1 Tringa solitaria
GGTTAGCTTTCCAACAATACTCCTTATAAATAAAAAGAAACGTTTCTTTTTGCCTTTTTTTTTTTCCCATCTTAAAAAAGATATTCCAGCCTTTTTAAAAAATACTTGGTTTTTTTTTTATGTTCTAGGTGCTGTTAGCATTTTCTTTGTTAAAAAAGCAAAAATTACATCTTTAGCTTTCTCTAGTTAATGTACTCCTCGTGTTTCTTTGTCCCAATAAAGAATATTTTAACACAAACTTATGTAGGTGGAATAAACACCAAATGACCATTTTTCCAGGGTAAAACACCTTTAAAAATTTAAATTTAAATTAATTAATTCATTTTTTTACAAATCCTTTTGTCATTTCACGTAAATCTTCTCCCTTCCCTCAGTCTCCCACACCCGGCTTGTAGAAGCTACTGGTACGCCTTCTTTGGCCCTTTCTAGTTTGTCTGTTTGGAGACAGAGGTGCGCATGTCAAGATTTTCCATGCTCTTTTTTTGGCTAAAACTCAAGTCCTAAAATTAGTCATAACACACAGATTTAAGGTTGAGTTTATTTGTAATGCCCATGCTTGCAGAATATTTTATGTAACTAAATATCAGTGTTTATTCACCAGAATTACTTTTCTTTTCTTACTACAAACAAATTGAGGTTAAGGGGAAAGTTGGGGTAAATAAATATCTGCTAATTAATAAGAGAAGCTGCTAAATTTAAACCAGTTCATCTGTTTCAGTTCTTTTCTTTATTAATAATGATGTCGAAAATACTTTCAGACAAACAACCAACTAATTTCTAATAAATAATTCCTAGTGCACAAGCTTTCACTAGGGTGCCTTGGAATAGATTATAGGCGTGTTTAAGAGGCTATTAAATAGAGGAAAAGATGTCCCTTGATTTTGGAGACTTTACATGAGACCCTCAAGGCCAGATTCTTCCTACTTGCTTTTTAGGTACCAGTCTCCAAAGTCTGTACGAAGAGAGAAAAGAGGTTCATGAAGCCAATGCAGCCCATCAAAGATGTGCATCAGCCACATCAGGAGGCCATGAGGGCTCACCCCAGTTCAGTGGCGTGGGTGGGTGCTGAGTCCTTGTGGGTACTCTGCAGAACATTTTTGCTTCTGCTCCAGAGGGTGGTTTATGTTGTCTCAGCACAGCCTGAGGAGTGCACAGCATGTCGCCCCTTTGGGGAGACTGTGGGGGTGAGTCAGCCTCCCTCCCTTATTGCACGCAAGCAGATGGGGCAGTGACCAATTCTGCTGAGAGCTGTAATTCCTTATGCGTTTTGGTTTGGAGGGATGGAAGATATGGGATGGCTTGTAGATATCTCAAGTGGATTTAGAAAAATCTCTTTATTGTTCTCAAAACAAGACTTGAGGCTGAATGGGACTGAATAGTGCTCTCCAGCATGCAAGCATGGGCATGTAGACCATTGGTGGCTTGCTTTTGTCCTAACAGATAAAAGGAATAGGAATAGGAATTACCAAAATTATTCTTTAACCGGCATATTCAATTAATGAAGTTCCTCAGGACAACATAGGTGATAATGAATTGTGATTTAAAAGGAGATGTTGACAGGTTAGCTTTTGGCTTAGGTTTCTACCTCTGCCGTGCTTTTGATGATGAAGAACTGATGCACAGTGATGAGGAAAAAATTCTGTAGATGTTAACCATGCTGCCTTTCAGTCCTCGAGTCACATGGATGTATAAAATGCCCTGGGCTATTATACATATATCCTAGAGTTTCATGTAGTATGCACAGGGCATCATGTAGCAGCATCTATGTTTAATCCATCCGAACTGATGTTTGAAACATTTGATTCAGTTATGGGTTTTTTGTGATAAATGTGATGGAAAATAATACTTTTAGGGTAGAAATACTGGATTTGGGGCATTAGTTCATGTAGCTGGCTTTAGACATTTGATTTAGGTTAGGCCACAAAAGCCATTCAATTTCTTACTATATGTATATTTAGAAAACTGAATATCCTGGCTAGATTAATTACGTTATCTAATTACGTCTGAGAGTAAGAGAGGAAATAATTTCACTGTCGTTCTGGAAGGTGCATTCCGGGAATATGAAAATTAACATGCTAGATGGTACTCAGGATGGAGAGTCAGCTTGCCCTAACTTCAGAGTGGGACTCAATGATGAGTTTATAAACGCCCTAAATTTAGATATTTAGGATAAGATTAATAGCTGTTTAAAGTAGATTCCTCTAGTTGCCCAATTCAGTATAGACAGCACTGATTATTAACTGACTCTCCCTTAACTACAATAGGAGCTTTGTCATCCAGGGCACCTAAAATGTAGACCCTTGGTTTTGACTTTCTGAATCAGGTGCTCTACCAAGTACTTTTTGTTGAATATGCATCTTCTGAAAGTGGTCATCTTGCAGGGGGAGGAAGCTGCAGTAGGCAGGTCTGCTGTCCTGGAAAGCCTGCTGAAATTCTTAGTAATTAGAAATTGCCTGGAAATGATTCTATAAATTCCAGCCAGTAATGCTGATTACTAGGACTCTGGGTATGCTTGCAGAAATGTCTAATATTGTAAAATTTTGCTGATTTATTGGTTTTAGTGATGCTATAGACCATATACACCATAGGATCCAATTCTTTATTCTGTGGTAAAATGCTTCCTTGGAGAACTGTTAATGTACTGGGCTTTAATTAAGTATTCTCACCTTGTGTGTTGAGGCAAAGGCAGCAGAAACCTATCATCTGTCTGTTCTTTATTTTATATTTTTTATTGCCTCCTTTTGATTTGAGTATTTTCCAAGCTAAATAATCTTTGTAAACATTTCTTTTCATACTCTTACACATTCTTGCTGTTCTTCTGACTATGATTCTGCAGCATCATCTTGTAAGTGAAGAGACCAGTTTGCCACTCAGGAAATCATGGGTATTTGGGACTATTTTCTAAATTAATGCTCATTTACCTTCTTTATGGATCCCATATTTTGTCTGTTTTCTGCAGCAGCAACACATAATGCATTTTTTTCCCCTCTATAATGATACTAAGATCCTTTTCCTGTTAATTTGAGCTTTCTCTAATTCATAAATACTTCTGTGGTTTTTCTCTGGTGTGTGTTTCTCTGTTTTTACTGATACTGGACTTTTTCAAGTCACTGTGCTGTTTGTTTAATATGTTGCTTGGCTCGCTATCAAGTGCCTTGGTGATCAAGAGGGGAACTAAGTAATCAAAATTTTGTGCTATCTGTAAATGTTCCCGTATCACTCCTTTACATTTTTCTTCCAGTGTAAGAATTGCTTAACGAAATTTTGTAAGAGAATAATAAGGTGCTTTTTATCTATTAGTCTTTTCCCATATTAAAAATTCCTATTATTCCATCTTAGTTTTTTTATGTCCCTTAGGTTTTCATCTCATCACATGACTGGGACACAAAAATAATTGGTCTTTCTGGTGCAATGACTGAACTAAAAATAATTATGGGTCAACTTGGTGTTTTAACTTTTTGGAAGAGAAATAAAGAATTTAGTTCAAATTAAAGGGATTAAATTTTGGTTTAAAGTATTTTTTTTCATATTATATAAAAAAAACCAAAACATGCATTGCATTTCATTAAAGTAATCCCTGAATGCAATTTTGTTACGAAAAGTTAGGGTATTTTTCTCTGTTTTCCACTTTTTAGTCAGATTTATCAGTTTGCTTTGACCTGAAAAGAGAGGGTTCTGCTTAATATGTTTTTAAACAAAAAAAAAAAAAATTTTCCCAGTTGTCTGTGATTTCCTTGATATTCTGTAAATTTGAATACATATTGGAAAACTAAACACATACTTGCTATTTTTCCATTGACCTATTATTTTGAGATGAGTAGGTACTTTTTATAGGTTAGTGAGGCCAAATACTCCATTGGAGCAGCTGTTCTTCAACTGTGGTTAAAATTGATATTGTTTTCTTTCACTTTATATTTTTTTCTTCCAGAACTCTGATTACCCTATTTCCTATCCATATTTCTGAATGTAGTGTATCCTGCGTCTTGGCTGGGGCTGTAAAGTTTACTGGAATATAATTTATGTGGAACCAGGTTAAAGCATAAACCAATTCTTTTCATCTTTGAATCCTCCTGTACAGCCACTGTTTTTAATGGGAAATTGCCCATTTGTACTGGAAACTCAATTATTGTAATTCATCAGAATTTCAAGTTAAATATTACAGCTGGGCCTGAAAATGTGTTGCTTTTTAACAGTTTATTTCAGCCCTGCTGTTTCTGACATCAGTCTCTGCTCATCGATGAGATTAGGTCTTTCTAATTGATTTTAGAAAATTAACTTTTAATACTCACGATGGGCTTTGAAAACAGAATGTGTTCTCAGACCTTTGCAATATGTTGGATAGATAATGGGAATTTCTTAGACTTTGACATATTTTGCTTCCTTTCTTGCCACTTTTTTTTTTTTTCGGAGTTGTTGTCAAGGCTTTTCTGCAGGGACTACAAGAACTTCAGGGAATATGAGAACTGCTCAACCTTCCCCAAGCCACATCAAGAGGAAATTAGAAGAGCCTTTTCCCAAAGGAGTTTAAAACCTTTGATTTTTGGGTTTGGGCACTCCAGTCTTCTTTCTTTTCAAATACCAGAGACAAAGAGAGATGATCCTAAAACTGGGGATAATTATCCTAATACTATATACTATTTTTTTTCCTATTTAAATAATCTAGCATCAATTCAGTGTTATTACTGACTCTTGATTTGCCCAAAGTTCAGGGTCCTGAGCTTTATTTAAGTGCAGAAAAGCTTATGGATGCCAGTGGAGGTATTTCTCTGATGCTGTCCTGCTTGTTTACAAAATCCAATTTACTGCAGTTTGATCTCAGTGGACACCACGAAATGGTTTCTTCGCTCATAGCCTCAAGCCTCTTTCAGACACTTCAGCCCGTTTTTTTCCAAGAACCACTCACCTAAAGGTTGTACTGACCTTTTCTGGGCTTTCTGCTGCTTCTCTTTCACTGCCTGTCCTATTTTTGTAGTTTGGTGAAGTCATCTTGCTGCTCCTGTGCTGGGAGGCTCCTGACATCAAATAGTCGTCAGCAACCACCTTCAAAGCTTTGGCTTGTTCCAGACTTGGGGTGATTTCCTCTGGTTTTGGCTATTGCTAAGCAAACTTTTTTCACTGCCTTGTTCATAGCCTAGGTGATTAAACTTTCCATTCTGATGTGTAGGAATACTCTGGAGGACATTTATCTGCAATTTTATTTCTTTATGAAAAGTGTATTTTGAGTAAATTTCTACATGCAATCTCTGCTGATATTCCCTTGAAGGGAGACACTCTTGCTTGACTTCTCCCTTTAATAAACCACAGGAACACCAAAGGAATGGATTTCTGTTTGGAAATGTATTTCTGTTTCTTGATAAACTTACATAAAACACAGATTTCAATTACATGTTAAATGTGTTTAACTGAATGCAGTTTTGTGTGAACACTCTTTATTCTGCTTGAACCTCGGCCATTGGTATATCTTAAATGCATACTAATATTGTAATAGTGATAGTAACAGTGATTCAGGTATGGTTTAGGAGTGCATGTTAGTGTTATGAAATCCTTTGTCTGAAGGCAAAACTAAAGAAATATCAGTGAAGTGCTATATACTGTGTGTGATACTATCCTTAGGATTCCTCTCAGTATACTTTCCATCAGATTTTTCCTTCAGTTGTGCAATAATTTCCTGGGTTTGGGTACACTTTGAAATTTTCTTTGCGTTCCAGTTGAGTGTAAACATTGTTAACAGTGTATATTGATGATGGTGGGAGTTCAGATATATTTGTAGATGTATTTACTTAAAGTACGTTCCTCTGAGAGCCAAATCCTTCTCCTAGAAACACGGTATTTCAAATTTTGCCCTTGGTGTTATCAGAAGGGTCAGTGCGTGGCACTGTTGCAAGATGGGGAAATGCCATGTCCCCATGCCCCATTTGCAGGGCTGTCAGAGATCCTGGAGTGACATCCTTGAAGATCGCAGGGCCTCTTGTCATCTCCAGGAGGCAGAATATGGCTGGAAACAGTTCAAGTTCCTGAGCTGGCCTCACCAGAGTGACTCAGCTTTGCAGGGGTCGCTAACTCTTGGATGGATTTAGTTTTTCCCTGGTTGTGGACTATCTGCTGTTTCATACAGATGCTGATGAGCCTCTAAATGATGGAGGCTTTTTAATGCTCCCAGCCTGAGCAATACCCAAACCACAGAAAGAGAGGGGAAGTGCTTTGTATTCCATTTTGTTCAATTTTCCACTCTTTTTTTTTTTTTTTCTATATTCAGGCAGCCTAGAAACAAAACAAAAACTGAAATAGCAAATTAATATGCTGCAGGGAAAAAAAAAGGTTGGAGAGACAAAAGCAATTAGTGTGCACTTGTGATGCACTTAGGTTATTTCCCTCCATTTAACATTTGCTCATTTTCTCCCGCCCTCCGACAGTGAGAAAAAAAAAAAAGTAATGAAGCTGAGAGTTCTTTGGGTAGCTCTGGGTGTGACTTTCAAGTTTAAAGCTACTTATCTCTGACTTGATGCACTGTCTCTCTAGAGTGTCCGAAAATGTTGAAGCTTTAAGTTTCATTATGAAAAAGCAATAAAGCATTTCAGCTGTAAGGCTAAAATCCATAGATGAACCACTCGGGATTGAGCTATTACAAGAAAGCCGAACATTTTTCAGAAGAGGAAAAAGAAAGGGGAGGCCCATTCTGGGCTATATTGTACATTTGGATTCTAGTTACATTTACCTGGAGCTTGTTTTCCTCAAATTTCAAGCTTAAGCAGAAACTTTCTGAAAACAGTTCAGAGAAAATGTCTCTATTGCTTCCTTCAGTTTTCTAAGAGTTTCTTTAATTTGTGAAACACAATAAGAAGATCTGCATAGGAGGAAATGCATTAAAAATACCTTTTATTTCCTTGTCTGAACTCATAGTATAGCACTGACGAAGCAGTTGGGGTATGTGGAGAACAAGCACTAGTCTATGAATTACTGCAAGAGGATTGACAGATTTTGTTCTTCCTGCAGTTTTACGCTTACCTATTCTCTGACGTTTCTTTGTGTTCTTGCTTTAAAAGTGGTTAAAATACCTGGAGAAACCTGAAAAAATATCCCTCAGTGCAGTTTCTCTATACCAAATAATTTTATTAACAAAGCCATTGTTGTAAACGTTGAATAAATTTCCTGCTTCTAGTGAGCAAGGATCCCTGGCTTCAGGCAGCTGTATCATGTTTAAACAAGCATCTATTATTACAGGTGAAAAAAAAATAGTCATTTGCTGTTTTATTTTGTATAACTATGCACCTAATGCCTTTAAATACATAACTAAATGTTTTATTTTAAGTACAGAAGCCATCCTATCTGATAGACATGTCATGAGCTGGTGAAGCTGGGGCTAAGGGCACAGCAGTGCGAAGTAACGTGCTTAGTAAATCTTCATGTAAGGACTTTAAAGAAACGTGGAGGCCTTGAACTATATATAGAAGTTTCCAGTTTACATCTACAAGACTGGTTTATTGGTGTTTCTATATTTAAATACTGATTTAAGATAAATTTCTAATTCTTTGGTCCAAATTCATGAAACTTTCCTACCCTGCTTCTTGTAACTGTCTCATTATAAAGTTATACTTGAAGGAATAATATTTTTCTGTTAGCAGTTGTTTGATGTTGGATACATGAGGTCAGATTTGGGGAACTGTAGATTTCTGACAAAATGACCTTTGCTGGATACTTTCTGCATCTGTTTTACAGTTTGAGGCTGGACATGTCATCACTAGATTACTTGATTTACCTGGATTCTGTTTTCACAGAATCACGGTGTGATTTGGAGATTGGAAGGGACCTTTAAAGGTCATCTGGTCCAACCTCCCTGCTGAAGCAGGGAGGCTTCTACCTAGAGCAGGCTGCCCAGGACCATGTCCAGGCAGCTTTTTAATATCTCCAAGGATGGAGATTCCACAACTGCTTTGAGCAACCTGTGCCAGTGCTTAGTCACCTTCACAGGAAAAAAGTCTTTCCTGATGTTCACACAGACCCCTGCGTGAACTTTGTGCCCATTGTCTCTTAGCTTGTCACTGGGTACCATTGGAAAGAGGCTGGCTCCATTCTCTTTGCACCCTCCCTTCAGGTATTTACATATATAAATAAGATCCCCCTGAGCCTTCTCTTCTCCAGACAAAACAGTCCCAGCTCTCTCAGCCTCTCCTCATATGTCAGATGCTCCAGTCCCTTCATCATCCTTGTGACCCTTCCCCGGACTGTATCCAGTATGTCCATGTCTCTCTTGTACTGAGGACCCCAGAACTGGACACACTACTCCAAGTCTGGCCTCACCAGTGCTGAGCAGAGGGGCAGAATCACCTCCCTCAACCTGTTGGCAACACTCCTAATGCAGCCCAGGATACCATTTGCCTTCTTTGCTGCAAGTGCACGTAGCTGGCTCATGTTCAATTTGTTGTCCAACAGGACCCCAGGTCCTTTTCTGCAAAGCTGCTTTCCAGCTGGGTGGCCCCAAGAGTGCACTGATGTCTGGGGTTGTTCCTCCCCAGGTGCAGGACTTTAGACTTCTTGCTGAACTTCATGAGGTTCTTGTCAGCCCATTTCTCCAGCCTGTCGAGGTCCCTTTGGATGGCAGCATGAACCTCTTGGCATATCAGCTATTCCTCCCAGTTTTCTGTCATCAGACCTTTGAGGTACACTGCTAGTTACTGGCCTCCAACTAGACTTTATGCCACTGATCACCAACCTCTGGGCCCAGCCATTCAGACAGTTTTCAGTCTGTCTCACTGTCTGCTCATCGAGCCAATACTTATCAGCTTATCTGTGAGGATCTTGAGTGATAATGCTGAAAGACTTACTGAAGGCAAGGTGGACAATATCTGCCTTTGTCTGTTCATCCACCAAGCCAGTCATTTCGTCATAGGTTATCAGGTTGCTGAGTGGTTCTTCCCCTTGGTGAATCCATGCTGACTGCTTCAGATCACTTTCTTGTCCTTCACGTGCCTGGATATATCCTGTGAGATGCTCCTTCATTTTTGCTGGATGTGGTATATAAGGCAAGGCCACCTAAATTACCCCACTTGGATTCTACTGCAGAGTGAAATCAGAGTAGACCTTATACCTGTTTCTGTGATCTAACCACTTTTCTCTTGCCTTTTAGTTAACCCCACTTGTCCTGGTGTACTGGTGCAGGAGACGCTGTGTGGAACTAATCCTTATCTTCCCCCTCTTAAGAGTTTTTATCATGGGGGCCAAAGCCACACATTACTTCATCACTTGGGAGCTTGGCAACAGTGAAATAGGAGAAGGCCAGCAAAAAGAGCGAAGCAACGTTTTAGTGGAGTAGACAGAGCTAATTGTTCTGATTATAAATTCTGTATTGTACTCAGGCAAATATAATAGCCATTTATTACTCGCCTTGCTTTTAAATCCTCTGCTCCCTTTGTAATTTATACTTTTGCCTGGCTCAGCTCATCTTGAAAAATAATAGTGACGATTCACCAAAAAGCACCAACTACACCTTTGACAGGGACAGTACTGTTATGATTTATTTAGTATCCTGAACCCAAGAAATTAAAGTAGTGTAGAAAGCTGCCCAGCTGTTAGCAATGTGATTTTTGCAGATATGTTCTGCTTTGGGTGCGTCAATGACCTCAGCAGCTTAGTCCCACCACTGTGATGGAGGTAGAGTCATCCGTCACATTCGTACAGACCCATGTGCATGAGGACAGGGAAACGGAGGGGCAGACAGAAAGCAAGGGAGGTATAACATGTTATCCTGGTCTTTGCCAGAACTCACTTGCCGACGCCTAGTAGGACGGAGAAGTTGCAAAGCGTTAGATCTCTTATGTTCCTACCCCAGGCATCCAGTGCGGTCCCTACGAGGAGTGGCGGAGGTGCTCTCTCCTCTCTTGTTATACCACCCTCTCTTCATTAGTTCCAGAAAGATATTTTAAAAATATCTCTTCAAAGAACAAGAAAACCATTTCCCCACCTGTTTTGGATTCTAAGTGATATTTCTACATTACTAAGTCAATTCAAGATCGGACGTACAAAGTGCTATTAGTATAATGCCTGATAATAGTTTAGAGCAGCAGAAGATGCCTTAATGCAAATATCAGGTTGCAGGAAGCAGGGTGCTTTACAATAGCTGCTGTGCTGCTGCTGAGATTTAGACCATTATTTTCTTGATTAGCAAATGTAGTGTCTGCATTTTTCTTTGAAGGTAAAGGAAACCAGAAATGTAGCCACCAAACTTTGGGAACTGTATTTTCCTATATATTGCTGATATGATGAAATATGTTAAAAATTAGGCAATAGGCTTTAATTGAACTCTTTGTGATTTTATTTTACAGATCGAAAATCTAAACCTATTGCATTGAAGGCATATAGAATATTACTGATAAAGTTAGCCCCTTTGAAAGCAAAAGGTGCTTTCAAATTACACTGAATTGAATGGCAATTTTGTTTCCTTTCAAGATGTTAAGTTTGTTCCTAGTAGGTGCTGTCTGAAAGAAAAGTTGCAGTGGTGGCCCAAAACTTGACTGTGTAATTTCATCAAAGTAATTTCCATATGTGTGTGCACATATAGATGAGTATGTGTATGGTTTTAGAAGCTAAATTATTCCAGTGTCAACGTGTGAAAATCTCAATTTATGGCAAGACCTATGTGGCAAGACTGAACAATGTCCTCTTATTCTCTCCTTCATTCCCCACTGAAAAAGCCCCCTATTTTTCTGAATGGAACATGAACATTATTGCAGTAGTGGGACATTTTTCTTCATATCTAGACATTCTTTATTCCCTGCGATGTTTTGGGACTTGTTTTATTTGCCTTTAACATTTAAGATTGTATATGCTCACTCTTTCCCTATGCCTACTGCATTAAAACCATTTTTTATTCCCACTACCTCAATTTCATTGCTTTCCAATATGCTGCAGTATCTGGCTTTGATATCTCTCTCTTCCAAAATCAGCAATGACTTCTTCTTGGCTACTTGACAATGGTGAAAATTTTTGAAGTAACTTAATCTTCTAAATTAAATCTGCTTGATTTATTTATTTTTAAGGCCTTTTGTCTGTCTTCATTCTTCTTGGTTTGTCTTCTGCTTTGTCAGCGTGTGAACCATTAGCACCCGAGTTCCTCCAAGATTTAAGAGTTCCCTCATTCTTACATTACTTCGATGGTCTTCCATTGGTCCCTGTGACACTACCTTTGGAGGTATTCAAGAGAGGAGTTGACATGGTGCTCGGGGATATGGATTAGTGTTG
>JAOXJM010000001.1:177173652-177192638 GCA_026413425.1 Tringa solitaria
ACTTGTCACTGCTCTCCATCTGGACTTAAAGCCATTGAGTACAACCCTCTGGATGTGACCATCTAGCCAATTCCTTATCCACTGAACAGTCCACCCGTCAAATCCATGATCCATCAAGCCTTGTCTTTGGGAGGGGAGGGGGATGCACAGGGGATTGCTGTGATCATTGTTAAAGACATGAGTAATATAAATAAATATTACTTGAAAAGATCAAGATTGCCAGGAGACTTCAGGAATAAATGCAGCTGTTGTTGCTTCATGGCATTTCACAGCATCTAGTTACAGGTTAACGTCAGTAATGAGCATGGGGGAAAGACAAACACAAAGGGAAGAGTTTGGGGAGACCTTACTTAATCTGTATTATAATACGCTATACAATAGGAAATAATCTGGTGGGTGTATTTGCCCAAATAAGATTTCTGAGTCCACTGAAACCTGGAAATTCCAGCAGAATGTTGATTGTTGTTGGAGCCAGGGTTATATTATGATTTAATGGCTTTTCTGGGCTTCATTTGATGACCTGGCCTAGAAAAACATTTTGAAGTAATAAAGCGTCTGTTTGGCTCCAAACTAATGAGAGAAGCATTGCTCTTTGCATTAACTGTTCTTTAGGAAGAGCCGTGGAAAGCTACTAATAAACCTTATTAAAAAGCTTAAGCAAGATTGAAGGAAATAGAAAACAGAGAAACTATTCCATTCCATGTGAAGCGAGTACATTAAAAAAAAAAAAAGAAAAAAAAAAAAGGGATGGGGGTGGGGGAAAAGCCAACAAGCCCACAGGGGTTTTTGCCTCCCCTCCATGTGACTTGCAGCTTGCTGCACTTCAGTTCCGTTGCCTCTGAGATACGTTAAAGTGCAGCTCAGTTTAATGAAGAGGTGGATAGGACAAATCAAGGCTAGAGCCTGTTTAGGGCAGAGATTGGGTAAGTAAATGCAGCTGTAGATAAGTGTTTACTTTAATATTGTGCAACTGTTACAATATCTAGCCTGTAGCATTTAAAACAATACTCAGAGCTAGCATTTTTTGGTGGTCCTTTCCTTGTTTCACTGAAGTAGTTTGCAAGTGTGGGTGGTGCAGACTATGCAATAGATTTATGCATGAGCCTGATAAAGGATTTAATTTTATTTTTCAGACTTTCTGCAACTAAACAAGTAACTTTCCTTTAATTTCATGTACTTATTTTGTTTAAAATTCTTTGCTATGTAAGTAACTGCATCGTCTATTTTAGTGCAGTGCTCAAAATAATTTCAGTGGGAGTTAGCTGATAGTTTCTGGTGCCTTCCTGTTATTTTAATTATTTTTCTGCTGGTGAGGGAGGGGGCAAAACAGCTTATACTCTGAACCTCCTAGATACAGCATTTTCAGATTTCTAGAATCCAACACCAGACCACTGAAAACTCCCCAGCATCAACTTATTCCGGGAATTTGTTCAACCATCCTAGTAGGATATGATTTCAACTGTTTGCTTCTGTTCTTTGTGTCTTTTTATAAAGATTTGTATGTGTTCTTATGCTGAGTTTCATATAGAAAGTTCTGGTTTAAATTTATGTATGTTTAAATTTGTGTAAATTTAATACCAATATACAAGATAGAGAAATACAATGAAAGCTTTTGTTGTTGTTTAAGACTATCAGGCTTTTGCTTTTGATATGTTTTTGTCTCTGGCAATTGGAATGGACCTTGCAGTTGCTATAATGCTGTTATGAAATAGGATTGCAATCATTGTCAATTAGTAATTTCCAGAACGGCTGTTTTAGCAGTTTCAGCGCCTGGCATTTGAGTATTTAAATCTCAGTGAGCTGAGAAGGAAGAATGATCAGTATAGATTCTAAGGACCTATACTGAAGCCTGATTCGAATATTGGAACTGAAAAAGGAAAAGCAAAAACTCCTTTGTTGTTGGTAGTGTATTAAAAATATTTTTAGGCGTTTAATATCTTGTGATTTAGGGCGTGTCTTCCTTTTGCATCATCTTGCAGGAAAGAGTATGTTTAATATTATAGTCTATCGTGGTTTTTACTATTTAGATTAATCAGAATGCTTTATCTTTTTCAGATAATCACTCCATTTAGGAGGCTAATACTGTGTGCTGAGAACAGAAAAGAAATGGAGGACTGGATAAGCTCTCTGAAGTCTGTTCAGTCCAGAGAACACTATGAGGTAAGCTGACATCCCTCTTCGTACAACCTGTTCTAGCTCAACAGATCAAGCTACAGGACACAGAACTGGAGTATTCACCCTCCTTAGTGTGAAAAGTGTGTCTAATGTCAGAGCCAAGATTTATATTAAGACCTTTACTGAAATGAGAGCTTAGTATCACACTTTTGTTTAGAAGTTTGGAGGGAAAGCAGGCTAAATATTCTTTGGAAAATACTTTTGGTGAACGTTGCATTGTCGTCTCCTGTAATATGGGACCGTAGGTAATTTCAGTCACCGTAGCTGTGTTCTGTACTTGCAAATTTGTCTTAACTTCTCCTTTACTAGACCGCACAGTTTAATGTGGAACATTTCTCAGGGATGCATAACTGGTACGCCTGCTCCCATGCCCGACCTACCTTCTGTAACGTGTGTAGAGAGAGCCTCTCTGGAGTCACTTCTCATGGCCTGTCTTGTGAAGGTAAAATAAAAGCTTTCTTCCTCCCATTTATAATGTCGGCAGAAGTTTAAGACGAGTAATGATTCTGAAAATAATGAGTAAGAGAAAAGCCCAAAGGGACACATCTATTAGGTAGAGTGACTTTGTTTTGGGTGGAGGGACTGCTAATGATCTGGCTCACTTTCTTCGTGGTCCAGGTGCCTTTTTCTAACTCATCTCAATAAAACGGTTCCTTCTGCTGCAGCGACCAGTTTGGAATGTGCTGGGTGGACAGGTTGCAAGAAAAGATGTGATATATTTGATTTTCGCATCAAAAATGGGAAACAATGTAGTCTTACTGGTTTGCAGAATCAGCATACCTTAGGAAAAAAAACCATAATGGTAGTTTCTGCCCAAAATCCATAAAAATTAACACTTTGTTCAGCGCTGTGACCTTTTCCCCTCCAATTCTCACTTGCTCTGTTGCTGCTGCTTGATCCTGCTGTACAGGCAGGACAGATGAGGACTGATTTATTGCTGTAAAAATTCTCTCATGCAGTGAGGGGGTAGAGATGTAGATGCCTTTGTGTTTTGATGGTTCAACAGATGAAATTGTGCACAAAGAAAAAGGAGGTGCAGATATGTCTTCAACATTAAGCTTATCTGGAGAAATGTTTTTTTGCAAACAAATATTCACAATAAATCTGAAATGACTTATTTATTTTCTCCTGCAAGTTCTGTGAAAAAGTGGTAACAAGTCTGCTTGTGTTAGAATCCAGCAGGAAATAAAGCATTCATGTGACCTTATGATATATATGAAATGTAGAGATATTTAATTACCAAAATAGCTACCTGTCCAGAAAAGAGTTACAGTTCCACCATTCAAAACTTCATATTTTTTTTTGGATGCATGTTACCCAACTGCTAATGCATTTCTGTTATTGATACTGTTATACTACTTGAGATCAGAGCATAATAATGTGTATTAAGGAAATCTTACAGAGGAAACATTAACCCACTGTCCTGAATCGTCCATGCTTTTAATGTCGCTAATGGTGTAGTTGCCAAGGAACGGGATGAACCCGTTTCATAGAAATTAGAAGTAGCATAGTTACTTCCAGCTTCTCTAGTGTATGTTTTCCACTGTGTATAAGTCACTTGGACAGTTTTAAGGCAATTATGGTATTTTCAATGCTTGATATTGGCAGATGGAAGTATCATGTGCTTAACGAAAATGCGGTTGTATTGCCTCTGTATACAAATACAGTTATGTTTGCTCAGGCAAAGGAAAGGAAAGACTTCTTTCCTTTCATAAAGAATTTATCCTTTCCTAAGTCAATTATAGATGTTTTAAAAGGCTGTTTAGCAAGAATTATTCGTGTAAAGTCATCAGTGTCAATGGTTGTAGTTCATCATTTTGTGCTTTTTTCAGTGTCTTATTTTGCTTCTAAGTATGGTTTTAATTTCTAAGGTGTTGGTGTTAACTTTACATTAAGGAAGTTTCCTTAATTTCCAGATTTGGACTTTGTCATCTTTCTGCATAGCGTATTGCAAACTAATGCTACATTTATCCACATTCCTGATGCCAGTTGATCTTTCAGCAGTTTTTACAAATGGCTGGTACAGGTCGTTTGGGTTTGCTTTCACTGGTCCAGTTTCATAAACATGTATGATCTGGATTGGTTTATATGTAGATACTATGATATTCTTTTATGTATTAAGTTTACCTTCTCTTACTTCTTAGCTACTAGTTTACATCTACTTTCTTTATTTTTTCTAAGTATTTTTTAAAATAAAAGGAAAACTTTAATTATGCATCTACTCTAAATCATTTGACAGTTGCCTCTTTTCTGCAATACTCTTACTTTGTCCCTGATTCTGTATAGCCCTGTGATAATCATCCTTAATTTCTTCATCAAAGAAGTGGGTTTTGGTTTGATACTACTTCTTTCTCTGAAATTCTAATGTGATTGAGTTCATATATACTTGCTTCTGCCATGTGCACTTCTAATGGCTTTCACCATCTATTTTTTTGACTTACCCTGTGTTAGCAATAGACGCTGTTTGAGGAGATGATATAGGAAGTATGGAGTCTTAAGATTCCCCAGACATGTTCTGTGCTACTTTTTCTCATTACATCTTTAAAAAAACTGTTTAAATATTCATGCCTGGCATTTGAAACCTCCAGCACTGCTTTACGCTGGGAATCCATTTATGTGGATACTAAATTCAGTTATTTGTGTGGTCATTGATCCCAGGCTACTCTATTATGTCTTGTATTGAGAAGCAGGAGAGGCTTCTTCCCAGGAGATATTGGAGCTCTTCCTCCTCTCAGTGGTTTGGGTTCCTGGCACACCAAGTTATCTTGAAAGTAGCTTAGAGTCTTTGTGCTCTTTGCGGTCTGATTCTTGACTGTTAAGGTAAAAATAAAAATAAATCCCATTGCTGATATTTTGCAGTTTACCATACTTTAGAAGATCAGTCCTGTAAGACTTTTTTCTCTCAGACCGACTGGTCTCCAGCAGCATTACACAACTGTTTTTTTCAGCTTGACCACACCACAAACCACATTTCTTTTGGAGATAAGATGGGTACCTTCATTTTTCAGGGCACCTGCCCCCTCCCCCCCCCGCCCCCAGTAGCTTTGGGCAAAGGTTGACCAAATTAATTGCAGACCACCCTGAAGTTACTCCTGTATAGGAAAAGAGGGCATGTTAATACCTTTGCTATGGAAAAGACTGTAGTGTGAACTTGCATCTTTTTAGAAGTCAAAGAATCAGTATGTATCCCAAACTGAAGATGTAAATTCATATCAAACCAGGCTTCATTCTTTCTACTGTTCAAAAAACCTTTAAAAAATTTAATCACACACTCCTTTGAGATGTGATGCTATTCCTCCCACTAGTTCCTTCTTTTGTATGTTCTCAAAAGGTAATCTACTTTTCAAATGTTGTCTGTGTGTTGTGTTGCTCCAACCAGCTCTAAAAGACTGATCTCCTCAACATTCATCCACAGTCTTTAGTAGGACAGAGAAATTATATTTTTTTTTGCCTTGCTTTGGAAATTACTCCAAACTAGCTGAATCTAGTAAGACTTGTGTTCTTTATGCTTCTCAAAGGTTTATCTTATTCAGAGTTTAGCTTGCTGTATGCTCAGGAGTCTAAGCCTAAGAAGTTTTCAGGTAAACACAGGAAAAATGGAATGTTTAGGCAAAGAAACCTAAATCATCATCGTGATCGTTATCTACAGAAACTCTTTCAAGGCTCTCTACCTCAATTACTCTGTATTAATAACGCATTTCTATCCAAGTCATTGCCAGCGGAACACTGCCTTTATTATTATTCTCAAAGATTTATTTCTTCATGTAGTGTTTTCATTATCATGACTGAATCCTGATTCTTGAATATCAAATATATCTAATAAGCTGGAGATTGCAGTTTAAATGGGACGCTTTCTCCTGTGGTGAATTACACAACCAAACAGTACTGAAAGTACTGAAAAGTATTCAGAAGTATTGAAAGAACATTTTAGGATTGTGGAGTCAAGCAATAAGAAAATATTGGGATTAAATTGCCTCTGCAAATGCAAACCCTGTTCTTCCCGCCTACATAGAGTGTACATAGAGTATTGTACATGTACTACTTGGGTAGTCGTCATCTCTGGGGTTTTTGTCACCTTTTCTGCACAGGCTGGAGAACGAATAGTGAATGGGGTAGAAGGGATGTTCATCGTTAAAGAATTAAGGAGGAATAAAAAACTGTGTTCTATGACTTTGTATCGCACTGTGGCCCTCTGTAATCACTTAAATAAGATTTTTGATCAGACCAGTAATTGTGTGTTTTTTATAACTTGGGACCTGTACCACAGAAATGCTGAGTTTACTGTAACTGCAAAAATCACTTGCAGCTGTTTTGGAGTCACTGATATTTTGAAGATACACAGTAGTAAAAAAAAGGTCTTAGCTGTAGTAGTACTGAGCATAATAGGAGTAGGAATAGTAATAATAATCAGCATCATTATTATTACTATTTTAAAAGGCCAGGAAGAAATGAATATTGTTCTTGAAAAAGCAGTATTTCATTAGATTTTGGTAAATAAGGCAAATACCAGTTGAAAATTATTATGAACCAGAGTTCAGCACAGCTGCATGCTTTTCAAGAACATTCCATTGCATGCAGTGACTGAGGGTCCTATTCTCAAAATGTGTACAATCATATAACTGAAGACTTTACACCTGCACAGGGAAGCTGTATTGCAAACCTGCATTGCAAAGTTAAGTATTGCAGGAGTAACTTAATTTTGTAGTACTTGACTTTGTAATATGTGTATTCTTTTAGTACTCTGTATGTAATATTGAATTAACTTATTTATTTGGGTGAAAATAGGGAAAACTTCCAAGAAACTGCTGAATGTTAGCCTTTATAACATAGACATAAGCTTCGAATTGGAGCACTCTTTTCATGTGCATCACTCAGTTTTCACTGTGGCTTGTCCATCCATCACGTGATATTTTTCTGGGAAACAAAACAGCAGGTTTCTTGGAATACCTAAGGAGAAATCCTTCCATCTTCACAACCTAAACTATAGATACCAGCTCAGAGATCTTCAGATCGGTCTCAAAACTTAAGTATTGGACTTTGAAGTTGGAAAAGAACAGTCTGAGCCAGTTTTTCTTCGAAGAAAACAGAAGAGAAAACTCATCATAAAATAGGTGGTAGAGTGGTAAGTTTAGGGAAAAAAATATTGAGTGTCTTGCCAACGTAGTTGAATTAATTGATGGGTGATTAGAAGGAAAGCCTTTGGGACAGAAGTGTTCTATAGCAAAGGTGTATATTGTCAGTGCAAGAGAGCCTATGATAACGTTCAGTAATGTTGACTTTTCTTCATTATAGTTAATAATAGTTCTAGATTTAATCACTGTGACAGCAGATGTTGGTACCACTGTGACAACTGTTTGCTCATTAAGTAGTTCTCTTGCTTGGCTTTCTGAGAGACCTGCTTCATATTCCAGCCAGAAATATTTACACAGGAAATTAAAATTTTAAATTATGTTCTACGAATATTTTAGATTTGGTTTGGCTAATTTTTTTCTCATTCTCATCTTCTAACTTTCATTGGCAAAGTATTGGCAATTGATGCCTAGTAGTATATCTGCATGTTTTCAAAAGATTTCACATATCAGACTGATTCATAAATGGGATGCAGTGTCATCTGAGACAAAAGAAATTAGGGGGTAGTAGTAGCTAAGGTTGAGATCTGATTTAAAATTTTCCTTTCTATACCCATCTCTTCTGTTCTACTATGAATTTTGCTTGAAAATTACATCTGGGTCTAAAGGTCATTGTTTTTGGTAATGTTTAATGATCAGAGTAACGTGAGTTGTTGTTTGATGATATTGGGGTTGCAGAGATTTGACCTACAGAGAGTCTAATCTGAGATTTGGTAAGTTATATACTGTACTTAAAAGCAAACATCAGCAGTCACTTGCTATCCATAGCGTGGCTTGCTGCAGCTCTTCAGAGTTCTGGGTTTGAATTAATCCTTGCCTTGCTGAAAGAGCAGAGGTTGAACATACAGCCCTGAGACCTCGCTGAACTGTAGCTCAATAGGATTTGGAAATACCCTTACTTTGCTGTGCCATAGTCATTTGGGATTTCTTACTGCCTCACATCCCTGAGTTGTTGTATTTTGATCTGCATAGCAAAGACAAATGCATCTCATTTATGCATATGAGGATGGCATATCTTCTCCAAAACATTCAAGGGGCCAAACTGCTCAAGGGCCATCACTTTTGAAAGTACAGCCTTTATTTCTGTGCTTCTGTGAGAGCTGACTTCTTCAGATGCTTGGAACCAGCTTAGTTTGGCAAACACACAATATGATGCTGAGCTATTTTGAAAATGCGAGCCTACCCTGTTAGTTGGGTAATATGGGATATTTGAACAATTCAGGCCTATGAATGCTACTTTTTGAAATACCAGGGGAATTACTGTAAAAAGAACAAAATTCCTTTTTCTGGTTCCTTGCTTTCTTTGAGCTAAGCACATACTTTCACACGTCACCCAGAACGGGGATGATTGCTTTCAAACTCAGATGTTGCTTACACAAGTCTCAATTCACTTTTTAAATTGATCTGGCAATGTATCAGTGGAATTAAAATGAGAAATTTATGATTCACAAGACCTTTTGTACCATGGCTTAATGTTTTTAATGGTGGACAAACAATGGGCCAAAGCTTTTAATAGTTTCCTGTCAAATATTTGTTTGAAAAGAGGCTACTACTTCTGGTCTGCTGGCTAGTTCTCATAAACCTTTAATGGTCTTTGCCAAAATAATTTGTATAATGCACTCTAAATAGAGTGATGTCATGCAGTTCCAGTAACAGAAATGCCCACAGTTGTACGCATCAGTCTGTTTGGTATAATGTGATATCATTAACTAGTCATATTAATTGAGTTGAACAAAATACAAATAGTTATTAGATTGTCAAAATGTCTGCCGGTACTACGCACTTGTGCTGAGTATTCCAATTAGTAGATTTTTTTAATAAATAACCCAGTAAGAAGTCAGGCTCTTCCTCACTTAATGTAACCTCTTGGAAAATACTGTAACCACCAGTATCCTGAATAAATATATCACCTTTCGCTTTCTCAGCTTCTGGGAAAACAGGCAGGGTACGGTGCCCAACAGGGATTCTTTTAGCAAAGAAACAGAGCTCCTGAAGCAAAATGCTTCTGTGAAACACTTTCCCATCACCTCCTGTAAATTTAAACCAGGCATCTGAGTTGTGTCACTGGAGGAATAGAAAAGGCAAAAACAAAATTAAAGATATATTTGTACCTTAGTACCTTGCGTTGCACCTGAAAAAAAAAAGGGGGGACTGATGCGGATTTGAGGACACACTTAACATGGGCTACAGCTAAACAGGTAAACCCAGTTTAGGGAATTAAAGCTGGAAAAATTATGAATTGAATTTTCTTTTAGTTGGGTTGTGTCATGTGTGCAACACTAAGTGACGTACTTGGCTGTTTTATGGAATTTAGTTTTTTAAAGGATATGTAGCACTGAAATAAAACAAATAACACTGTTTATGTGTTTATGTGTACCTTCCAGTGTGTAAGTTTAAAGCCCATAAAAGATGTGCTGTCCGAGCAACAAATAACTGCAAATGGACTACGTTAGCCTCAATTGGAAAAGACATCATTGAAGATGAAGACGGTGTAAGTACTATTCATATTTACAGTATTTTCCAAACCTGTTTCTTCTTTATGGGAAAAAAAAAAAGGCTAAGCATAGAAATACTGCTGTGTGATCCATTGAGTTAATGGTAGGTGGCTACATTCCTGAGCACTTTTCAAAGATTAGCATGGTATTTGGAACAAAAGTTATATTCCTGTCTCACAAGACAAGTTTAGTATCTGTGGGCGCTCGATTGCAGCTGAGTTACAAGATTTTAAAGGCCACATGCAGAGAAACTCTGAAGCTGGAGAAATGCTCCCAGAAGTTCCTGCTGCCCTTAAGCAGAGGTGGTATTTTATACTTTTACCACGCTGTTTTAGCAATCTATTTTGTGTCCTCCTTACCGATAGTTATTCTTCAGGAGGCCTGCTTGGAATTCACTGAGGTGTGGGTTTTGTTTGTTTGGTTTTTTTAACTAAGGAGACCAGGAATTTTAAAATTAGCAGGAGAAATGACAAAAGCTTGTCAAAGGTTTATTGTCATAGCTGGGTTGTTTTTACAAACCACTGGCTTGAAACTTCTTCCTAGAAGGTTAGTGTTAGTAGCACACACAGTGTCACTCCATCTGTGCTTGGAGTTGTACGTGGTATTAAAGGGAGGAAGAGGGCACTGAGTGAAGCTTTGCACTGCATTTAGGGACTGCTTTATTGAGCTGTGACTTACCAGCCACGGTGACCAAGGGGGTACGTAAAGCCACAGAGATATTCTGCTGTCCTGCCTATTCTTCTGAATTTTAGTTATTTTAACTGGCTTGTGTCATGTCGTCAACATTTAGGGAATGGACACTTATTTGTGTTACAGAGTCTCTAGATTTAACTGTGCTGTTGTTTTGTAGTTAGTTGCTATTGTAGTACCATGAATAGTTGAATGAGATGTGTCTCCCTTCTTCAGCTGTCACGTTTTCTGCCTGGCAAGTGAAACGCCACCACAGTCCACCTTCATAGCTGTTGCATTGCAAGTTTCAGTGTCACTTACACTGGTCAGCCATACCTGCTTCTTTGATGAAAAGGCAGAGCTATGGGAAATAGTTTAAATGCGCCTTTACTTGAGAGACAAACCTCTCATTTCTGAATATTTAACTTCTGTGACTCCTTCCTCACAGATAGCGATGCCTCACCAGTGGTTAGAGGGCAACCTGCCCGTCAGTGCCAAATGCGCAGTCTGCGACAAGACTTGTGGCAGTGTTTTACGCCTGCAAGATTGGAAGTGCCTTTGGTGTAAAGCTATGGTAGGTGCAATGAACCACGTCCAAGCGCCTAGGATTTTGCCAGCTTTATTGCTTGCCATTATTTTTATTTTGTCATTTCATAACTGTGCTTTTGGATTAAGTAGGAGCAGGCAGCTTGGGCAAACTCAGGTCTCTCTAACGTTCTTAATTTCTCATGACTGTCATACTTGCTTCAGTTAATTTTTAATACACCCACAGATGCAGCTTTTCTTTAATAGGTGTTGTCATCCAATGTGTTTTCTCTGCCTTCTCCTAAGTGATAACTGAAGGTTCAGATGCCTGTTCTGGATGCCTGATAATCATATGTTACTTTCTTGCCTCTTTTATAATAGATATTGCTGCAATAATGTTTTATTAATATTTAGTATATTAATATTTATTACAATTTATTAATATTATTGTAGTACTATTTTTATTACTACAAAATCTTGAAGCTGACTTTCTCATGAAACTCTAGGTTGCTGATTGAAATTCTATAACATATTACTGTTTCCCCCAAATATGGTTTTCTTTGATTTTTTTTAACTTGTCTAAAAAGATGGGTTTCTTACGCTAGGCTATAGAAGTGGAAAGTCAGCAGGTTTTTTTATTGTTGAGGCTTTTGGCATATAGATGTCTGAGGCTTTGTGTGTGGGTGGTGGGAAATGAGTGGGATCTCCAGAGATGATTTGAAATTTAGGTGAAGTGCAGCACCCTCTGCGTGTGCCTGTTTTTTTTTTTTTTTTTTTTCAATAACTATGGAAGAGATCTCTACAACACATAGTTTATGGGATCCACCTTTGGTGGGTTGGTCTGGCTTGGTAGGTGTGCTGGCTTTAGTGCAGATACATCTTCCAGAACATCCAGGTGGATCAGGGATGTAATGAGCTTTTGCTTTGCATTTGCACAGTGGGCCCTCTGCCCTCAGGCCAGATACTGGCTGCTGGGTACTTGGTCCTCCCTTGTTCATGGATGGAGGCAAGTGATTCCCTTGAAAGGATGGGGTAGCTAAAGATGAAGTACTCCAACCTTATGTTTTGTGGAATGAGGAACAAGCCTTTGTGGTTAAACACGTACGGTTTTGTTGTGATTTTTTTCCCCAGTCTCGTTCTTTTTCCCTCTACACTGAAATGATATAAATTATTCCATTTTTGTTACACAGATACTGTACCAGTTCCACTGTAGGGAAAATAATTATTTGTTTCTTTTGTAGGTTCACACTGCCTGTAAAGATCTGTATCCTCGTAAATGTCCGCTTGGCCAATGTAAGGTATCGATCATACCTCCAACAGCACTAAACAGTATAGACTCTGATGGTACGTAGTATTGTAGTGTGTTCAGTGGTAGCTCTGGACTTGCAGTGCCTAGTGAGATCTGTATAGTTAAACAAGGCTAAAATCCTTCTGCTGAACAGGTGAACATAGTCTTCAAATTTCCAGAATAGTATAATTTTCTGTGTGGCTTTTTAGAGGAGCATCTTATTGACAGGATTTGAACAATGTTTTTGAAACTTCCCTCACTAGAAAATTTCTCCCGTTTTATTTACGAGCCTTGGAAACTTTTCAGGTGAATGACCAGAGTTCTCAGATGAAGTGTGCTGGTGTCTGCCTGACATGCATCATTCATTCTATGAGTTCTCAAATTCTAGATAACTTTGCTTTATGCAGAGGTAAGCTTGCTGAATGGCTCAGATCCAACAGCTGCTTTACCAGGGTAAAGAGAAGAATCGCTTCCATAGGCTCTCTACGTTTCTTTTAAATATAAGCGGTGTAAGAATCCCGCAACAGACTGATAAAAAAACCCCAGCAAATGTTCAATACTCAGAGGTGCTCTTTGGTGGGTCAGGGTAGAGATGTGTGAGCAGTGGGAGACTGCACTTAAAGGCAGGGAGTGGATTTAATAAGGAGTATCATGAAATCTAACTGCTTTATTTTTATAGTTTGCATTGATGGCGACTGTAGACCAACTACTTTAACACAGTTTAATGAATTTTATTGTATGAAGTTAGTAAAAGTGATTGTTTATGCTGTATATATTCACTCTTTTCTATTTACTTGCTATGTGGTATCTCAGACCAGAGCATCATGCTAGGAAGATTGTTCCATATGTCAAATTATTTTGCTTGGCATGTAAATAAATCAATCAAACCTTTTTTTTAAATTATATATTATGATAATGTGGAATTAAATTAGCATCCTTTAATGCCATTTTTTTATTTGTAGCTTTAGTAATTTTTTTTAGGTGACTGAAAGCAACATAGTCTAAACCTATACCTGTGATGTCTGATTTTGAAGTGTGGCTGAGGAACCACTACTTTCACGGACTGGTTGTGTTAGTGACAACAGTGTCCATTAGTAGTACTTGTTAAGGGCCTTAGAGAAAGTCTGCTGTAATCAGTTAAGACCTGCATTGACTTTAATAAGCTTTGAATCACAGCTGAAGGTCTGTTGTTCAGGGATTCTATTACAGTTAATGGTGTAACCTCAGTCTGAGAAAAAAAAATTCTCATGTGAAGTCTCAGATGGGAGGAGTTGAGTACAGTAACTTTTAAAATCTGTGAGTATTTTTAGAAAGCTCATACAGATGTGGGTGACCCAGTTCAACCCAATAAGGTTAAAGAAACATCAGATTAAAAACCAAATGCTTGTAACTGAAATATATATTTAATTATGTAATAACCTGTAAAGACAAGATTGGACAAGTATTCTAGAAGGTTAATAACACTGTGAGAAAACACTGAAACTATTGTCTTCAGGATTTTACTAAATCTAGACTCTGAAAATACTGAAACAAAAAAATGAACTGGTAGATCTTGAGCAATTATGTTTTCTTGCAGGGCTAATACTCAATTTAGCATTTACATTGTGGAAGATAAAATGTACTCCTTTTGTCCTTCATCCCTTTCTTCCTCTTTCCCATGATTTCTTTTTGTGTTGTTCATATTAGAAAGCCTTATTTATTTCATTCTTTCTACCTATGTTCACAGGTTTCTGGAAAGCCACATGCCCGCCATCCTGTGCCAGTCCTCTTTTAGTTTTTGTTAACTCAAAGAGTGGAGACAATCAGGGAGTAAAGTTTCTTCGTCGATTCAAACAGTCATTAAATCCAGCTCAGGTGTTCGATTTAATGAATGGAGGACCTCACTTAGGGTAATGACCTTGGAAATCTTGAGCAATCCTTTCCACAAAGGAATGTAGTGTAAAGCATAGTGTTGTGTTGTCCCATCCTTGCTATAATTCTATCATCAGTATCTACTGTGACTTCCTAATTAAGGTCTAATAGATAACAGAATTTCAGAATGAATTCTGGTGGGTGAAGGGATTGTAGGATAATATTTTCTTTGTAGGAAAAAAAAATACTCACTTGAAAATTCAAACCCCAAAACCCATCAGCTCAAGTTTTTTGTGGCTTTTTGGCTAGCTTTGACTTCTGTTAACTGGTAAGGTTCAAACGTGTTACATATGTGAAGATGCTTTCCTGAATCAGGGAGCTTATGCACAGTTGTCTGGGTGCTTTTCTTCCATTTCATATGTGCAATTCAGATATTCCTGTGACTTTGTTGTGAATAGCTATGGAATAAAACTATTGTCTAAATGTACTCTGTATCTTTTTGAGTTCTTTGAATTTGGACGTAAATGTCAGTGGGACACTCTGTAAGAGTGTGATGGACTAGTACACTAAAACATTTGTCACTGGAAAACTACATTCAAAACATGGTTTTAGGCAACATATGCAAATGATCAAGAAAATAAGCATCTCACAAAATTTGGAGCAAGAGCACAATTAAAACCATCAGGAATTATACAAAATCTAAGGGTTGGTTGTTGGAAAGATAGGGATGAAATTTGCATAGCAGTGGCCACAACCCAAGCATCTTTGCACATTCGTAAAGATTAAATTCATGCACATTTTTCTTTTGCCTAACTTAATTCCCCTCAGATGTAGCATTGTGGTTAAATGGCCTATTAATATCAGTTACAACAACTAGAAACACTAAGTTTTGCACAGATGCAGAATTATGCTTGCATAATGTAGATGAAACAAATGCACAAAAATTCAGTTCAAGCAGTGGGCAAATAATATAAATACAATGGAATACAGATGTGGATTTTTTTAGTTAATACTGTGTTATGAACATGTTATATTAATTCTTTAAGTTGTAATGCTCTTTTCATTATAACCCTGATTTAAATATGAGTTTAATCAAAGTCCTTTTTTGGTTAACATATTGTACATGTATTTACAATAATGGATAAAATTAAAGAAGGTTCTTCTCAGTTGAAGAGACAATTTTTGAGAGAGGACAGTCTGAAAAAATGTGTGTGTCTATCTACCAAAGTTCTCTTGCTTCATGTAGTTGCACCTACCAGCAACATGGTTCAGGAGGCTTACTTTGGTTTTAGGCAGTAATCGTAGGTCAGGTTGGTTGCTTTTAAATATTTTTCCCAGTTTCCAAAGAGAGGTCCTTAGCAGTTATTCTGTCAGGTCATGCTGATGTCTTCTTTTTTGTCTAGCTGATTTAAAAAGCAGAATTGCATTCTTAGAGATAGTGTATTTCTAGAATTTTTTCACTCCTTTCTCAGGGTAGGAGAAATTGTTCTGATATCAACATATTTTTCCTTAAATATCTGCATCTTTTGTTCTGAATAGGTATCTGCCTATCATATACAAGTGATGTTATTTCTTTAGAAAAAATATAAGTGCTTCAAAAATTTGTGGTCTTAATATGTTGCTTTTTAGAAATAGTTCTGAGATTATACATATTCTGGAAAATAACATGCATTAAAAGTAAACATCTTTATTTTTATTATTTTAAGAGTTTCTATTTTCCAATTATTTTTTTTAAGTTTAAATCCCTGTTGTTTTTACCTCTTGGCTGTGTCTTCTCATCTCATTCCCCTTTCCTCTGTCTCTCACCTTTCTGCTTGTTCTGTCTCTCTTGTCCTCCTTTTCTGTGCTGTCCAAGTGTCATATCCTGGAGGTGTTAAAAGTCAGAGAACAGGAGGAAGAACTGTAGAAAGTGAAAGCAAGATACAGCTCTAAGGATTTAACATAAAATACCAGTAGTATTTGTCTTATATTGTTGTGATCACTTTATGTGTAATAATTGCCTGCAATGGTCCTTGCAATTAGGTCGTCATGTGTTGGCAAAAGCCCACCCGTATTGTGGAGCACATCCTGTCATTGTGTCTTAACCTCCTCTCGTGAAAAATTCCCCGTGGTGCCTTGTGCTTTTGGCCGAAATGGGAAGCATAGAGAAGTTGCAATTTCGCAACTTAGATTTTTTTTTTAATATTAAAAAAAATAAAAAACTAATATTAATAAAATCCTGAAAACAATATCAAGGGAATTTTTTTAAGTAAAACTTGGCATGTTATTTATCAGAAATATCAGTGTAAGTGGAATATACAGCAATAGATGGGATGCAGATAGGTTTATTAAGTAGATGGTTATAAACACCTACCACAGAACAATAAAAGGAGGTGCTGTGCACCGTATTTTCTTGTACCAGTTGCTGATGAATGTAACTGCTCTCTCCCTAATGGACATAACTGGCTCTAACAGGCTGTTTTCTCTGCAGTTTGCGGTTATTTCAGAAGTTTGACAACTTCAGGATTCTTGTGTGTGGCGGCGATGGAAGCGTGGGTTGGGTCTTGTCAGAAATCGATAAGCTGAGCTTGCACAAACAGGCAAGTGTGCATACTTACTTTCCTTGACTATACTGACTAGACTTAATTTTATATGCTTATTTTCCTTGACATGATTCTTTTTCATATCTCTGTGTATGGGCCAAACTCAATGGTTACTGTTAAATGAAAATTTTCACAGGACAAATCGAATTTACAAGCTTCAGACATCAGCTATATAAATAACATTTGTTGCTTATAATAACAAGCATTGGAAATAGTTTGTACTTTTTTCTTTCTAGTTTTCAATAGTAGATTTGCTCCTGTGTTGTGTTTCAGTGTCAGTTAGGAGTGTTACCCCTTGGTACTGGAAATGACCTCGCTCGTGTCCTTGGTTGGGGAGGATCCTGTGATGATGATACACAACTTCCTCAGATTTTGGAGAAGCTAGAACGAGCCAGCACGAAAATGTTAGACAGGTAAACCTAAACATGCATATACATGATTTACCACGAGATGCAAATTGTATTTGTTGGGGTTTCTTATGGCGTAAATCCATCTTAGAGACTTAATCTTCAGTGGTTTGGGTTCCTAGGGTGCAGGTCATAATCATGAGGCAAGCCGAGGCACTAACGGGGACAATTCTTCAATGTCCTTTTGAAGCTGAAGAGTCAGAGGGGAGACCGGTTAATAAAACTAGGAAGCGTGTTGTCAAAAGATGAAGAGAAGGTGACAGTTTATTTCATAACTGATGAAGCTGCATAACTGCCTGTTACAAGAAGTTGTAAGCATTAGGAAATTCGATAGATTCAAAACCCTTTGGGGCAGTTTTATGGACTCCATCCACACTATTAAATATCATTAAAGGTGGCATCTTTATTTAGGACACACCTGAGCTCTCTGTCCTTGGATGCGGGGAGAAGTCACATCGTGTGCTTTCACCCTTCATCATCAGCTGTGGACAAAGTGCTGGGCTAACTGGATCTTTGGCTTGATCCACTACTAATATTTCTGTTTGAGGCATTTTCCTAGTGAAAAAAATGAGATCTTCCCACTCCTTGTTTTGTGTGGTTTCCATCCAGAAAGCAAAGGAGAAATTCCCATTCCAGAAGAGTCCGAGAAGATGATGATGTGTCATTCCAATGAAGGTGTAGCACTCTGGTTTTGGCAGGAGTATTTCTTACTCTTTTCCTTTCTCTCATGAGTGTTTCTGTTCTTGCTCTTGTTACAAACACTTGAATGGGATCATAGAGGATATTGGTTTCGGGTTTTTTTAAATTAAATAGAGTCCTTTTTTATTTTAAGCTTTTCTGCAGACTACTTGATCATTTTACAGCAAAGTACAGGTAGAAATGCTTCTTACTCATTCTTAGAAGTAATTGTAGGTCTGGGCATTCTGAAATACTTGTAAATTAAATCATGTTTGTCTTTTTCTGTACTGAAAAGAGCTCAGTGTCATTTTTTGCTCTAATTTCAGTAGACTTGCTCCTAAGGCCATCTGCAGTGATTACCTGTTCTTTTCAGCAGGCTTTGCTCTCAGCAGTTTCATACTACCCATGCTGTAGAGTACTGTCCTTTACCAGGGGCAAAAGTATATACATGTCAGTGAAGATACTTAACTCTTTGCTTTGTTCTCATGCCTCCCTCCCCTAGTTGAGATGAAAAGCTGATGTTACCTTGGAGCTTTTTCTCTAGGAACACTTCTGTTTTCCTTTGACTTCTGCAGTTTTTTTGTGTGAATTCTTTTATACCATGAATGTTTTGCTAGAAAATCTTTGTTGCCTGAATTGAATGTCTCATGATTTGCTCACAACGAAGGTTCATCGTCAAATCACTAACAAAAAATCTGAGCAGTAAAACCAATTATTATCGTTAGTCTCAATTATTTCATCTATATTCAATTAGCATACAATTGAAAATTAAGATGCTTTGTTAGTTTATTTGTTTTAACAATCAGTGTGACACTGAATTTTCTTTTTGTTGATATGTTGAAGAAAAGATAAAACTAATAATCTGGAAAATCTAAAGATGTTATGTTTCTTGTAGGTGGAGTATAATGTCATATGAACTGAAATTACCAGCAAAGCCTTCTATTCTTCCAGTGACTGCAGAAGAGTCAGAGGAATGTCAGGTGAACTTTCACTTTTTTTGTTTTGTATACTTAAATTTGAGCTTCTGGGATGACAATATTTATAATTGAAGTGCCTGCGTGAGAAATAGAAACAGAGGTGAGTTAACATCTGTTCATGGTGTGTATCTCAAGTAATTAGGGTTCCCAGTTCTGTATTATTTGCCAAAAATAAATGAAGGTAAGGAGTCTTCAGTTAGAAAAATTTCT
>JAOXJM010000001.1:177192702-177207319 GCA_026413425.1 Tringa solitaria
AAAATTTCTTCCTCAAAAATATATTTTATATCTATCTATCTATCTTATATATTAGTTTAGATATTATATATTCTTATATCAAATATAAGAATATAATATAGCCTTTTATTGTTATATAATATTATCATGTGTTATATATCAGTATTTTATATAAGAATATATTTTTATATTATTTTACATATAATAATATAATGTTATTAGTATGTATAATATTAAAATATACAAATATATGTAAATATTATTTTTTATATATCTATAAAAGTAAAATGTTTGCTATCTTGAGTTTGGAATAAGCACTGAAAAAACTCAGTATTTTGAAGGCAAGAAGAAAAAAAGAAAGAAAGAAAGAATCTTTTTACAGCTTCTGAAAGTGAGTTATGCCAAGTGATACCACCCAGTTTTCTATTTGATTTTTCAGAGAACCCAAAATCATAAGTGACCTCAAAGAAAAGCTTAGTCTATCTTTCAGACTAGGCTTGTGCTTGTACTGTCTCATGAGGTTTCGAGTTTTAGGCAGAGGGAGATGCTTTAATCAAATTAATTGGCATGAAATGTCTGACTGAAAATGAGAAAAAAATACGTTCCTTTAGAAAGTTAATGCACATCAACTTTAGCTCAAAAATACTTGAGAAGCAATAATTAATCAGCTGGCTCTTGAATAATTTAATAATTCAGTCTGTTTTAATTGGCAAGGAGTTTATAACCTTAGATAGCTTGCTAGATATAGAGATGCAAACAGGCTGGGGCACTACTGACTGGGATTTTCACGGGGTTGCTTTGTACACAGCTCTGTTTCCAGTGTCGCACCAAGGCTTTGCCTTCCCTAATTTTGCAGGACTGTTAAAATTTTCAAGGGTATCTTCATCTTGTAAAGGAAAAAATACACATTTTGTTCTAGTTAGTTCTGTCTTTGTACTTAGCCTCTCCTGAAAATGGAAGGAACTGGTCATACAAAACCTTTTTTGGAAAATCGGTTTTGTAGGCTATAGTTACCTGCCATTACTCTGAGTTGGAGAAGGCCGTTTTCTTTCGAGTACCCTGTTCAATCTCTATTTTAATGTTTTTTTGTGTAGTTTCAAAAAGCGCAGTTCAAAAAGTAAATAAAAGTACGTATCCAATATTTTATTTTCTTTCCTACAGTTTCAGGAGACTTGTTTCACTTGGTTTAGTTCCAGAAGCTTCATACTGATGTTTGAACAACAGTAGTTCATTCTTACAAATCGAGTGGTTACATATCGGTTTTCCCCTTGAAATGAAAACTGATTTTTTTGTCAGGGTTCTACAACTAAGGCTGTTTTTTGGGATTAAAAAAAGAGTGGTATATCAATCTGCTACATATCAAGGGCAAAAACACACAAAGAGATTTTAAGAGATTCTTAAAGGAAGCTGTTAGAAAATTCCAGAACTGCATTTATTTTTACCTTTAGATTTGGAATTTGGTTAGAATTTTTTGCTTAAAACTGAGGTCAGATCCAGGCCTATTTTAAGACAGGATATAGTGCCTGAAGATGTAAATCTGATCCATTCCAAATCTTTTCCTGAGTATTTTGGGATTTACGGTTGGTTCTTCTGTGCAAGAGAAGATGGACAACACACATGCTCATTCTCCCAGACGTTCCTGTAAGGACTAAGCCCTAATTGGTTTGCTCCTTAAGGATGGGTTTTGATAACATTATGTGAGTGTAGCAGCGTTTATCAGAAGGGGTGTTTGGGGAGTAAGAGCCCATGTGACAGTAAAAAGAAAATTCAGAATTACAGCTGCAAACTTTTGATTTATTTTTAGTTGAGCAGCTTAATTTGGGAGAAACCTCGCTTGTTTTAGAAATACAAGATATTAGATCATAATAATTTAGGTTGTTATAAATCTTTAAAAAAGTAAATTTTTCTTCTGCCTCGTGAACTATTTTTAGCCTAGAAATAACTTACCATTTTCTCTACAGGAGGAAGAGAGCTGTGGATCAAGTTCTCAGATGCAATGTTACTTTGAATATAAAAAATCTGGTACATAAAACACAGCGTGCAGGTAGAATCTGCATTGCCAGCTGCTTGTCCTTGTATGAGATCTGAAATGGAAATCCTGCTGGTTTTGGAGGGGTTTTAACTCAGTACTTGATGTTAAACTGCTGAAACCGGTGGAAGTTTGTCTCTTTTCTCTCTGTTTTCAGATATCTGCTTATGAGGACTCAGTTGCTGCTCATCTTGCAAAAATTCTCAATTCCGATCAGCACTCAGTTGTCATATCATCTGCCAAGTGAGTTGATCGGTTTTCTGTACGATGTGTGGGTTAAATCCCCTGTGTAACATCCTACCCATAATAACCTTCTGACTAAGCCTGATTTTCTTATGGCTGGTCCAGCTAGCTTGGCTTGATATATCTGGATGTATATATTTTAGAGAGGATGTTTTGTCTGCAAAAATTTTATATGGTACAATTTTAATGGGTATCTTCATTCTAAATACATCAACATTTTTTTAAAAATCGCATAATATTAATATAAAGTGATTTTAAATCTCTCCAAATCTGTATGCAGCTTAAATATGAAATTTATTTATACTAATGCAAATATGCAATCTACTTCATGTTAAGTTTTTTATGTTTTGCTTTATGAATATCCATATCATTAAGAAGGCAAATGACTTCACCCATGGGAAGCAGAACTTCAGCTAGGTAGCTTTGTCATAGCTCTGTCTATGTCAATTCAATAAGCTGTGGCCTCAGGCAACAGGTGTTTTTTTTCCCCAAAACTAAAACACTTAAAAATGAGGTGTAATTACTTGGCAAATCATGGACATCATCTGAAATCAGAAGTATTCTGTGTATACTTTCTCTGTGAAAAATCTTACATTTTGCGATACGCAGAAGACCAGTGACAGTATCTTAAAAAATATGTCTGAATGTCATTATATCTCTTTTTTTTTTTTCTGCTAAAAGCAAGTTAATAAAATTTCATTTTTAAAGTATACATACCACATGTTGAGAATTAAACTGCAGGGTATTATTATAACTCCAAATTCCGAATTGGGTCTGTATCTTGTTAAATCTATTTAGCTTCTGTCAAATAAATTTCAACCAAATGAACAGTACTAAGCAATTATCCACACCTCGTTAGTGTTTGCTGTCTGTCTGCAGTGTAGGTAATAAACCCCAAGCCTTTCTCTGATTTACACAGTGAAAATTCATTGCAGCTTCTGTAGTTCACTGTAGTAGATCTGCCTCAGGGTCAGCTGGGGTTCAAAAGCATGAGCTGTGCAGTGGGACGTGTGTGGCCGTAATGCTGTCGTCCAAGAAGTGCCCCTTTATAGTCAGGAGATTTTCTCCGTGGTTTCTGGGCTCCATCTTCACGTGGCAATTGGCAGGACTGTGTTTGAAGTTAACAAAGTGAAGGCAAGTTTGCTAACAACTCTGGTATGGGAGGTGTACCAGCAAGGGAATGAATAAAATTAGTCACGTTTGTTTCAGTTTTTAGAAATGAAAGATTTAGATACAGTGTGTGCAAAGGCTTAAATAAAAAGGCAGGAAGAGTCTTTTTTCTGTAAAGCTTATTGCTTGAATTTGGGAGGCCATGGAAAAGAATATCGTCTGCCTTGCGAGTATGAGCACAGAGTTCTATTTCCAGTACAAACGGTGTATAGCAGTGTGCACATAAACCAATTACCATGAGAATTTAATATTCAAAACATATCTATTTAATTTCATTTGATTTCTCCCCTCTCCTATTTTTCTCTGAAGAATATTATGTGAAACTGTAAAGGACTTCGTTGCCAAAATTGGGAAAACTTATGAAAAACCAATGGAAAATGCAGAGGAAGCTGATGCCATGGCCCTTAAAGTAAGACAATGACAATTTTCAAGTTTAAAGTTGTGGTTTTGTATTATAGCTCATGGGTATTTAATTTTTTTAAACCTCTCCAGTATGCTCAGCTCTTCTTCCATTTCAACCAGTGACTTGAAAATTCTACTCTTATTTCCAAACTGTCTTTAAACTGTAAGATGTTTATAAACTCTGTTTACACTTTTTTCCTTCAGAAAGGATAAAGTACATGGTAATGTACATAGAGATAAATGGAAATACTCTGCATAGGACTTACACTTTTCTCTGAAAGGGATTGAGTTAGCTACAGGGAAAAAAATGGGATAATGAAGAGAGAATATGCTAGGAGAATGAAGGGAAGAGAAAAATAATGGTTTAAGCTGTAAATTCTAGAGATCATGTTGCAAAAGCATTAAAAAAAAAAAGCCCAAACCAGAAGGATTTGGTATGAAGCACAGAATTTACATGAGCTGAAAAGAAAAGAAGAAAACAAAATCACTAACAATCCCAGAGTGAGGAAATGTACTTTCTAAATGGCAGTTCCTGGTTCATGTTTCTATTCAGTGCACGGCTTAGAAAATTAATTTTCTTTTTTACTGTTCCAGGGCCAAACAGCGTTGGTTTCCTTTTCTTTAAGCACAGAAAATCAGCTCTTTTCCGTTGTACCTAGAGAGCAACTGCTCAGTTAGGGGTAGAGGTCTTTGACAGTGTTTGGTTCTGGCTTGAGCCTCTTTGCTCTGTAACAACTCAGTTGCTTAAATGTACAGCTGTGTTGCAAAAAAACCCAACCAAATAACCAACCCAAAACCAAACCATGTGTTTTCAGTCTAACAGCTGGGCATGTACCCATAGGTTAGCTCGCCAAATTGGGGTACTGAGGACCCATAATTTGTTATAGTGCACATGGGCATGGGCAAATCTGTGCTGGTTCTCTCTGGGCTGTTGGGAGAGGAGTAAGATCTAATCTGTACCTTAGTTATGTGGCAGGCTGAGTTTAACATAGTGTGTTATTTTAGTCTGAGTGTAGGGTTTTTTTAATATTATAAATTGCTCTGTAAAATAATGTTAATGTAATGTTGTAATTGCTTTAGTCTGGTTGAGTGTCCTAAAACCTGCAAAAACCCATGCAGACCTACTCATAATCTGATATTATGAAATATTGAAGCTGGGTTTGGATTTTACATAGCCAGTGACGTAAACACTTCGACAATTTTAAACCCTTTTCCGCTTCGTCTTAGTGCACCGAGTTAAACGAGAAGCTAGACCTATTGCTCCAGGCTCTTCACACAGAAGCCCAGGCTGCTCCCATTCTCCAAGGCATCACTCCCCCCATCGTGGAAGAAGAAGCCGAGGAGTTCTCAAGTGAAGAATCCTTGTCTGAAAGTAAAGAGCAATTAGCGGAGTGTGTCTCCAAGTCTTCCACCCAGAAACTCTTCAAACCGAGGGAGCAGTTGATGCTGCGGGCAAACAGCTTGAAGAAGGCCGTGAGGCAGATCATTGAACAAGCAGAGAAAGGTGCACATCAGCAACGTTCTGATCCTTACTGATAGAGTAATGATGTGGCTTTTTTTTCCGTTGCTAGCGTAAATTTTCAGTATTAAAGCTTGATTTCTACATTTTTACGTAGATACAATTATATGCTTTTTACAAGCTGCAAGGGAAAGAAATGCAGCTTGTTTGGATGCTGATGACTATCTGGCTGCGTATATGAATACATATGTATGCACATGTGTGCACATACACAAGTGTGTTTCTTTTGTAACTATTATACTCCACAAAAAGAAAATTTCTGGCAGTAAATCTCTGTCAATGGGCAAAAGATTTCTAGATTCTTTTTCACTGAGTTGGTAATAGAAATCTTTTGTTATTTTTAAACTGAAAGTTAAAGCTACAGAAAAAAAATGAAGCTAATTTTCTATTTCTGCAAATTTTCTTTAAAGATCTTGAAACTTTATTTTTTTTTAATAAGCAGTTGTGGATGAGCAGAATGCTCATAGTGAAGAACAAGTGAACCAATCCCCAACAGAATATAGCAAAGAATTGGATGAATCCAAAGAAGAGGAAAAAGAGGAAGATACAAAGGAACTTGAGTCCCCATCAAGTGAGTGAATTTGGAATAAAATAATTCAAAGTTATGCTGTCTCCTTATAGTTGCATTATGGAGCATAGTTGGCTCCATAATTAAAACTACTAGCATGTTTTTTCACTGGAGACTAGTCACAAATTTTAATAGATGTGGATAAATAAAAGTTGACGGGAAAATGCGGGAGATGAGATGAACAGTCTTTTGGAATGGATTTATAAAGCTGAAAAGGTATTTGTTGGGGACAGAAGTGCCTGCATTTAATCCAGTGTTTACACTCACCTTCCTACATGAACCTGAGCAGGGACTAGGACCTAGGTAATGGTGGCGATACCATGTCTCAGTTGTAGGCATTTTAGGATCTGCTCTAGGAATATCTGTCAGTCATTTCTGTTGAAGGGATTCCAAATTGTGTGAAACAGATGTATTTATTCATTGTATTGACAACAAATGCCTGATGTCTCAGCTGGGAACTTCCCTTGAGACAGTTATTGGAACAGAGAGAATTAATATTTAAGTCTTCTATATGAAGTGGAAGTCTCTTCATTGGCCCCTCTCCTTTTCCCTTGATTATAGGAATCAATTCTGGCCTTATGGATGACTCAATCCTGCTGCCATAAATATATAATACAATAAAAATATACACCTGTGTATATCCGTATGTAGAAATAGATATAAATCCCTTGCTTCCTGGTGATACAATTTCTGCATTTATTGAGGAGCTGTATTATTCTTCATACATCTGATATGTGTGAAATAGAGTGCATATTAATGCTGTCAGTGGAAGATGGGTGTTTAGGGACAAAGCATGAAACATGAATTCAATTATCTGCAAGGAAACATCAGTTTTACTCATTAGGGCTCTGTTGTTTTATCAGAGCATGAACAGCAAAAGTTTATCTTTATTGCAGTTATCCCCATGAGCCTCATCCGTCAAATAAAGAGCAGCTGCTCTGTTGATTTTCCTATTTAATATAACTGCCTTGTTCCCAAGTACAGAGAGAACAGACTGTGTGAATAGCTTTGTGAATTTTTCAGTAGCATTATGAAAAATGAATGCCAATTTTATTCTGAATATTATATTTTACCCTCTGAGGATCTTCCTGGTCATTTGATGAAGATAATATTTTTCCCGATGTTAATTACCTTCATCTAAATATTTAACAATCCTTGTCAGATATCACTTGCAGTTATTTTTTCTTTTCATTTTTTAACTTTATGTTACAGTGTTGTGCACAAATACAAACCATTGTGTTGTATTGTTATCATGCAATACTATAGCATTTTGTGATAACGGCTAAGGCTGTTATACAGATACTAAAGTCAGAAGGAGCTATTAGGCCACTTAGTCAGACCTTTCATATAAAAAATTCCATAAAATTTCACCCATTTATCCCTGTCCTGCCTCTGATAATTTCAGTTTGACGTAAGGAAGTCATCCAGAAAGATGTGTCATCTTATTCCTTGGATACAAGAGGGTGAAGAATTTGCCATTTCATTGACTGTTCTGTGCTAGATTATCATCACTTAAAAAAGAAATGAATGCCCAAACCCTGGCCTGAATTGATTTGAACACCATTTCTAACCCCTGGTTCTTGTTACTATCTTTGTCTCTAGATTTTCCCACTCTGCGTTTCCTTTCTGTTAATGTCTTCAGCCAGTACACCCACGTTACTCTCAGGCTGAGCTGTCATGGTTAACGTGAACTGATCTGTCCCCCTCCTGCCACATAAAAGGGTGTATTTTATCCTTCCCACTAAATTCCTGGTGATTTTTGTCTTCTGCTTTCTTGGTGCTATTCCTAATCATTCTATTTTTGTGAAATTAGTTTTCAGGTTTTGAGAAGAATATGTCAGATCGCTTTGAAATAATTTCATTTTTTATTCTGAGCTTCTTCAGATGGTCAAGGCTGAAGTTGTCATCAGCTGAAGTAGTTTTAACATGTGAGATAATTTGGAGCAGAGGTAGCCAAGAAATGTCTGTCTATGATCATCTGGTGTGCAAAAGATTTCTACGTGCACAAGGAAATGCTATAGCAAACCATTTGGTAATACCCAAACTTTCTTCCCTGGGGCACTAATTTCTGGCTACATCTGACGGGGCTGAATTTCACAAAGATTAACTTCCCCAGGCTAAAGCAGGCTCCGTCATGTTCTCTCAGTCTGTATGAAACAAGTTCTGCCAGGAAAGTAAATTAGAGCAGCTGAGGTCAGTCCTCTGAAAAGCCCAGCCTTCTTCATCACCTCCAGAGGCAGCCCCAGGGATAAATGGCCTCATGGAGCTACCAGTTCCTCTTTGTGAGCACCTTCTCTTTCCCTTTGATGTATTTCCCCTTCATTTTTCTGAGCCAGTACCTGCTTTGGTCACCAACAACTTGATCAGCTACCTGACTTTGCTGTCAGTCACAAGGTTTTGTGGATCCAGCTTCTTGAGAATTTTAACGAATAAGTTAGAATTAGAATAAGTTAGAATTATTTTAGGAATTGCTGTGGGTTTTTGTGAAAAAGAAAAGACGATGGTAAACCATTCTCCCCCGTGATCACTCTAACTGCAGAAGACAAGAATGTCTGACCATGGCTTTCCCTTCCCTTGCAGATTTCAGGTCAGCTGTAGATAAAGGTGTCAGAGTTTTGTCTTAGGTTTTTCAGAAACCTGAAGCAGGCAGGGGGTCCATTTTAGCTGCTTGAAGCAAATAGATTAGGTATTTTCGTGGTCTATGGGTTAAAAAGTTTGCTTATCAATATTAAAAGTGTTACAAATGATAAAGAACTATATAATATAGGTATATTTATAAGTAAATACATTTTGAATTTAAGTTTAAATTTATATTACTTCATTAACGTGTTTATCAGAAGCTTACTACAGCTTTCAGTGCTATTGTATTAAAGGTGGATATAATTCAATTTTTGCTAGTAGCTCGAAGCATAAATTGGGAACTTGTCACATTGAATGCCATGCACACTTGTTCATTTTAATTTGTACTTGTCACTTGATCTGTTTTCGAGTTTTCTTCCCTGTGTTTAGAAGAAAAACTGGTGTTACAGCAAAGGACATTTGTCATGAATGATAACAGATTAAATTAATGCTTTTGAAATATGTTCAGGGCTGTAAAAACAATGTGTTTGACAGTGTCATAATATGTCTAATTAGTGCTCTTACTTTTACTACTTCTGCACAGGTAAAACTGCACCAAGATCTCCAGATCGACGTACAAGCCGAGGTATCCAATCTCAGACGGGCTCTTTCTCTGCTCCAGCTTTGGCTGCAAGCAAAGAAAACCTCCCAGTGCTTAACACTAGGATTATCTGCCCAGGTAATTACAATTCTGAAACCCGCTGTTCCTTACACTACTTTAATACAGCTTTCTGTTCCCCTGCTTGTTCTCAAATAATTTTTACTTTATGCCAGGAGCCCTGAATGAACCCTGTTTGAACCGATACACACATCTTTGTGTTGCATCATATAGCAGAAAATACAAAATAACATAGGGGGTTCCTGATTGTTTGGCATCACACCAGACACATCAGAAGTGTTGCATTTGATTCTGGAGGATGAAAAATAAAATTTGGGATCTTAGAATCATAGACTCACAGAGTGGTTTGGGTTGGAAGGGACCTCTACAGATCATCTAGTCCAACCCTTTGCCACATGCAGGCGTATCTTTCACTAGATCAGGTTGCTCAAAGACTTGTCCAACCTAATGTTGAACACTTCCAGTGATGGGGCATCCACAGTTTCTCGGGGCAACCCGTGCCAGTATTTCACCACCCTCATTGTAACAAGTTTCTTCCTTATGGCCAATATAAGCCTACCCTCTTTCAATTTAAAGTTGTTGCCCCTTGTCCTTGGTAAAAAGTCTTTCAGTCTTTCTTATAAGCCCCCTTTATATTTTGAAAAGCCTCAATAAGGTCTCCCCAGAGCCTTCTCTTCTCCAGGCTGAACAACCCCAACTCTCTCAGCCTGTCTTCGTAGGAGAGGCTCTCCGTCCCTCTGATCATTTTCATGACCCTCCTCTGGACCCACTCCAACAGGTCCATGTCTTTCCTGTGCTGAGGGCTCTAGAGCTGGACACAGTACTCCAGGTGAGGTCTCACTAGAGTGGAGCAGAGGGGCAGAATCACCTCCCTTGACCTGCTGGCCACAGTACTTATGATGCAGCCCAGGATACAGTTGGCTTTCTGGGCTACAAGTGCACATTGCTGGCTCATGATGAATTTTTCATCCACCTGTACCCCCAACTCCTATCATTCATTCTACTCAGTAGAGGCTATGAGCGGCTGAGGGACAGAGCTGTGTGAAGGTCAGCCCTCTGAATAAGAGATGTCTCTAGATGCCTCTCAGGAAAAGGATAACCCAAACTACATAGCTGCTGTGCAGTAAAACCAAAAGAAAGAAAATCTCTTCTTATCCAAATACAATTAACAGCTGGAAGAAATCTGTTCTCATCCAAATGCAATTAATACTAGGGAGCAGCAGTAAAACACTGTTTTAATTAACTTCAATAGTATAGTTAAAACATAATGGCACTGAGCCTGCATTTTTTTCTTTAGGTCAATTTAAGTGAAAGCTTTTTCAAAGTACTTTTCTTTGTTTACGTGCATTACACACTGTTTTGCAGAGTGACTTCAATGTAAATCAAAGGTAGGCATCACCCCCTCGTCTAGTAGGAGGTGTCCCTGCCCGTGGCAGGGGGGTTGGACCTACATGATCTTTAAGGTCCCTTCCAACTTAAACCATTCTATGATTCTGTGATTCTATGGCAAGGCTCTGGCCTTTCCACAAATTAAGTAAAGTTAAACTATGACTCTTCCAGTTGTAAAAACATTAGGAATATTTAGAAAGGAAAGGACCAAAGAAAAATCATGGACAGTTTGGAGGTGAAAATTAAACTAAATAAAAAGCTCTAGTAGTCTTTTTGGATATTATCACCCATTTGGTTACTATGCCAGCCAGTGAGCGTTGGCCTGAAATCCTGAATTTTCTTTGGTTTTTTTCTTTCTGAATGGTGGTAGCTGAAGAGTCAGGCACCACACCTCAGCATAGCTGCCTGTCTGCTCAAGAGAGCCAGAGACCTGAAAAGATAACCAATATAGGTAAAAACTGAGATAGAAACACCATCATTCCCTATCTGGATTTAATGAATATTTTGTCTCTCAGTATGTGGTTTATATTAAGACAATGTATGTTTCTCTGTTTATCAAATACAAATTGGGGTTTTTTGTTATTTTTTTCTGTTTGTTTGTTTTGTTTTGTTTTTTCTTTAAATCAGGTTTGAGGGCTGGTCTAGCTGCTTCTATTGCAGGAAGTTCAATTATTAGCAAAATGTTGCTAGCAAACATCGATCCATTTGGTGCTACGCCGTTTATTGACCCGGATCCAGATTCACTGTAAGAAATTATTTTTTTTTCCAAAATTTACTGTTTTGCTTTAGTTTGATTTTCTTAAGCTTTTTTTTTTTTCACTTTTTTTGGTAATCTTTTTTTTTCATTATGAAATTCTGTTTTGCTCTCCCATTTGGCAGTAGACCTCAAAGTTTGAAAACAAGTTAGATAGTCCCCTTTTAGTTATGAGTAGTGCAGAATTGTCTTGCAGCAGCAGAAATGATAGGAGACATTTGCTTGCTTACCCCTTGCTCATTGCCTCTGAGAGGAGGAGGACAGAGCCGGGTTTTTCTGCCCAAACCACTGGTGTGAACACAAGCTCAGCCACCAGCATGATGTTGAAGCATGTCTGGGCACTTTGTAGTGGAGGAAGAAGAAGAAGAGAGTCCCCTTTAAGGACTAGAGCAGTGAGGTGGAAATTTTGTCTTTTCCCACGTCTGCGCTTGCTGCTTCCCAGAACTGGGTGTAGCATTGGCAGAGACATAGGGATGGCATCTGGGTTGTGGGCCACCAGTCCCCTAAGACAAAGCTGAGTCAGGCAGCATCAGCCAAAGATCAAGCACCAGCACACCTAAAAACAGCCTGGGTGCTCGGCCCAGTGTGGTGCTACTGTCTCAGAATCGTAGAGGGCAGTTCTTTCCTCATATTCCTCTGTTAATTTGCAAAGAAGCTAGCAGCAAGTCTGTCTCTTTGGCTGCCCTTGGTTTTCCTCAGGGAGATTCAGAGGTAACATCTCTTGACATCTCTTGGTTGATGAATCTGTTCTGAGACCGACCACAATCTTGGCCAAAGCTCTCTGTGTCTAGGTACGGTACAAATGTACACCTAATTATCTCTTTTCTTCTAACAGGGAGGGTTATTCAGAAAAATGTGTCATGAACAACTACTTTGGAATTGGGTTAGATGCAAAAATTTCACTAGAATTTAATAACAAGCGAGAAGAGCACCCTGAAAAGTGCAGGTAATATAATTATCAGTACCAGACCAAGACATTTCCATTATTTTCTTTTCCTTATCTCTCTATTTGAATTTCTTAACTTTTTCTCATCCTACAAATACAATACACTGTGTGTATATTTCAATATGTGAATCTCGTTTTACCTGTTTTCAGAAGTCGGACGAAAAACATGATGTGGTATGGAGTTCTTGGCACAAAAGAGCTACTGCAGAGAACTTACAAGAACTTAGAACAAAAAGTTCAACTTGAGGTAAATTTTGTTTGTGGGCAGAATGGGTATTTTTCCTTCCACAATGTGTAGGGAAGAATCTGGGCTTCCTCTTGAAACCTTTTAGAGCTCTTGTGTCAACCCAAGGTGATCTCAAAGGCACTGTGTAAAAATGTGCTATGTAAGAGGTGAAAACTCTTACATGAAGTGAACATACACTAAACAGAATGAAAGAGAACCTCCAGGTTCATTTTAAACTGAGAGCTTGATTACCCATAAAGGGAGAGCACAGAAGTGATCTTAGTCAAAATTCTTGACAGAAGAGGGAAGATTCTGAATGTGCATCACAAGAAGCCCCAACTACACCTGTAGAGACTTTCTCTAATAGGAGTTGGAGACAGTCACACAAAAGAAGCAAGATATTATCAAAGCCACAAAAAATGCAGTGTAAATTATCTAAACATGGTTATTTTGTTTGGTTTTTTTTTTTTTTAAGTTCTAACATGAAATCTAAGTCTTATTCACAATACTGGGAACTTAAAGGAGATAAAAATAATTACCAAATGCAGAAAGAGACTATGAGATGGTTACAGTTATTTTCACCCAAAGAATATCTAGGCTGGATTTTGAGAGGGAACATATGTAATTTCTCTTTACTTCATGCCAAGTATTTCATATGGAAGTTCACGATATTTATAAGAAGATAACTTTTTAAGCTGAAAGAATAATTTTAAGTTACTGGAACTCTTTCTCACGCCTCTGAGATTTAGAAGGATTTTGTCTGATAGCAGCAGATTGCTGTTATCTAAAGACTGAGTAATTATCAAGGAATTATGCAGTAGTTAGCAAATATAATGACAAGAAAGGATGTTATGTGTGCTGCAGATAGAATTCTAATTTAAGGATCTTTAGAATAAGATTCAAATCTGATTCAATAAGGCATTCAAATCTGACCTTTCCATAATTATTTTTTAATATTTCTGGAAGTAAACCAGCAAGTAGAAATTTCATATTTAGTATTGCCTTGCATAATATTAGCCTTATGCTAAAATGTGTGATGAGGTGCATGGCATTGGAAAATTAAAAATATCAATTTCTGGAACTGGAGGCATACCCCTACTATAATACAAATGGCTTTGTAACATCTATTAATATCATGGCATATTTTGGAGACTGTCACATTTTGATCAAAATGTTAAATTCTGTATTGTTGCTGAGATTAAATCACAAAAAGAGAGCACTAAGCATATTCTGGAAATAATTTTGCATCTCTTTCTCCTCCTGATAAAAATGCTACAGATTTTGTCCTTATTTCCTGAGGATTTCTATTCCATTTGTATAATTTTAAGATCCTTCTGTGGGACTGGTAACTTGTGGTAATCTAGCAATCCTCTGTAAAGGCAACTTCACCCGCAAATTCATGATCCCCAAAGTGACGCCTGCATCCAGCATTTATGACCTTACATTTCCAACTTGCTTCAGATCCACGCTTGTGGCCCTGCTACAGGACAGGACTTTCAACTGCCAGTTGAATGGTTTGAGATTTTGGGGATCAACTCTGCAGGCAGTTGTACTTCTCTAAGTCAAGAGTGATGTCACTAACATCTGTAAATTTACTCGTGGCTATAAGTAGGGTGAGATTGACCTATGTCATCCCATGGTTGTGTTGAGTAGGAATTGGAGTTGCTTGTGGGGTTTTTGGAGGGTAAAGAGCTAAGAAAGAAGAACTGAATGACCAGTTGGTCATAGGAGTGACCTCTTACCTGCAAAATCAACAACTCCGAGCCATGGCCAGGGTAACTACTATAGAGTCATTCCTAGATTTGCCTTTGCACTTTTGGGAGAGAGTGAGTTATATTTAAGAGAAGGCAAATACAGAATTCCTAACAGTGCTTACATTTAACCACATGTTTGTGGAACCACATGCTGGAAATATTCTTGGATTCTTTTGATTTTTTTTTTTCCTGCTTAATAGACTTAAATGTGAAACTGGAAGTGTTTCTTTGAAGAGTCATGGAACACCTCTGCTGTAGATCACAGTCACAGAATGATATGGGAGTGAAAGGGACCTCTTGAAATCATCTAGTCCAACCCTCCTGCCAAAGCAGGTCCACCCAGAACAGGTTGCACAGGAACGTGTCCAGGCGGGTTTTGAACGTCTCCAGAGATGGAGAC
>JAOXJM010000001.1:177207419-177218607 GCA_026413425.1 Tringa solitaria
CCTCCTCATGTTTAGGTGGAACTTCTTATGTTCAAGTTTGTGCCCGTTACCTCTTATCCTGGCACTAGCGTCTTTTCAGCTCTGCAAAAATTACTGGGAAGACAAGGTTTGTATCAGAGGTGCCTCACAGCACGCGTGGAATTGGCTTGTGTCCACCTACTAGTGACTCCATCCTCCCCTGCCAGCTCTGTTGAATCTTCATGTATTAAAAATGACTGATTACTTTTATCACATTATTTATATACTGAATGAGCTTTTATCCATTACAGTGTGACGGACAGTACATCCCCCTTCCAAGTCTGCAGGGCATAGCTGTGCTAAACATTCCCAGCTATGCTGGTGGGACTAATTTCTGGGGTGGAACCAAAGAAGATGATGTGAGTAACATTAAAGAGAAGTAATCTACTGGGCAAACCAAGAAATAAATAGCATGAACTGCTCTTCTCATTTAATTTTAATATTAATAGCATATAGTCTGGATAGCAACTCTTATTCAGAGAGGCTGTTTCAGTTTTAGCTGTATCATCTTGTTGATGTTTTAATTGGAAATATATCCCATGATTTTTCACTATTGCTTTCTGTCATGTCTGTTAGACAAAAATGTTCATAATAAGGCTTAATGATATTTTTAATGGCTCTATGAGTGTTGTTAGAAACTAATTTTATAAACAGAGACACAAATAGTTTGTCTCTATATTGTAAACCTGTAAATAAGGTTATTCTAACAATAAGCAAGGTAGATAAGGATAATCACTCACGGTTTATACCTGAATGTTTCTCCTGTTTTTCAAACAGCTTTGGACTGCAAGGGATGATGATTCAGAAAATGAGGACTGATGCATTTAGTGACTGATAGTTTAGTGGGGGTAGTAACCTTGTTTTTTAAATATTATCTTCATTGAGCTTCTAAAATTCTCCGAAAATATTTTAAGATATCTTCTTTGCCCTTCCTCCTCACATCTCCTAAGAAATGTGACACTACATGGATATCTAAATGTCTTACAACTTGAAGCAGTCTTCCTGGTGGCGTCCACTTCACGCACAGTGAAACAATTGTAATTACTAGCAGATTATCCTTGTTCTGCATGAACTGATTTAGTGTGTGTGAGGTCTGAATCACATGAAACTGCAGTTTCAAATTAGCCTATGATTTTAATGTAGACAATCCAGGATTTTTTTTTGCCAAAATGCTTAATGCTTTTGGTTTCTTATGAGTTATTATCCTTTGCTTTATATATTTATATATATATATATATACACACACACATATATAAAAGTCACAAAAATATTTAAACATGTTTCGATGTCCTTTTGTTATTTTTGTTATATGTTAGAGGATGGCAGTTATGTTTATATTTGGCTATGGATATCTACTCCATGTTCATATTCATAACTTGAAAGCATCTCTTAACATCTGCTCAGCTCCTGTTCAGGAGTTTATTTTTCTCCCTGGGCTGCCACACTGAGAGAAGATGTGTCCTAGCTGTCATACTGGTATACAGTGAATGTGTGCATCTTGAAGCAGTTTTACTGATATTCTTAGTCGTCTGGTGATCGGATGTACCAGCAAAGTGACGTGGTTGTTGTGGACTGAGTTAGGAGCACAATTCACTGCCTTAGCGTACTCTTGAGTGGTCATCTGAGGTGGTGGTCTGAAGTGCTGGTGTTTCTGCTTATCTGGACAAAAGCAAGATGTTTCCTTTGACAGCTGCAGATACTCCTGAAACATCGGTGAGCCAAGCAGGGTGGCCACGCGCTGACCTACTTGAGCTGGGCTTGTTTAGGCATGCTTTTTTGGTGTCCAGAAGAGAGGCTGGAACCACGACCTGCAACAGGAAGGGAGGGAATTGTTTCTTGAATGTTGATACACAGGGATTCATTTGCCTCTATTAAAAAAGAGAAAGAAAAAAAAGTGTGGTTGGTTTTCAGTATGGATATATTTTAACTGGGGAAGAGACACAGCAGACTGGGTTGTGATTTGCCCATCCTTTTGCTAAAATGGAAGCACAAAATAAAGGAGATTTTATATCTACTTTTTCTTAACTCCTGCAGAACTAGCCCTGTAGATGTCCCTTATACTTGTTATAGCTGGATCAAGGACAGTCCATACTTTTTACCTTGGAATAACAGAATCACTGTCTTTGCTCTTTTCAAGATGTTCACATCCCCACGTGAAAAAGAAAACATTTCCATGGAAATTGAAAAAATGCAGATAGAGAAACCTTTTACTTCAAAACACTCTAGACCCAGTAAAATTTCACTTTCGTTCTTTGACGCTTACCTGCTCGAGATCTATCTGAATCCTGGGATGCTCCAAAGAGAAGTGTCACCTGGATGTGGCACTAAACTGTGGCAACTGCGCTGTGCAGCCCTTTCCCTGAGAAGCCCTCCTCAGCCTCCTGGCCAAAGCCACCACTCACTGTACTGGAGTGAAGGCTCCCACTGGCCTTGTGGGCACCAGGGACCAAAGTCCCTCACTCTGTTGCCTGTCCTCTCTCTCCCTGAGCCATTGCTGTAAACACAACCTGAATTACACAGTTCCTGATTTGCACCCTCTTATTCTTCACCTTAAGGAAGTCGTCTGTCAGGGTATGGGACCCAACTAGTTGTGGCTTCTGAGCTCCTTTTAGGGATTTTCTCCAGTCTGGTCTCAGGTGTCTCTGGTGCAGCCTACTCTGCCCAAGGTGCCAACTGAGGTAGTCCAAGTACCACTCAGAGAGGTCACCTCTCTACCTGTTAAACTCTGACTGCAGTGATTTCTTCTGCTGATTTTTCTCCCTCGTTACTCCCTATTGCATATCAGGATGAAATGGTCAAGCTCCAAGTGACCTTAGTATGGTATCTCCTGCCAGACCCAGTTGAACTCCAGCCTAAGACTTGTCCTGTGTTGTGGCTGAATTCCGCTGCAGGACACCAGGGGGCAATGATACACATGAGACTTCCTGTGCTTTGTGTAAGCTCGTGGAAATTCAATGTCTTGGTTGGATATCAGGACGTTTGTTCCATAGAGAGGTGGTTTTCATATTTAGAGTGGACAGTTGTATACAGCACAAAGAAGATCCTCTTCAATATGAAAACTGTAACAAAGCCAAGCGTGAACTCAGGTGTTGGTTTCCAGAGGATTCAGAATAAAAGAAGACATGCACTTGTGAGAAAAAAGACACCATTACTTCTCTTAACTTCAAGAACCTATTAGTTATTGACCAAGCAGAGATTTGAATTGGCCTTTCATCTTGCCTTGAAAAACATTTCTTAGTCTGCACACTGGAACATGCCCTCCTTCCTATATAAGAATATGCCTTGTCATTCAGATATTTGAAATGCTATTCAAATGCATTGCTGTTTCAAAACAACATTTGCCTACTGTCTGTGCTATCTCACTTCTATGGCTTTTGAGAGACAGTGTAGTTATTCTACAGTAAATACGTTAGAGCATTTAAAAGTTGAAAATGAATCTGTAAAGGAATCTGAGTTTCATTGAGCATGCAATCTAAGCACTAGATTTACCATCAGAAATGGAATATTTCCTTTTCCTTTCAGATATTTGGGGCTCCATCGTTTGATGATAAAATCTTAGAAGTTGTTGCAGTGTTTGGAAGCATGCAGATGGCAGTTTCAAGAGTCATCAAACTGCAGCACCACAGGATAGCTCAGGTTTGTGTCTTATTTGAAGGCACGCAACACGGTTGGCAGCAGTTTGGGATGCTGGCAAGTAGTGGTACTCTTGATGACCACCATCCTACACGTTAATAAAGCGCTGACATTGTTTTAATTTTAACGGGTAATGAATTGTCTTCAATGATGAATGAGGTATAAAAGTGCTTCATCCTTAAGACAGTCCTGGAGGGAAGCCACAGCTCCTTGTAATCAACATATTTCAGGTGGCCTGTCAGCTTCATTAGTATTTATTGCTCTGTAAAATAATGTGTTTGTTCTTTTCCAGTGTCGGTCAGTAAAGATCACCATACTTGGTGATGAAGGGGTTCCAGTGCAAGTTGATGGAGAGGCATGGATCCAGCCCCCAGGAGTTATTAAGATCATACATAAAAACAGAGCGCAGATGCTAACACGAGACAGAGTATGTAGCAGAAATTTTTATGAAATACCATTATTAACATCGGTCTCTGTAATAATTTGATTCAGTTATAACATGAAGAAAACAGTGCTTATAAAACTGTTTTATAACTATTTATATAACTTATATAATTACTTACAGTTATATAATTTCTATAATAAGCCGGATAGAGAATTGTTCTTTTGTATAAGTGACAAAGCTTTGTTAGCTTTTATCAGTTTTATTAGTGCTATTCCTGTATTCTTATTAATGGTCAAAGAATGGTCAAATTTTATATATCCTCCCTCCCTTCTTCCCTTTATAAGAAATAAAAATTAAATTTTAAATATTTTTGTTAAATTAATGTTAACTAAAATTTTATAGAAATTAAAATGTATATAAAATTAATTTTTTTAATAAGTAAAAATACTCCAAGTGCTGTGAACTGAATGTGTAATTTATTTGCTTAGGCCTTTGAAAACACCCTGAAGTCTTGGGAAGACAAACAGAAGTATGATTCCTGTAAACCTGTCATTCGATCACCCTTGTACCCTCAGCAGGCTGTTGAGTTGGCTACAGAAGAAGAAGTTGCACAGATCCAGCTGTGCTCACAAGCTGCAGAAGAACTGATTACCAGGTAGAGTAAAATTATATAAGTTTCGATTGGCAACTTAGGCACCAAGGTGAATTATTCATGCAAATGCATACATAGATTTAGAAGCTTATATTTTCCCTGGGTTTTGTTTAATGTTTAGTTCCCACTTTATCAGTTACTTTATTTACTAAATTTAATAAATTTTTTTTAAGGCTTAACTTGTTTATGCATGCTTTTGTTATGTATTTCTGTAATTTTAGTTTTGTGTGTTTATGTATCGTTTTGGTTGTGAAAACCAACTTTCCAAAGGAGCAGTATAAGTGGAGAGCTGGAAAGCTTCTTTGAAGAGAGGCTTTTGATTGAAACTTCTCATTTTATGCAAAAGCAAAAATATATTTCTTGAAAAAAACACACTTAGGAGTTGACTTTAGAAGTCAACAGTGTAGGTGTATTCATCTGACCTCAACTTCTCCTAATCTTATTTCTTCTTAAAGTCTTGTTATTCACAATTACAGAAAGAGAAGCATGTTTAAATAAACCTGAAAGTTTTCTTAAAATATTTTACAAGTAAACAATTAACACATCAACATTCAAGGAACCCGAAGTGCCAGATAAAATCTTCATATCTTTTTGCATTAATTCACTCATTCATTTTTACCACAGCTTTCTATTTCATTCCTAATGCTTAAAATCCTCATCTCTGTGCCCCTGGACACTTCAGAAATATGTGAAGGTTGAGATGATAGTGAGCTGATGGTATAAAACCAATCCCACAGCCTTGCTTATTTTCAAGAACTACTTTTTACCTGAGATGCAAGTATTTTAATAAAGAAGACACTTCAGTTTTCACAGAAAAAAACCCAACCCTACATTATTTTTAGGATAAGCACTTTTTTTTCAAGTCAGAACATTTTATAAAGCTGCTATTCAGTTGACCACAATAATAAATTATCTTAAGCATCCAAATAAATTCTTGGAGTCTCTACTGAATTGCACTGATAATATAAGAAAGGAATTGAAGAATTACACGTTCTTTTTACAGTGTACTGGTGACTTAAGTAGACATGGAAGAATAATTTAGGTTATAAATTACCCAAACTGAAGTTTAGCCAAGACAGCTTAAAAACTTTGCTGTTCTAGAGATGGGCCTGAGGTTGTAATTACAGCTGTACCTCCCATAAACTTAAATGATTGCAGCCAGTTTTAGTGTCATATCTGAAGGATATGCCTTGTGAAATAGATGAAATAGTTTCCAAGATAAATTTCCAAGATAGGGTTTTCCTCTATAGTTTATTTTAATTAAGAGCCCCAATATTTTTTTGGTAGAATTTTTGCATAGCATTTGTGTTTTCAGAAAAAATGAATATGTCTTGGTATTTCATAGCAGAATAAATCATCGGTGTTATGGAGATCATTTATATGAAGTCCTGTATTGTTTGAAGAGAAACTTGTATTTCAACTTTTGTTATAAAGCACTATATGTTTTTTTAAAAATGTTTTGTGAAACACACCTTTGTATATTTTTTCATCTGCTGAAGTTGTGTACTCTTAAGAATTATTCTTTAAAGAAAGTAAGAAATATTTTTCTCTTGTTTCATATTTTTGTAGGATCTGTGAAGCAGCAAAAATACATGGCCTCTTGGAGCAGGAGCTTGCTCATGCTGTTAATGCATGTTCACATGCATTAAATAAAGCCAACCCAAGGTTTCCTGAGGTAAAGGAAGATCAGAGATTTATGTATAAGTAAATAAGGTATAATATCTGTGCACATAAGTTTGTGACACCGGAGCTATATTGCACTCCCTGTTTAAGTTGGATGATAATTCTTAAAGTTTTTGATAAACAAGAATCCTAAAATACATACACACGCTCAAATTAAAATGAAATTGCTTAACAGATGAATGGATGCTGTATATTCCCCCCTTATTTGCCACTTTTTCTAAGGAGATTGAAAAGGGAGAGTCACTTTCGATTCTGAAAGTGCTGCTCTATATAGCAGCAGGGAGTCTCAGCCCTTCACATGCATAGGGGAACACCCCAGAGCTGATGAATTTGGTAGAGATCATGCTCAACGATTCTGAAATTTATTAAAAATATCAGGAATGGGAGTTAGGAGAACTGCCTTTTTACAAAGGAGTATTAAAGAGGAGAGTCCCCTCCTGGTGTTAGATCAATACAATATCGGAGATGGCAAAAGATGCAGTTTCTGCTTTCATCAGGGTCCTCTTCAGCTGATACCCTCTTTTGCGAATGCTGGATGTTAGAAAGGGACATTAATGACACTTAAAATGTGGACCTTCTGGGTGTTGTTGCAGGGGGGAGTGAGCAGTCGAAAGGGAGGTAAGGATTTTGGATTAAGGGCACCTGTCTGTTACCTTTTGGAAGCGGTAAAGAATTTGCACCACCTGTGATGGAGGTCCATAGCCAGGGGTGCTCATCCTGAAGTGATGGAGCAGTGCTTATGAAATTAAGTAAGATGGTGTACTAATGTAGCTCTGAGCGTGAATAAACCAAACTTGAGTCAGCAAACAGCAAAACAGTAGGCAAAGTAAGCTCACATCTGCTTGCAGACAACTCCCCAGACACAGGGTGGAGGCATGACGAAGGCTGAATAAATGCTCTTCCTTCATGCAGGTCAATTCTCGTCAATGCATTTGTAGAAATTTTCATGCTTCATTGTTATCTAAGTGCTGTGCAAAGAATGCAAAGGGGATTGAGGTGAAATGAGTTTTCTGGTTTCTCTCGTCACACTAGACAATCTGGGTGTTTCCAGGGACTGGATCCAAAAAAGATCAATTAGGTAAAGGCTGTCTATATCTAACCTAAATTTATATATGGCAAATATATTAGTTAAACTTTGTTTCTTAAAACATGGCTAGTGGCTTACTTCTGCTAAAGGTAAGGTCAACAATTTAGATTAACAGTCATTGAGCCCCACAACTTTTCTGCTGGCCTTTGTCACCCATATAAATTGTGGATTCATCTCACAGGTGATGATCTTCAGGATTGTATAAGGTCGTATTAAATGAAGTTGTGGAAAAGAGAGTAAATAGATACTACATTTTTGTTTTCTATTCTCAGTGCTGAAGAAGTTGTCAGTGTAGAGCTAAATCAATGTATTTCTCCTAAAAGACGCTTAGGATGTGTGCTGTAAGTCCAAAGTACGTATTCTCAGTTTGACTGGCATCACTTCAAATAACTTCTATGCTTCTCATTCCCCAGAGCCTTACCAGAAACACTGCCATGGAGATAGCTGTCAATGTGAAGGCTCTATATAATGAAACTGAATCTCTGCTAGTAGGAAGAGTCCCTTTGGTAAGGTCATGAAACGCATGGTTTTATTCCGTCATTCAGATCATCTATGATTTGTTCTTTGCTGATTTTTTTTAATTGGTGCAGGATTTATGACATGCTACAAGAAGCTCTGTAAGATCGATTGGAGGATATTAATTACACTGCATTTGTGGGTTGGATTGAAATGAGTTATGAATTCTTGTCCAGTTTGGCATCCATCTTACCTCAGTTCAGATATCTAAAAGGTCATTGCCCGGGCTCTTCTTTTTAATAGTCAGTGGAGAGAAATAAGTATCCCTGTTGAGGCTGATTCACACTCAACTGTCTTGGAGGCCTATCTTAGAAAAAGATAAATCATCTTCTGGAGGTTTAGCATTTAAGAGAACTTCTGGAGTTCTATTATGTGACCATTTTCAGAGTTTAAGGAGAACCTGAGATGTTCTTTTCAGTAAAGAGAACTTCTTTAAAGAGAGCTGCTCAGACTCATACATTCAACTTCTACAGATCTAATTTGGGCAAGTAAATCTCACCCTTGTTCTAATACAGGAATTATTTTATAACCCTTAACTGCTAAGTGTTCAGTAGACCTCTGATGGTATTCAAAGACTTTGCGTCATTTTCTTTGGCTAGTGGTTCTGTGCCTAAAATGATGAAGACTGCTCAATAATTGTTGCACCTGGATGTATAATTAGAAAATCTCTATATGTGACATTGTGAAGAGAAGAAAGATGTCAGGGTTTTTGTGCTGGTCCAGTTTTACGTTAAGAAGATACTCAGTAGGAAGAGTTACATTTTCTTTGGATTCAGATTTATTACTAACTTACTGCTTATTTAAGTGTTATAATTAAAAATGGATATCAATAGGAATGTTTTCATTTGGCTGAGTTAGGGCATGAAGCTTAGTGGTGTAGTGGATGTGTAAGGTGGATGCCTTCTTACACAAATGATAAATGGTATGAGTCTATTCTACAATAACCAAAAGTTAATATGGTCTAAAGGTTAATAACCATTTAAGGTAAAACCATTTAGTCAAAGATTAGGCTCATATGATCTATTTTATGAGTTTTTAGAAGGGAGAGTTATTCATTAGATGTTTTTGTCCAATAAAAGGGAAAAATAATCTGCTGGGTTTTTTTTTCAAATTGCTATTAGTAATCCTTCATATTTCAGATTGAATGGGGAATCAAAACAGAGAATTTGTTTAAATTTTAAAATAGTTTAGGAAGAGGAATTAGAAGAAAAGATTTAAGTTGGTGACGCCATACTAGGACTAGTGTAATTTATCAAAGCATTCTGGAAATACTGTTATTATGGAAACCTTCCCATTAAGACATTACCTCTTCGATAGCCAGTTGTGATCTCATTGTGTTGTTGAACTGATCCCTTGTTCAGGCTCCAAACCTTAATTTGATTCATTTGTCCATTTCTGATTTTTACATGATATACTTCTGCTTCTTATTATGGTCTGTGCAAATGTCTTCATGAGTCTACATCAAACCCATTTTTTTAATAGAAAGGCCATTTGGAAGATACCAAGATAATCTTCCAGAGATGTCCATTACACTCATGTGACATCATACTTGTTTAGAACAGTGTTTCACAGTCATAGTACCAAAGCACCCTGGGTAACCTTATTGCCTTGTATTTTATAAATGCTGAAGCTACATGTATATTGGTCGCTCACTATTAAAATAGAGGCAGATGAAATGTAAGGTGTTGCTTGATGCATCAGCTGCTGCCATGATACACTGTTCTCCAGATTAACTTTCTCCTCTGACACAGACACATGTTCTTTATTTAATATCTTCCTCTTTTTTATTTTTTCCTCTTCAATTTTCCCTCACCCCTTTTTTCTGTGATCAAAGCTCCTGATGGAAGTAAACGGATGCCTTTTTTGCTTATATTACTCAGGGTTTTTTTGGATTGCCATTTACTGGCTCTTGAGACTTTCTGTTGTGGCTCCTGACAGAAACAAAAGAAATGTAAATACATATATAAAGAGACTGTGATTCCTGCCACCTCCTGTAAGATATGTTTACCAAAGTTCATACAACAGTTTTAGCTAGATGACATCAAATGGTGAATTAGCTATTAATACCATTTTTAATGAAATTATAAGATGGGACAATGAAGCCGATTTGTAGAATCTCCCAGATGGTTATAGCTGGAATACCGTTTGGAAAAAAAATTATTGTGTTTCATCTAGATATTTTCCAAAGGCACTATTTCCATTTTTGATTTTCAAAAAGCATTTCCAGTCTGGAACAGAGTAAAAATTTCCAATGTATTATGGGAGAAGTATGATAGAACGTTTCATTTCAACTGAATGAAATTATCTGAGATCACTGAAATAAAATATTTCCATATTAAAAGTTTCATTTAGGAAGGAATTGAAAAAAATCTTTTCTTTTCATTGTTTCATTCATAGTGTTAATTTCCATCCTGGAAACAAGAAACTTTTTCAGGATGTTGTAGGAGGAGAATATACCCTAAATTGCTGACTCTACCAGAATTGCAGTATTGGTTTTGGTTTATTTCAGGAGCAATATTGCCAATGCATACGCTTTCTTACCATCAGATGAGAGGGTTTTTTTGTCCCCAAGCAAAATGTTTTCCTTTGAGAATCAAGGAATTGGATAAGTAATTGTTGAGAAAGCCACAACTCTTTGCTTCATTTATTTATATAAAATAACTGACTCCATTTCTTTTAAACAAAACACAAGAGGAGTTGTAGCTTCTTCAAGCACAAGTGGGTCTTCCACTGTGCTCCAAAATAACTTAACTGTTCAAACTGAAGAAAAACAAAAGGAAGGCAAAAGAAAGATCAGAGTCTGCTTATGGGCACTGAATTCTTTGAGCTTTAGAAGAGAAAATAATATGATAGCAAAAGGGAGCTTATGTTTCTATTATTACTATGCTGAATAGCAGTATCTTGCGAAAGATTGTCTCTCCTTTGAAAGGTAATAACATGTTCAAACTATTGAAGCACAGGAAACAAGTTTTTGTTAGATAGGATAAATTAATGGGGGCTTGTAATTTATCGTGAAACCCAAACAATGTCAATTTTTTTTATCAGCACTATAGATCAGAGATTCTCTTACAACTCCATTTTAAAAATGCATTCACTAGAGTATAACTTGACAGGACAAGAGGTAACAACTACAAACTTGAACATAAGAAGTTACATCTCAACATGAGGAGGAACTTCTTCACTTTGAGGGTGGCAGAGCACTGGAACAGGCTGC
>JAOXJM010000001.1:177229951-177242988 GCA_026413425.1 Tringa solitaria
GTTAGATTTTTAACTATACCATGTACAGAAGGTGTATCAGGTAACTAACTTATGAGTATTTTTGAAAGACCGGTACCTCACAAAAATATCAATTGGCTTCCTGCATGGAAAATATTAAAGAGTTTTCTCATGGTGCATTTTAATGTAGTTATTCAGTTATCTTAAACATCTGTAGCATATTTGAACTTTTAGGCACTAATGATTTTATTTATTCTATTGTTCAAAAAGCAGGTTGAACGATTAATGAAAATTTTTTACAGGAAAATTAACTTTATTTATCATACATAAGAAGAGTTTTAAAATGTAGCAGCTGATTTGATTTTTGTGGGGTAAGCTTTTACTCATTACTAATTTCCTATTAATTTAAAAATGTCTCCTTTACAAAGGCATCAGTTTGTTTCTTGTCAGCACTCCTACGTTGGTAGATCATAAAAATCTAAAAAACAAACTAACTCTAAGGTTTTACACTATGCATGCAAAGATGAATCACATACAAGATAGTAATCCATGAGTGTGAACAGGTTAAAAAATGAAAACCATCTTTGTTTAGAAATTGTATTAGACCAGAGTTTATAAGGTTATTTACAGATTACTTAAACAAAACATAGCTTCATAATTGAATTTGCTTGTTATTTTTTCACAAAAATGTTAATCTAGGAGAAAAATAATTTGCATATATCTAAAAAAACCCCCTACTTAAATGTTTGAGATGTGACGATATTGCACCACCTGCCAGAAAACTTGCACAGAATCGCTGTCTCCTTGCTGTTCCTAACATGTCATTGGGGCATGAGGAACACTTGACTTTTACTTAACTGAGTAACTTTGACATTTCTTACAGGTTAAAGAGTATCTTAATATCTATTTATGTTTTTCTCATAGGCAGCAGAGTGAGGTTTCGTTTGTTTTTTCCAAAGCTTATTTTCCCTGTTTAAAGGGGCCAATGTCAAGTACTGCACCCTGGTTTTGCCCTCCCTTTCTCATGAGCATGATGGGAGTCGTCCCTTGGAAAGTAAAATCTATTCCCCTCATCCTTTCATTGCAAAAAAAAAAAAAATTAAACAGGAGCAAAACCAGTTTCATTTATATCCAATTATAGCACTGTGTGCTCTTGCTGCTGTATGTTGAACAGGCACCGCTCTGGGAGCTGTGTGGACATAATCGATTATTCTGGTAAACAAACAAAAGTAAAAGGGTATGTTCCATTAGGTTTTCCATAAAAAACAAATCAAAATCCGTTTGCCAAGTGACATGATTTTCATGCCGTTGTATGAAAAGCATATGCAAACAATGGGAAGTTAGGCAAACAGTGGAAAAATTATGTATTTTTTTTTTAATGTACTTGACAGTCCCCCTTTAATGATGTTCAGATAGCATCTGTCAGGTCTTTGCGAGTTGTATTTCCTTTTCTTTTTGTTTCTCCGTAAGCTACACAATGTGTGGCAGCATTCTAATATATCGATGTTACGGTAGACTACGTATTTAATCTTCCTGGTCGATTCAAGGACGTAACACACGGAAGAACATTCTTTCTTTCCGTTCCTGACTGTAAGATACACTCTCTTTACAACTTTCAGCCTTGCTTATATGCAATGTGTTAAGACGGGCTATGGAACAGGACCTCTCCAGGTCGCTGTAGAGGTCTACGCTGAGTATATCACAAAAATGGGAGCTGCTTTTAGGCAGGGAAAACGGCCAAGTGGTGGTGGTAGCGCAGCGTTCTTATGATACTCCTCAATTTACCTCAGTATAGGACAACTGACCAATTGTCTTTGTATAGTTGGGGTTTTTTTTATTAACGACCACCAAAGAATTTAACTTTGATTGTCCTAAGCAGAAAGGTTTTTTAAATGTGCAAGTAGGAAAAAAAAAAAAAAAGAATTGTAAGCGTCATTTATGCTGTATTTACTAGATGCCCAGGAGAGCAAATTTTATGCAACTCTATGCCTTAGACTAGTGTTGGCTATCAAATCCAAATGCGTCTGACGAGGAGGCTCAAAATATATTTCATGGGGTTTCTCTGCCAAGGTCATGGGTTGTAACTGCGTTAAGTGACGTGGCTCTTCTAAAGACAGACTTTTGAACACAGTGCTACTATCTCATGATTATTATAATTTCCAAATATTGGGGTTTTTTTCCTTATTACTGTGAAAGTCCCAGGTCCTGGAACTAAAGACACACATAGTTACATTTTAAATGAACTGAATCCTTTACAATACTGATGTTTAAAGTGCTTGAAAGCATACATCCCAGTATTTCATCAAAAATAAGGTAAATGCATCCCCTAAAAGTAGTTTTTTAGAAAACAAGTTATCCCAATAGATCTTGTGAAGCTCGATCACCATATTTTTTTTTAAAGTGGTTGGTCTTCATATAGTTGAAATGCCCTACACCTCAGAAAGAGGAAGAGGAGAAATGAAAGTTTTAAAATGGCAGCAGATTGCTAAGTGCATGTTTCTGTTTTGCCATTTTCTAATAGGATTTTTCCAGCTTACTATATTCAATTCGGGTCATGCAAGTATTGCCTTTATAATGCCTAATGCCTTCTTCTTAGAAACTGAATGAAATCAGGCAAACTCATGGTTGTAGGTGTTGGGGTTCTTTTATAATACCTTAAAGAAAAAAACTTGTTCAAAATTGAAAATTTTTATATGATGGCAGTTGCAAATTTTCTTGATGATCCATTTTTATGTATTTCCCCTTTACCACTATGTTTTTCCTGCACATCACATTCTTTCAAAGAAAAATATTTGAAACATATGGAAGAATAGTAAAATACAACTCCTAAACTCAAAACCCCTCCTAAACTCAAAACTATTTCAATCCAGTCTTTCTTACTTTGAGACTGCAGCAAATACACTCAGTCCTGTAAATAATAAATAGAAATCATCTTTCTCTCTTCATTCCTGCCCAAAGAAATTCAGACTGCAATGTTGAATAACTGTAATTCAAACAAGAGGAATTGGTTATTTTTTTTATATATAATTGCCCATTTCGTATTTTCCTATGCCTTTTGTGAAAAAATAGAAAACCTGCCAATTCTGACTTTTTAATTGAACTCAGCGATGCTAATTCACTTAATGAAAATTTTATAATGCCTTGATAATGAACTGATCTTATTGCAAGGATAAAATGTGTTTTTCAATCCATCTAGTTTTCCTTTCTGGAAGACTGGCAGGAGACCTTTTTCATATGTAATGGAAAATTAGTATCTAAAGCAAATATGAGAGGACGTTCCATAGTGTTACTTTAAAAGTAGATGTAAAACTACATACTATAGATAGGTAATCCCACAATGCACATGCAAGACAAAAACCACCACAGTGATTCCATTTTGCTTGATGCTTCCTATTAATGATTGTGTTACTAATGTTTACTACTGCTTCTGCGTTGCTCTCTCTGTGCCCCTGAGTATTAAGTTCTTGCTTATAAGTTTGACAGCTCTGGTAACTAATAATTAGCAGTACAAAGAGTCAATGCAAAGTCACAAGCGATGTATATTTTTGAGGATATCCAAGCTGGAGCAATATATTGAACTTAGAACCAGGAAATTATCTTGTCACTCACTCGTGTAAGCAAGAGCCACAGAAAATGTTATGATTAATTATAAATATTTTTTTTCACCCCAAAAACAAAGTACCTCTCAACTACAGCATCCTGAGTGTTAGATTTATACCACGGGCTCTTCCACATTTTAAATTCTGTTTTCATGGATTGTATGGTTTGCGGTATGATTTTCGTATCATCAAGGTTTGATGCTGCTTATTCTAACTGCAAAGATTTAATGTTTGCAGGAACTGTACATGACTGTGTTGCTGTCTTAAGTAAAAGGAGGAGTTTTTGGTGACTCAAGTAAGATGAGGAGTTTGGGCAAGATTTAGAATATCTCTGCTGCCTCTTTGGAGATGAATGGTAGTATCAACAGGATTGATAAAGCATCATTTGGTAATTATCAATAGAAAATCTTTACTGGTTGTATAAATTCCTGTATTTATATATAGAATATAGCATGGAACTTGATCTTTTGTACTAAAAGAAAAACATTTTCTAGTTCTTTTCTACTACTGTTGCATTAGGTTTAATAGCTCTGTTAATGGTTAGCTTATGTACTTGAAAAGCTCGTTTCTGCCATACAGAAGCCCAGTCTGTTTCTCGGAAATTGTATTCCATTTGGAAGCCATCTGGAGCCTTCCAGGAGACTGTTCCTGTAGCCAGTTGGAGCTAATACCGAAATTCATAGCAACTTCCATAGGCTTAATAGTGATTGCCCTCAATATTTTAACTGTAACCAAAAAAAAAGTTTCTGAAATTTGGGGGTTTTTTTCAGCCTGTAGAATTAAACCTGAAACATTATCCCCTCATCAACTGTAAAAAATAAAATACTAAGACTGTTAACACTTTGGCAGACTAGCAAAATGCTGGCAATTATAGACCTGAGAGTATTCCTGGACAAATTATAATGAATTCAACTGCAGTGGTTAAAGACCTACCACCTTCAAAGCAGCCCACACAAAAATCATATATTTACATGGCAAATGTAAATTTAAGTGTAAATTCTTATATTTACTATTTTAAATAATTGGAGACTTGATCTCCCAGTTGACAGAAACACCTTTTTATATAAGCTCTTTGATGGGATTTTGAGTTCATATAACCTACTGCTTATATTAGTGAGGGCAGAAGAAGCTGGTGCATAATTTATGTTTAACACAGGTTTTATGTCTCTACTAATGTTCCCACATAGCTTCCCAGCTCCTGTGCCTGGATGACTTCCCAGCTACTTGGCAAGATGCTTGGCACACGTTCCCCCCCGTTCCTATGCAGAAGAGCTGGACAGGAAAAAAGCTGTAGGATGCTCCAGGAGACCTAGATTGACCAGGGCTTCAGGCTCCAAAGTCTATGGTGGAGTAAAATCCTTTTAAGTTATATTTTGCAATGCCCACTGAAAGCTGTATTTAGCTCGCCGTGCCACTAACAACTGACTCCTGGAATGCTCTTTGAAAGAGAGGTGTTTCAGCTACGTCCAGTAGCTGTGTAAGGCTTTTGAAAATACTTGAAATGATGGTAGATATTAGTAGAACAAGTGTGCAAGTGACTAATCTATATTTTATTCTATGGAACAAACATTTTGGGGGAAAAAAAAATTAATATGATTGAAAGACAAGTGGTAGGATTGAAAAGATAGTTGAAGGTAAAAGCAATATGGTACAAAGTTTAAAGTAATATGAAATTTATTTATTTATTCCAATTGCATTGGAAACAATTCTTTTAGGAAGGTGTTTTTGTGTGAGATGTAGCTATGTTATACTAGAGCATGTGGACTGGAAGATGAAACCAGGAAGAAATGAACTAAAAGTAAAATTGGGCAGTTTGTTTTTATGATGGAAACCGTGTGAAAAGCCAAAAATTTAATCCTCACAGTGCCCCAAATCCCTGCTATGAATATGTAAAGGGAATTAGTGTTTTAAGTCCTACTTTTATTAAACTAAAGTATTAATCAGATAGAAAACTTTTTTAGTTTAATTACTAACCTGACAATGTCAGTAACGGGGAAAGAGTTACAGATACGACTATGTTTTTCTCCCCTTGTTAGATGAGGTGGGCTCTGTTTGTGACTAATTCTCCTTGCAGTTACAGTCAAATATTACATGAATGGGGAGGTTGAGGACAGCCCTGCGGAGCTGCTTGGTCTTGCTTTTCGGGGAGGGAGAGCGTGTTTGCCGACAAGTAGGGCCTGGGAGCTCTTCATGAGAATTTTAAGAATGTAAGATTTCTTACTGGGACAGTTTGTGAACGTTTACAACGAGCACACAGGCGTGCAGTGGCCCTGTCCTCTCACAAGAAGCCTTCTCTATATTGAAACAGGCATTTGGACTGTAGCACTTTGCCAGATGTTGGAGGTTTTTCTATAGGCATCTGTCACTTGTGGTGTCCATTTTTTCTGTCTTGTATTTCCATCTCCTTAAAACATGCACTTTGAGCAATGCAGTTATCCATATATGACAAAAATTACCATTTTTCCCCTTAATAAGCACAGTCTGTGAACCTGTCCTGAAACAATTTGTTTCATTTTCCACACTCTTAGATTGTGTCCTTTGAATCCTAAAATAGCTGAAACATGGGACCTCCCTAGAGCTGCCAGATACCTAGTAATTTAGTTTGCTGAAGCTTGTATGTTGAAGAGATCATCAAAGGGCAAGATAATACTCACAGCAGATGAGATGTGAAAAGGATGGGATTTGTACATAAAAGAGTGCCAGGCATTGAGTAGCTTCTGAGAGGGCCTGATCTCTGCAACACAGGTCTGGTCCTTCTTTGTCACTGTCATCACACACAAATTATTTAATCATAGAATGGTTTGGGTTGGAAGGGACCTGAAAGATCACCTAGTTCCAACTCCCCTGCCCTGGGCAGGGACACCTCCCACTAGACCAGCTTGCTCCAAGCCCTATCCAGCCTGGTCTTGAGCACCTCCAGGGCCTGAGCATCCACAGCTTCTCTGGGCAACCTCTAATGACCTCTAATACTAATTAATGACCTCTAATACTGGCAGCTTCCTGTCTCGATTCACAGTGACAGCAAACATATCAGTTACTGCTATCAAAACTTCTCACTGTCACAACTGTACACCCAGAGCAGGTGTCTTTAAACCTTGAGCACCATGGAATAATTGCATGGATGTACTTGCAGTGTATGTTCTGGCACTTAAAAAAGCAAATTTAATATAAAGGTATTTTAAAGGTCCCCGAGAGGTTCCCAGCCCAACACAAGTGATTTCTCTCATTAGCCAGGCTTGTCACTTAAACTAGTATTCCAGTCAAGTACAGCTGCTAATTTATTCTGTAGTAACCTCCACTCGCTTGCATCAGCAGATGCATAAAGTGCACATGGAAGTGTTGCAGAAATGGTTTCCTGCATAACTCCCGTATTCGGGTCCGAATAGCGTTTTGTAGCGAAAAGCTCAATACAGAAACATATTCAATAGAAAATGAAAACATCAAACATGATTTCTACTGGTTTAGGTAAAAATTGCTGCATGCTCAGTAGATTCTGCCCTTCGGTTCCCCTGTTCACTCCACAGGAAATTCCATCATCTTTGCAAACATACAGATCTGTTGGGACTTAGGCACGTGCTGAGCTTTAAACAGCACTTTAGTCACCCTTTGGAGATTGCTCGTGTATTTCAGTTTTAGCCTTTACGTGTAAGCCTATGGAGGATTTGGGTAGGTAGAAATTGCTCCTCACGTAGAAGTTAGCAGATGGATCATCAGTGGACTTTCAAATGCCATACTTATGAATGTTGTTCTCTTGCCAGTATTTGCGTGTGCATGTGTGTGTGTATATGTAGTATCTAGTTAGTAGTGCGTATTTGCGTGTGCACCTGTACATATATATGTATATACATATCCTGTTTCGCCCAATATAATGACGCCAACTTGTGTGTAGAGCCAAAAAAACTTATAACTATACAATGCTTGAGATGCTGCATTGTTTTTATTATAATATTTTTTATATCAGATGAATTGCAGGATGTTTACAGATGCTTATTAATATTTAACTTATACAATGGAGTGGCAGGATGTTTATGATTGTTGTCAGCTAAAGAATTGTATATGATTCTGGGTGAAATTTTGGCTTTGTTGAAATCCTTGGCTAAACTCCCATTGATCTCACTAGGGCCAAGATTAAACCCCTCTGAATCTATTGTTTACTGGCTATTTTCCTACTGTGATAATTTTTTTAAAGTGAGTGAAATCTATTTATTTTTTTCCCAATGTGAAATCTGCAGTTGCTATTTGGATTTTTCTACAGAACCTGCAAACTACAACACAGGTGGGAATATATGCCTCAGAGAATGTACAGAATTTTTTCATTGGTCTGGTCCTTGAATATGTCTAAGAAAATACCTTCTAAAACAACTTTTTATAAGATTTAATACAGAATCTTCTAAAGACAGATCACCTTTCATACCTCTCTCCACTCTCCTGCACTCAGCGTGGCAGGTGAAAATGAGTAATTATTTACTGATGAGTAAAAAGCAGTCCCATCTATTTTGTATTCCCTACTGATTTCATACAGCTCACCTGGCTCGCAGATCTGGAATGAAACACTTGAAGTACCGTTTCCAAAAGTACCTTGTCTGAAAAAAAAAAAAAAGTTATATAGTATATGGCTTTAAACTTCTCATCGAGACATGGAGGTGTCTTCAGAGCCAGTCTGTAGAATTATTCTCTTAGTATTTCACAGATTAATAAAGTTATGAAAATATTAAATGGTAAGGCAAATCAGATAACTGCTTGACAGAGAAATCACTTGTTTAGAGACAGAAGGATCAGTTCTTTGATAGCACCAGGGAGGAAAAATACCCTAATGCAGCGCTTCCTAAACCCCTTTCCAGGGTATCTTTTTACTGCATATGCTCTAAGTATATTCTTCCTGTAAAAAGACATCAGGCTGTGAAACAGCTAAATAGATGCATCTTAAATTCTTCATCTAAGGCTAAAAATACAATTTTCAAACAAGAGCTATCATGCACTTTGAAATATATATGTGTCTGGAACAGGTAAGTTTGTATTCACCGTAGATGGTCATCATGCAGTAGGATTTGTAAAATGAGGTAGTCATGCCAACGTTATCCAAAAGCTGAAGAAATAGCCCGCTAGCCCTATTCCCCCGTGAAGCTCTTTCTGAAGACATCTGTGCAAATGCCCACCACCCCCAGGGATCTTTTCCTAAAATTTTGTGTAAGAAAGGATCCTATCCAGATTCCTACTCCTGCCCTTGCTAATAAGGAAGGAAGTGTGCGCCTTGGTTGAACTTTCCAAGGAGTTTGTTGGCTATAGAAATGGACCTCAAAAGAAGAAACAGTCGAGGCAATCAGTAGGCTCATGGAGGATACGCAGGGCTCTGCCCGGGCTCACCAGTTGGCTAATGTGGATCCGATTACAGATTTTGGGGGAAAAAAAGCTCCTCTTGTGCTCCTGCTGTGGTCAGTGGCCAACTTCCCTGGTTATTAGTGGGAGCAGATGGGCACCCGAGTGAGCAGGCAGTTTTCCTTTCGCATGTTCCTTCACTTTCTGTAATTAAAATCGGGTCTGGAGTTCAGGACTCACCGTTATTTATCTGAAAGGCCGGGACGAGTAGAGGAGATGTTGAGGAAATGAGGAGGAAGTGCCAGTTTCCTGCCGTGGAGCTGGTGCAAGCCTGGGGGCAACTCAGTTAACCTTTGTGTGCCTCACTTTCTCCGCTGGTGGGAGGCAGGATGCTTTACCACCTTTGTACAGCCCCACCCCCACGCCCCCTGCCAAAAAACCTATAGGTGAGCAGTGGTATATAAGCGGCTAAGTTTTACCGACACTATTATATGTAGTATAAATAAATAACTTTTGTCCGTAACACTGCAAAAATTGCTTTTCCTAGTTTAAGTTCTGACTATTTGATGACATTCTGGGTAGTCAGATCTGAAGCTCAGCGATCGCTCTAGTACTTAACAATTACACACATAGCGGGCTCTGTTTGCTGCAGAAAAGAGTAAAACTTTAAACTGCCTGAAAAAACTTGCCAATGAAGTATATCTAACAGAGCAGGGGTGTAACTTTTGGCTTTATTTACTTGTAATAATGGTAAGGAACAGTGAATTTTGTTTGTTTACATACTGTTTACAATGGCACAGTTTTATTTTTAATATATAAAAAAAACAATTGAGGTATTTATTGCATATACTATTTTAAAGATGTTTTATGTGTTTTCACCTTTGGAATATATTGTTACATTTCCTTGTACAGATAATTTGGGTGGCTTTGTTAATATAGTTAGTAATTTTTATGACTACTAAGTGACCAGTTTTCTGTGCCTTTTTATTGTTGGATGCATGATTACATATTTATTATTGTATGGAAGTCACTGAGATGTGTATTTTTGTATTCTGCTGGAAGCAATGGTTGATTTTATTGTACATGATAAGAGATGCCTTCCATAACGGGCACTCGTATGAGATCTTCCTTCTCAAATAAACAGAATGCATTCAATGTATGTAAGTCCTTGAATTTTTTTCTGTGTCTGGGAATCAACGGAAATCCTTGAGCATCAGGGCACTGAATTTTAGATGTTACCCCCTCCGATTGTGGGCTGCTACTGATAACATCGAGTCCAAACCAAAATCCCCATTGAAACCAATACAATGGCAAGTCCTTGGCACAGTGTAAGCCGTTGTAATTTAAAAGAAAACTCTGTATGTTAAAACTAAATAAAATTTGGATGAACGACTACCAAGCATCATTTGTATTCAGTCTGCCGCACACTGCCTGAAAATTGTTTTAAATTACAGGCTTTGAATACAGCTTTTAAACACACTTTATATGGCTACGTGCAAGCCCACATGTAACTTGTAAGTAGGTCACTGTGCATGTAGGTGTTTACATTTACAAGGATCTTCCGCTAGATCTTGCTGGCGTACGACGTATTAAATGTAAAAATAGATTTACATTTGCATCCATAGTAACAACAGTCGTTAAAACAGAATATACAGAACTACCCTTTTTTTGTTTTTTTTTTCCCCAAGGTAAGTGGCAGTAAAACAAACAAATTTTTCCTTAGTAGTATATACTGAACCTCTCTAACGCCAACCCAGATAAACACACTCGTTTGAGTTGACTCCCTGCCAGGCCAGGGCAATTCTGCAGGCAGTCTTCAACTGCTGGCTTGTGGGTCAGTGAGCTACCAGGCTGGTAATTAACACAGGATGTGATGTGAGAGTAGCTACAATCAACAGCTCATACAGAAGAAAAAATATAGTGGATAGGAACCTAAGTCAGTTGATGAAGGCAATCATCTCTTGGGTTTGATCCGATTGTCCTGAAGCTATCATACGTGGGAGAGGCATTTTTATGGATAGCCCAGAATCCTTAAAGGTCAGACAGAGCTGGTGGCTTTAACACACAATGAATTCCAGGTGCTTACAAATGTGTTAGCTTTGAAGCCTGAAATGGTTGGTTGTAATAATCAAAGCTGTGGTGTAAATGAGAGACTCTATCAGGAAAAATAGCTAATGAGGTAAAGGCAGGGACACCACTGGGGATGGCACTCTGCAGTCTACCAGGAGACTTCGATGGCTTGATGGTGTATTGACACCGTGAACTCTCCAGAATTGCTTCTAGCGGGAGGACTTAACAAAATGTTGGCTTCCTGTAGTTCATCTCTTGCCTGTATGTTGGATCTGTGTGAATAAAAGTCAAAGAATGTGAAAAAAGTGGTTGCATTTATAAGCCTTAACTTGGGAGATGCACTTAGGGAAGTTTTTAATAATTTTAAGAAGAGTTTGGTAAATAGGTGAACTTAATAGCACAATGTATATTTTAGTATTTGTTGTGTATAATCAATCAATTCATGTCAGTGACACTGAATACCTGACGATAAACACTTTAAAATTGTAATAACTTTTAACTCCCATGACTAAATTCATTAAAATTTGAAAAAAAAAAAAAAAGGTGGTGGTCGACAGGAAAGAGTTTAAATTAAAAGTCCTGAAGCAAAACCCTAGAAGCAAATCTATAATAGAGTCCTTGCCTGGACAGTTTATGGAGAAGGGCTCTCTAGATGTCTTGTCTAAAGCACAAAATCTAGTAGTGATTTGTTTAAAGAGGTTTCGTTGGGATGGAGGGACAATCTACAAGGGCAAAAATTACGCTGATGGCAGAGTGAGTAGCCCCCTCCCTCATTTCCTGTGAATATTAGAATATTCAAATGTTAGAATACTACAATATTAGAATATTGGAACAGTGGGCGTGGCAACAAGTGGGAAAGAAAATTATTTAATAACAATACTGGCATTCAGGCCACTGAAAGTTTGTGTTTAGATTAAAATCTGCCCCTGTCCTGGAAGCAGATGTGGGAGTGTGATGTTAGCCCAAACTGGTTTCGGATTTAACTAGTACCGTTTCCTCTGGAGTAATTGCAGGCTATTTTCTAATCATATAACTGCAGTTCTGATCATGCTTATAAGCATATTTTTAGGAAATAAAATAACCTATGTCAACAGAACCACGGCCTGGGTTGTCCCCAGCCACATTATGGCAGGAAGAGGTCACGGATGGGCTCCGTACTCTGAGCACGACAGAAACACAAGGCGGGCGCAATCGCTTCCTTCCTGGCCGAGTGCAGGAGGGATGAGTGAGAGCAGCAGCTGCCCCAGGCCCTCCTCTTTTAGCTGAGAACGGAGGGGATCTACGCGGAAATGCACCTTTCTTTTTATAGAGGGAGAGATGGATAGGTGTCACGGTGATGAAACGGGACATCCCGGGATATTTCTGCCGGGGCTTTAGTTTCCATTTCCTTTCCCTGACAGCCCCGCACAGCTGTGCCTGCGCTTGCCCCTCTGAACTCATTCCTCCGCGCTGCCCTTGAGCTGCTACTCGCCTCTCCCCTATCTCAAAGCTCTCAGCCCTTCTCAGGTGCCTGTCGTCATTTCCCAATTACACGTTGCCAAGTGCAATTTCCTTTCTTCGATTTCATTCCGAAAAAAAAATAAAAATCTGTCTGCTGCCTAGCGGTGTCAGTGTAACAGCAGATAGATGTTCTCCTGGCAGTCACGCTACTCTCCGAGTAAATCAGTTCAGTAATTAAAAATCACACATCTAATACCTCTGAATCCCTAACACGCTGTCCCTGGTAATAATAATCTGCTAATGGCATAACTATTCAACGAATGGCATGTTTTCCCTCATCCCGAGAGAACGCTGCTTTGCTGAGGCTTCCTGGGCACAGCTTCTCCGACCCGCTGCTGATCAGTTTTCTGAAGGTCAAGTTGGCAACTTTTTACACCAGACCTTGCAAGTGGGATAAAAATATGTGCTTCTCATTTACGCTCAATGACTTACTTTCCAGCTAACTTTGCTTGAAAGCATGAATTTGGTCAGTCAGAAACATTGGGGGGGCTATTTTCAGATGAACAAAAATGAAGAAAATGCAGGAGTGTTTGCAGAGGGATCTGGACAGGCTGGATCGATGGGCTGAGACCAACGGGATGAGGTTCAATAAGG